>CM023537.1:29445839-29793675 GCA_013350335.1 Chimonanthus salicifolius
CCTATTTGGGATTCCTACTGGGCGCATTGACTAACGCCCTATTTCTGCCCTTTAGATGACGAAACAGGAAATGGAAAGGACAATGGACGTGAAGGAAGCCAAGCATAAGAGCTTGGGCATATTATGTTTATTTTACTTAATTGATTTTGGAACAATATATTTCAGATAATTAGCATTTTTGGGATTGTAATAACTTAGTTTATTTGCTATGGTTGGATGATGTTTGGATAATTAAGATTCAGTTGTTTTAATAGTGATTGGTTTCCTTGCCTATTATTATCATGGATATGGATAGTATTCTATTAATATAATAATTCCGCAGTTAATTGTAAAGCGTGTGAACTGTTTTGGGTGGACCTTGTCCACGTACACATATTGTTGGCTAGTTAAGTGTCGGGTTTGGAAACTCGGACTTAACTCGCTTTGTGACGTTCCCGCACTCTCTCTCCTTCCAATAACATTCGCCTCCATGGCTTGATTACACTGCTCGAGATATGGTGCACTACAGGTCTAGACATCACTTCTTTCACTAATCTTTAATTCAACTTACCTCTGCAATTGCTTCACTTGGGACATAGATTATGGAAACTTTATTTCATTCCCATTGTCAAGAAAGGTGCAAGGTATATCAACAAAAGGATAGCACGTAAATATAAAATGCATAGAGAGGAAGGCATTAAAAGGACTACATTGAAAAGAAGAAAGAAAGACTTTCTAGTACATTGGGACTGTGACGCCTCACTCTTTTCCATGCCTTTAAAAATCAGAATATATTTTTTTTTTTTGAAAAATCACTTAGAAAAGGGGCACAGACGCCACGACGCGAGTCAAGCCCGAGTCCGAAGAACCGAGCCTCAACTGGCCAACTGTGACGTGTGCGTGGATTCCGTCCACGATAATATTTACACACATCACTCAGATAAACTTGCAGAAACATTTCATGTATTATAATAATATGGAGATCATTTCATTAAAAGCAAAAGTAAGGAAAATACCATAAGCTTAAGTCAATTACAAAACCATAACAAGTCCAAAGTTTAGGAGTTATCTAAAGTTATTACATTCCATTGATCAACACTCCTACAAATACATCATCCAAAAATATCAAACTAAATTAAATCTTCCAAGCTCTTTTCTTTGTTCACAATCCAATCATGCTTGGCTTTCTCTGGGTCCAACTTTTGTTTCCTTTCCTTTACCTGTATTAACATCTAGAGGGGGAAAGTATGAGCTTAGTTAGCGTGCCAGTAGTTATTTCCGATCAAGGGGTCTGAAGGGGTACACATAAGAGTGTTATTGAAACATTAAAATACATGTATAACGGTTTCATGACTAGCATATATCATTTGTCAAGTAATATATTTCTCAAAATTCCATATACAAAGAAAATGTTCAACTCTTAAATACATTTCATAATCCTTTCAATAGTATAAAACTCATTATTTAAAACCATAAACCATGCTTATCAATGTAAATGCCATGTGTGCCATGTAAGATGAATGCCCATTACATGCCCATGCACAGCCATATTTCTCATCATACAATGGTTCCTTATTGGCCATTTATGTCCTACAGTATTTGAGGCGGCAACCACCAGGGTACTGTTACCCATCCACAAGTTAATCGAGACTATCGGTGGAGTGTGGACTTCTCCCTTTGCACAAGGTTTCGGGACCTTCCTAAGAGCTCTTTGGCCTAATAATGATGTAACTTTTACAACCAATGGACGCAGCCAAAGATAACATTTATCTTGTTCAACAATACATAATAACGAGACCAAGAGATGTCCGGACAGCTCATAACTTGGCTCGACAATGAATATCCCATCCCATGCCCATGCATGAGGTACATGAATGCACTTGTATGCCAATGCCATTGTATTCCATAAATCCATGTATTTCTAAAAGTAACATAATGCATATATCAAAGTATCCACATGTTTTCATTGAAAACTAACATCAATAATTCATAGAAAACAATGTATGATTAGAACAACTCCATAGTGTTTCAATGATATAGGAAAACCTACTTGATTCAAATCAAAGTGGCGAAGAGTATATTTCCAACTCGTACGAACAATGCTGAGTGCTAGAGACGGTAACGTGAAGTGAATCAAGGAATCTCTATGTCTTGAATCCTTCAATTGAAGTGAAAACAATGTATGATTAGAACAACTCCATAGTGTTTCAATGATGCAGGAAAACCTACTTGATTCAAATCAAAGTGGCGATGAGTATATTTCTGACTTGTACGAACAATGCCGAGTGCTAGAGATGGTAACTTGAAGTGAATCGAGGAATCTCTATGTCTTGAATCCTTCAATTTTATTGTAATCAAACACATAAATCTTACATTAGGTTTTTTGTGATTAGTCATGAATCAAGACTAACTCGTTCATTCAAAACCTATATTCATGCATTTTTGAAGTAAACCTCTATTATTTATTTTGTGATTTATGATCTAACCTAATGGTATTTGACACTTGGGTTCTGTCATACACCATGGCCGAACCTTGTCTTATTAGACATGTAAAATGGATATTTTTACACAAGGGTTAACTATCATAGATGTTTCAAATAAAATAACTTATCATAGTCTAACCCTTAAAATTTCTTTAAACAACATGTTAATCTAATTAATGGGGTTCGGCCATACACTATGGCCGAACCTCATTTCTTTCATTCTATCCCATTTTTCATAAAAACTTATACAAATTTTACATAGCTTAAACATGGAATCCCCTAGATTTCAAATAACACATTCATAGACATAGGTTCTATACACCATCAAATAGAATCATAAATGTATCTATATGTGTGCACTTGGGTTTAAGTACTTGCTTCTAAGATTTGTCATTCAAACAATTTTAAGAAGACATACTACCCTCAAATAATCATGTATACCCATATCTGTAACATTTCGGATTTTCAATGCAATTATTATATTGGTTATTATCTATTTTAATTGTTAAAATTAAGATTTATAGATGGAATGGATGTTAGATGGATGAGAGTTGGAGCAGTGGCCTAATTATGATCCAACGGATCATGGATAGAGTTGATTTTAATTAATTGGGTAAATGTAGTTAATTGGGTCAAATACCCAATGGGGACCCAATGGGCCAAGATGAATTGATTTAATCGGGTCATGTACCCAATTAAGACCTAAGGCATGGGATCCACCTCATCAAGTGAGGTGGCAAGTGTAGGAGGTGATATGGAAGTGGCATAACCAAGTGGGACCCAAATCCACCTCATCAAGTGAGGTGGCATGTGGCCTAAGGTCACATGTAGGGCCGGCCACCATGGTTGACTTGGTCAACCATGGGTGAGTTCATAGGTGAATTCAAGAGGGTTAGGTGAAGAGAGTGGAATTAAGGAATTAATTAAGAAATCAATTCTAAGTCTTGAGTTAAGAGTTGCATAGGTGAGTTCAAATCAAGATTGAGTTGAATGGGAAGTGAGTTCACAAGTGAGTCATATGGAAGTTGAAAAGACTTAAGTGAGTCAAAGGGGGAGGTGGAGGGTTTCCATCTCATGGAAACCCTAGACCAAAAACCCTTGGGAAGGGGGAGATGGACAAGTGTAAGCCATGTGTCCTCTTGGTTAGCCAAGGGACACATGGGAAAGACCACACCTTAATGTGGGTGGTTGTGAGGTTAGGGCTTACCCAAGAAACCCTAAGGCAAGATAGAAAGGACTCATCTCAACCCTCTTTGGCCGATCCACTCTTTGGAGAAAAAGATAGAAAAATTCCTGCAACACCATGATTTCTCAATGATGTGGATAATTACGAAAATGCCCCTGGATTTGGTGAATTTAATAATTATGATGTTAAATGAGAAAATAGTGGCGCCCATTGCTCAAACTAAGATCCTATGAACATATTATAAGGGTCAAATTATAATGGATGAGTAATGTACATCAAATTGGGTCAAAATAGTTAATTGGGTCAAAGAATTCTCAATGATTGGAATAATTACGAAAATGCCCCTGGATTGGTGAATTCAATGAATATGATTGTAAATAAGGAAATGGTGGGGCCCATTGCTCAAATTAAAATCATATGAGCATATTATGAATGTGAAGTTTGATTGGATGGGTAATTTACATCAATTGGGTCAAAAATGGCTAAATGGGTCAAAGGGCCCAAATGGGACCCATCGGGTCTTACTGGATTATTTGACCGTTTTGTGAACTTAAATTAAATGGGGTCAAGCTGAACTGATAGTAAATCAGGTAGAGTAAAAATGGGTAGGCCTGATCCACATGTAAAAACCAATTACAAATGACCAAAATACCCATAATTGGGTCATTGAGTCAAAAAATGGGTCAAGGAGCTAAAGGTGGACCCAAAGGGTCGAGTTGACTTTGTTGACCACAGCCGACCGTGTGGGCCCACAAATGAGTTCAATGGTGAGTTAAATCGGGTTAAGTGGAACTGATTTTATTTAATTTGAATTAAAAATGAGTTGATTCAAATGCATTAAATGGTTGTCAATTAATGAGGTGAGTTGGACATGTGAGTTGGGTGAGTCAAAGTGGAAGTCAATGGGACTGTAAATCACTGAGTTCAGAGGGAATAGGAGAAGTTTGGCTTAGTCTTAACCACCAAAACAAGTCCCACACGTTGGGGACTTGTTGGGGTGATTTTCCATGTTAAACTTTAAATGAAAGACATGGAAATGGGAGGTGTTGCTTGGGGAGTGGAAAGGCTGCATAGGCAGGTACCAACGGGTGCTTGGAATAGCACCCAAGACCCATCGTTTTTGGTAGGAATTTATGAGGGAATGGAGGGGTCTTGGGGGCTGAATTACTAAAGGAAACAAACACCAAGGTTGGCCATTTTTCACCATTGGTAAGCCAAGAATTTCCATCTCTCTCTCCCTCTTTCAAATTCATTTTTCCTAGCTGGAATAGCAGAGGTGTTTGCACCAGTAGATCAAGCACAAAACAGCAAAAGAAAGGAAGAAATAAAAGGGAGAAACCAAGGACCAAAGGCAAGAAGAAAGATTGGAAATTTGGTAAGTGTTCCATGGAGTAAGTTTGGTGGATTAAAGATTGGACAGACCAATGGCAAATCTGTGAATACAAGCCAAATGAAGAGATTGATCAAAAGGACTTATAAGATGTTTTAGGTCTCATATGTGAATGGACATGTAAATAAGATTATGATTTACTTATTGTTGCATAATAAGGTACCGAAAGTTGAACGACGAACGAGTCGTGACCGGTTAAAGCCTAAGAAAGAACGGACGCTGAAGTGATTCTTCAGTAGGTTTCCTACCTACTTGTAACCACGGTTTTACCCCAGTTTTCTTATGATACTCTTGTTTTATTATTTGTGTTTCAAATGATATATTATGCATTAACAAATGGCATACAGGCATTGGCATCTCATGCATAGACATGGGATTATGAATGAGGTTCTACAGTGTTTCAATTTATAGGTTACGTCCTGCCTGGGTGGTGCAAGTCACGCCAGGAGGAGTAACATGATGATCATAGTCACATTGGTCTCCTTAGGAGATGAGAGTCCCGCCAGGAGGACTAATACGTGATATGAATCAGTCAATGATGAAGAGATGGAAGTTGTATTGTAATTTACCTTGACGGTGCAAGGCACGTCAACTGATGGCTATGAAGGTACATGATGGGGGATGCTCATTGCATGTGCATACTTCATAGCATGGTTTTACTTGTTTTTAATGATCATTTAATATGATATATGCACGTTTTATATGCTAATCATGTGGTAGCCCTAATCGGGAACCTACTGGGCGCATTGATCTAACACCCTAATTCTATCCTCAGAGGAGAATGCAGGTACAAGTAAAGGGAAAAAGAAGTTCGATGACCGGGAGGGGAGCCAAGCCTAAGCGCTTGAATGTGGAACTGGACTTCTTTATATTACTGTCATTTGAACTATATTTTGTCGGACATGTAATAAGTCATTACTTGCTATGGTTTGATTAGGTTAACAACTTTGGATGGATGATTTATGTTAATTAATATTGGAGACTGTTACTTGTTATCTAGTCTTTCTATTCCGCAATTAATCTAGGTTATTCCTCATGTTGATGTTAGTTCCATGTGTGACTCATTATCATGGTCTAGTCCATGTACACATGGGTGGCCAGTTAAGGTTCAGACTTGAGTAGTCTGAACTTAACTCAAGTCATGACGCCGCCCGCTCTCTTTCGATGGTTTATTATTACTTTAAAAAAAAAATTAGACTCTGAAATTCTCGAAAAGGGCGGGGCGTTACAATTCCCATCTCATTCTCTCCTCCTCTCCCTCTCTCAAAATCCTAGGGCTGATCCCCTCTCTTAGACAAAAAGAGTTAGAGATTTTTCATCTCTTCCCCTCTCAAACCTTCACCCATTTGGCCGAATCCTCCCTTAGGGTTTTTCATCTCAAACCCTCTCCCTCTCAAGCAACCTCTTTGGCCGAATACTCCAGTAAAGATCAAGGAGGCTCTCAATCTCTCTTCCTCTCATTTCGGCACTAAATTTGGAGAAACTGAAGAACGGATGAGGAAGAAGAAAGGACTAAGGAAGGAGAAGAACGGAGGAGCAAAATTAGACCTAAAGAAACGGAAGAGTCGCGGAATAGGTATGTATTGCTTAACGAAGGTTTATTAATTAAAAAAAAAAATGGAAACCATGAGGTTCCATTTTGGGTTAAAAAGGTCGGCCAAATGACTATAAGGCCATGGATTTAAGATCCACTCAAGGAAAGACAAAATGACGTTCGGCCATGTTGTATGGCCGAACCCCATCAAGTGCTAAACATGTTGGATGTAAATATCTATAAGATGGAAATAAGATGAAAGGTAAGAACCAACATGGCCGAACCCCATCAAATGACCTTATGTATGTTAAATATAAGGGATAAAGTTCATAAAGGAAATAACCAAGAACAAGGGTCGGCCTCTTGCACGGCCGAACCCTAATTTTTATGGGGATCATATGAAGGCTCAAAAAGAGATTGGATGAGGTTCGGCCATGATGTATGGCCGAACCCCATCAAATGACCTAAACTTGTTGTATGTAATTTTTAAGAAAACCTATCCTCAAGGTGATGAAAAAATGGAAAGAGGATGAAGAGGAGGAAACCATGGGTTCGGCCATGTTGTATGGCCGAACCGCATGGAGGAATTTTTATGGATCTATATATATTTTAATGGACTATCGAGTTAAGAAATAAGATGACAAAAATGAAGCACCATGGGTTCGGCCATGTTGTATGGCCGAACCCCATGGATGATTTTTATGGGTTAATAAGTTAAGAAATAAAAGGAAAAGGAGACGATGGCTAAGATGGAAAGAGGATAAAATGGAAGAACCATGGGTTCGGCCATGCTGTATGACCGAACCCCATGGATGACTTTTATGGACTTAGGTGTATTTAAAAAGTTAAATGATTAACCATGAAATATTAGATTAAGAAATGAAGAAATGAATGATGTTGGACCGGCTTTGTCTAAAATAAACAAGGACTAAAAAGAGGGCCAAGAAGAAAAAAAAATAAGGTTCGGCCATGTTGTATGGCTGAACCCCATTGATGGGTTTTTGTTGTGGACTTAAACATTTTTCAACCCTAATGTATGGCCGAAACCCCTTGGGGGACTTAACCGGATAAAAGACTATGATTGTAAATGGAAATGAACATAGGATGATGTAGGGGATGATGGGAATCAAATGGATCATCGATTTGATTTATTTATGTGTTAAATGTAATAAGGTAACGGGATTTCACAAACGGGTGTACAATCGGCTTTGACGCGATCGGTGATCGGCTTGGACGCGATCGGTGATCGGTTTTGACGAAAACGCAAGGATACAATATTTGGACGTTGGTAGGATTCCTACCTTATTGAAAACCTTGGACTATGTATATGTGATGATTTTTATTTCTATGTGCGATGATTTATTTTTGGTATCAAAATGCGATACAATATTTGGACGTTGGTAGGATTCCTACCTTGTTGAAAACCTTGGACTATGTATATGTGATGATTTTATTTCTATGTGCGATGATTTATTTTTGGTATCAAAATGCTATGTTTTAAGGATGGGATTTCAATGCTATATGTTAATATGAAATGGCATGATGCACTCACATCTCATGCATGGCATGGGAGGGAACTTATGAGAGGAGTCCATGCTCCATTCAGGTATCCGATAAACAAACGTGGGGAGGGATCCACACTGATTCCGATGATGATGTTTGAAATGAAAGAGGAGTCCACGCTTTGTTCAGTGGGACCGATAAGGCATACGTGGGGAGTCATGACAATGAATACCTTGATGTGACTTGTACATCAAGAGGATTACTTATGTGATTGTGATATGGTTGATGGGTGGGAATCATGGCATATGATGTAACACCCCGGATTTTCAAGCTAAGGATATATATGGAAATTGTCCATTTAATTTGTAAATTAATGGATATGGACCTTGGATGGGTAAGGTGTTGGGTCAATTGCCCAATTAAGACCCAATGGATAGTGGATATGGTTCAATTGAATTAAATGAGTGAAATTTATTTAATTGGGTCAAAATGCCCAATTGGGACCCAATGGGTCGTGGTTGACTTGGTTGACCACCAAGTGAGTTCAAGTTTAAATTAAGTGGGGCTGAATTAAATTGGAAATGAAATCAAAGGATGGAGTTGATTTCAAATGAGTTAAATTAAAGTGGTGAGTTGAATTAAAGAGTGAGTGAAGTGTGAAGATGAAGTGTTGTTGTTGTTTCAAAAATCAAACCAAGGCATACACGTTGGAATGGGAGTTTCATCTCATGGATGACACCCCCAAATGGAACATCAATGGGAGGTGGACCGTTTGGTGTTGTTACACAATTCAAATCAAGGCTACACGTTGGACATGGGAGTTTCATCTCATGGATGAAACCCCCACATGGGTCATTAATGGAGAGGTGGCGAGTTTGTGAAGGTTACACAAGGATACACAAATGCATACCATTGCACACCGTTGGGGCCTTAGGAGTTTCATCTCATGGATGAAACCCCCAAGTGGAGTATTAAGGAGGGAGGTAAATGGGAATGGGAGTTACAAGGGGTGTCACCAAAGGACACCACCCTTGGCTGAATTTCATTAACCAAGAAAAGAGTGGAGCTTCATTTCACTCTCTCCCTCTCCCTCTCTTGGCCGAATCACTCTCAAGGCAAGAACACTTAGAGAACTTTATCTCATTCTCTCCCTCTCACTCAAGGCCGATTCTCTCAAAGGCAAGGGACTTAGAGTAGTTTTTGATCCCAAGTTTCCCTCTCTCTCTCAAACCTACACTCTCTTGGCCGAACCCTCTCCTTGAAGTTTTCATCTCAAGATCTCTCAAGCACTCTCGGCCAAGGACAAGGAGGAAGAGGAGGCTAAGGAGGGAGAATATTGGAAGAGCAAGAAGGAGTGAAAGCAACCGGAGGAGTCGCGGAATCGGTAAGTACTCCATGAGATTTTATTAAGTATTATGATCAAAGATCATGGGTTGGCCTTGCATGGCCAAACTCTAAGGTTGATATGCATGGACCATTAAGGACAAAAGAAGGTTAGATGAGGTTCAGCCATGATGTATGGCCGAACCCCATCAAAGGATTATAATCTTGGATACATGATTTTTCAATGGAATTGATGAACCATAGGGTTCAGCCATGTTGTATGGCCGAACCCCATGGAAGAACATCATTGGTTTAAATGGTGTTAAAGGCGGTTAACCCCATGGAAGGTTATTAATCATTTTAAAAGGTTTTACCTGGAGGAATATTGTTGATGTTTAAAGGGTTTTAAAGATGAGAATAATGGATGGATGTTGGTAAATGTTAATGGTGGTAAATGGGTATAAATGATGTAAAAGGGTGGAGAATCATGGACCATGGGTTCGGCCATGTTCCACCCTAGACTATGGGTTCGGCCATGTTGTATGGCCAAACCCCATGGAGAAATATTGAATTGGTTACATGTATTTAGATCATGGAAGTAAGGATGAATGTTAATGATTTTTGAATGGTCTCAAAGGTTATAATGGTGAAGAACCATGAACCATATGGCCGAACCCCATGGAGAGATATTGATGGACTTAGGTATTCTTGGACCATGAAAATGATGGGGGAATGATGGTGATCTTAATTGATTTTAAATATGGTTAATGATGATCCAAAAGGATGAACCTAAATGTATGGTTAAACCCCCATGGAGGGACCTTGGTTTATGGACTTAAATATTGTAAATGATTTAATGGAGAACATGGAAATGAGACATCATGCATGGCCGAACCCCATGGACCATTTTAATGGGTCATGTGGAGATTTATACATGTTTAAATGAATTAATGATTAAGCTAGGAAATGGAGGATTCATTTATGGAACTATGTTGTGTTCATGAATGATGTTGGGACTTAAGTTATGCATAAATAAGCTAGCTAAGTAGCCATGGAAAGATTAATGGCAAAAAGGTAAATATGGGTGAAAATGATGGACCGTGGGTTCGGCCATGGTGTATGGCCGAACCCCATGGGGAAAGTTTTATGGACTTAGGGCTTTTATGAATGTTAGATGATCTTTTAAAATAAGTCCAAGATCACTATGCTCTGATACCAACTGTAACGCCCCGCCCATTTTCACTTGCTTTCCTAAAATCAGAGTCTATTTTTTTTTTAGATAGAAGAGTGAGAGAGAGCGGGACGTCACGACGCGAGCTAAGTCCGAACTTCTAAAGTCCGACCCTTAACTGGCCAACCATACGTGTGCATGGACTAAGTCCATGAAAACGGTTCACACGCATTAAGTCATACTTGCAGAATAAAACATAAACTACGGATTATAATAGAATCTAATTCTATTCCATTTTAGATAGTAAAGTAGTTCTTCGCTTAACCATAATTATCATAACTTAATTATCCAAATAAAACATTCACAGTATAGCAAAATATCTAAGTTATTACATGCCCAAATGCTAGCTACTCAAATTACATAGTCTATGAGTAACTTAATCAAAATGTAAATTAAACACATCCAAGCTCCTATACTTGGCTCCTTTCACGTTCATCGTTCCCTTCATTTCATGTGTCATCCACTAGGGTAGAAGTAGGGCGTTAGACAACGCGCCCAGTAGGTATTCCAAGTAAGCCTAACACATGGTTAGTACAAATCATAGATAATAACATATTATCAAAACCATATAAAAACTATGCCATGTCATGGTGTTAAATGCAATGAGTCACACCCATCACAAATACATGTATCCTCTTGATAGAATTCTCCTCATCAAGGTATCTCCACAGTTGCCTTACGGACGCCCCGACGGAGTGTGTTCTCCGAATTACTACTTGATCGATAATGCACATCAAGGTCTTCCTACGAATGCCTTACGGACGCCCCGACGGAGCGTAGCCTCCGGTTACAAACATCCCTCCCATGCCATGCATGAGATGTATATGACCACATGCTATGTAGTAGTATAATCATAGCACTAAAACCTCATATTTGAAACATAACATTTTTACAACATAAACCATCAAAATAAGAAATTAAACCATATTACATGTCCAATGGTTTCAAAGAGGTAGAATCCTACCAAAGACCACTAAAGTGTCCTTGTGCTTTAATCCGGCAACCACTCACGATCGTGCACCCCTTGTGAGGTCTTGTTACCTTATAACATATCCACGAGTCAAACCAATATCCCATTTGATTTGCAATAATGTCTAAATCCACAAACACACTTTGTGGGGTTCGGCCATACACTATGGCCGAACCTCACCTAATTTGTTTTGTTCCCCCTTTTGATTTGATAATCAAACACCACTAAGGTAATCATTTAAACCCTAAGTCCACAAAATCATTCCTCATGAGGCCGTATGGCTGGACCCATGAACTTTCATTTTTCCCATATTTACATTCTTTGCCATTGTTTCCATCACCTCAAGTTTGGGTCCAAAATTGATCCATAATATAGATTCATGAATGATCCATCAATCATAACATAAAACCCTAATAATTCCCTTCATTCCTTGGTTTGATAATGTAATGGCCCGGAATTTGTAAAGTAATATATATGTGTTATTATTTAATTTTTTTATGGTGGAAATTGGAAATTGGATGGAATAGATAGTAAATGGATTAAAATGTGACCAAAGCCCCAACTAGGGCCCAATGGATTATGGATTGGATTTAAGTTTACTTAAAGGGTCAGTGGTGGTCAATTGGGCCAAGGATGGTCAAATTGGGCCCAATACCCAATTGGGACCCAATGGATCAAGATGATGTAAGCTTTAAGGTAAATGGGTAAGATGAAAATGTAATTGGGCCATGGGCCCAATGGTGATCCAATTGGAATGAATTGAATGGGTTCAAATGTGGGAATAGGCCAAAGAAAAATGGGATAAAGACATCATGGGTTCAGCCATGGTGTATGGCCAAACCCATGACCCAATTGTGGGTAAAATTATGGATTAAAATTTGGTATTATGTGTGGGAGAAATGAATGAGAGTTAGAGTATTTAAATGCCTAATTTTTCTAGTGTTGTTATGTTATGGGTAATAATACATCAATGGACCCATTTTGTGAACCAATTAAGGCCTAAGATTAATGTGTATTTGTATGTTAGGTTAATCGAGTTTAAGTAAATTAAATGGCTAATTTTAATGGTCATGTGCCATGGTTGAATGGGTCATTAATGGACCTAAGTTAGAGATCCAGGTTTATGATCAATTATGAACTTGGTTAGGCAAGGGTGAATGAGAAATTAACCATGGAGAAGGGGTAGTGGCAAAATTGTAAATAATGGCCAAATTCAAGAACTCCATGAGAAATGATCATGGACTTAAGTACAATTATGGTAACCTTAAGTATGTGATTAATGGGCTTAAAAGGTTAAAAACATGGACTAATTATTAATGTATAATAAGGTACTGGACATCGCAAACGGTGCGCGATCGACGACCGGGTCTATTGGACCAAAACGAAAGAAGGAACGCTAGTCGGTATTCGGTAGGATTCCTACCTTTTTGTAAGCCATGGATTGAGTGATGGTTTCTTTGAATTATTTTGGAAATTTTATGGTTTGTTTTAAGATGGGTTTTGGATTAAGTATTATGTGATGGTTTACCTTTGATCTATTTTGGTAATCATGTGACTATTTCAAGATGGGTTTTGGATTAAGCATTATGTGATGGTTTACCTTTGATTTATTTTGGTAATCATGTGATTATTTCAAGATGGGTTTTGAATTAAGTATTATGTGATGCTTTACCTTTGATCTATTTTGGTAATCATGTGATTGTTTTAAGATGGGTTTATGACTATGATTTATATATATTACATGGCATGTGGCATATACATCTCATGCATGACATGGGACGGATATGGCATGGGAAGGATGAAACGAAATCGGAGTCCATGCTCCATCGGGGCGACCGAGAAGCAATCATGGGGATATCTTGATGTGTTTCATCCATCAAGAGGGATATTATGAGACATAACCGGAGTCCATGCTCCGTCGGGGCGACGGAGAAGCAAACATGGGGACACCTTGACGAGGCCTTGCCGTCAAGGGGGATGATTTGTGATTGTTTATACCTTGACGAGGATTTGCCGTCAAGGGGGATGATGTGTGACTGTTTATATCTTGACGAGGTTTTTGCCGTCAAGAGGGATGATTTATGATTGTTTATATCTTGATAAGGTTTTTCCGTAAAGGGGGATATGACAGTATGATGGTATGGATAATGGGTGGGATACATGATATAAGACACCCATGGCATTGCATTCATTCTATGGTTTCCACTTTATTACTGTCCACATGTTTTGTGATTACTAATCCATGTGTTAGCCCTATTCGGAGTCCTACTGGGCGTGTTGTCTAACGCCCTACTTCTACCCTAGCTGATGACATAGGAGATGTCGAAAACGAAGGACGAGACGGGAGCCAAGCTTAGGAGCTTCGAGAGACAGACTACTTAGTTTATTCAAGTTTACTTTGGAAATGTATTTGATAGCTTACCTCGTCGGAATGTAATATTTTAGATTAATTGCTATGTTTTGGATTTTATTGTGGATATTATGTTGTTGATGTATTTTGGTAATTAAATGAATGTATCTTCCCTGCTATCTCAAATTTGTAGGATAGTCTCTATTGTTAATTCCGCACTTAGTTTTAATATTCCGTAAGCTTGCTTTCTACGTGTGAACTATTCTCCGTGGACTTCGTTCCACGCACACGTAGGGTTGGCCGGTTAAGGGTCGGGCTTTCGAAGCTCGGACTTAACTCGCGTCGTGACGTCCGCGCCCTTTGTCACTATTGATTTCAAAAAAAAAAAAAAATAGACTCTGATTTTCGATGAAAAGGGGCGGGCGTTACAGATAATCCATTCATTTAAAATATACATAGGCCCAAAAATGACCCATTAAAAGGTTCATGGGTTCAGCCATACACCATGGCCGAACCCATGATGTCTCAATTCGAATTTCTCCATTAAAGCAATTACAATCTTTAAGTCCATAAATCAAGTCCCTCCAAGGGGAAGTTTAATCATACCCATAGCTCATCATTTAACCCTAGGATCCATAATATATCCCTTAGTTTTTCTCCATGGGGTTCGGCCATAAACCATGGCCGAACCCATGGTCCATGCTTCTTTCACCATTTACAACCTTGATACCATTTAAATTGATTAATATCCTTCCTTATTTCCTCCTTTAAAAACCCTTAACATACATCTATAATTTTCATGCTTTGAAACCCATTAAAATTATTAACCAACTTCTATGGTTTTCATGATCCAATTGCATCTAAGTCCATCCACAATACATCCATTTTAAACCTTTTAAAAACATTAATAACTTTCCATGGGGTTCGGCCATACACCATGGCCAAACCCTATGGTTCATAATCTTCTCTTAAAAATCATTCATTCAAGCTTATAATCCTTTGATGGGGTTCGGCCATACATCATGGCCGAACCTCATCAACCCCTTTTTATTCCTAATGGTTCTTGTATATATCATTTAGGGTTTGGCCATGCAATGGCCTGATCATGTTCCTTGATCGTCTTACTTAATAAGAATTTCATTGAGTACTTACCGATTCATCGACTTCTCCGGTTTCTTTCACTCCTTCTTGTTCCTTTGATCCTCTTCTTCTTTAGCTTCTTCTTTCTCCTTGATCCTTGTGAAAGGGTCGGCCTTAGGTTCTTGTGAGAGGGAGAGGATCTTGAGATGAAACTCTAAGTCCTTCCTCCTTTGTCTTTGGGATAGGTCGGCCTTGTGTGAGAAGGAGAGAGCGAGATGAAAATATTCTAAGTGCGCTTGACTTGAGGTGTGGTTCGGCCAAGAGAGAGCTTGAGAGAGAGAGAGTCTAAGATGCAACCCCTTAGTCTTTTCTTGTTTAATGAAATTCAGCCAAGGTGGTGTCCTTTGGTGAAACCCCTTTGTAACTCCCATTCCCATTTACCTCCCTCCTTAGTGCTCCACTTGGGGGTTTCATCCATGAGATTAAACTCCCAAGGCTCCAACGGTGTAGCCTTGACTTGGCTTGTGTAACAACACAAAACCGCCACCTCCCCATTGATGTTCCATTTTGGTGTTTCATCCCATAAGATGAAACTCCCATTCCAACGTGTATATCTTGCCTTGGATTGTGTAACCGTCCACCTCCCATTGATGTTCCATTTGGGGGTTTCATCCATGAGATGAAACTCCCATTCCAACGTGTATGCCTTGGTTTGGTTTTTGAAACAACAAAAGCACCTTCATCTTCACACTTCACTCACTCTTTAATTCAACTCACCACTTTAATTTAACTCATTTGAATTCAACTCAATCCCTTGATTCTATTTCCAATTTAGTTCAGCCCCACTTAATTTAAAGTTGAACTCACTTGGTGGTCAACCAAGTCAACCACGACCCATTGGGTCCCAATTGGGCATTTTGACCCAATTAATAACCTTGACCCAATTGAGTAGATCTTACCCATTTATTTCAATTGAAACCATACCCTCAATCCATTGGGTCTTAATTGGGTAATTGACCCAACACCTTACCCATCTAAGGTCCATATCATTTAAATTCACAAATTGGGCAAATTCTTATATATTGATGACTTGAAAATCCGGGGTGTTACAATACAACCCTCTTTTTAAAATTTTCGTCCCGAAAATCTAGCGAACTAGGATTTCAAACATTTACATAAATAACTCAGGGTGAGTTGTTCTCATTTTCGATTCTAATTCCCAAGTGGCTTCCTCATTACCATCTCAATCCCATACCACCTTGACGAACTGGATCGCTCGGTTTCGTAATACCCTTTGTTCTATCTCCACCACTCGGACAGGCTTCTCGATGTATGTCACGTCGTTTTGCACCACTATGTCTTTTACGTTCAGTACATGTTAGGGATCAAGATTGTACTTCCTCAACATAGATATATGAAACACATCATGCAACGATGCCAACTGTGAAGGAAGTGCCAATTGGTAAGCCACTTCCCCCATCCTCCTTATGATTGAAAACGGCCCCACATATCTAGGCGACAGTTTCCCCTTCTTTCCAAATCTCATGTGTCCCTTTCGTGGCGAGACTTTCAAGAATACCATGTCCCACACCTCAAATTCAAAGAACCTCCTCCTCTTGTCAGCGTAGCTCTTCTGACGACTTTGTGCAGCCAATAGGTGTTGCCGTATCAACTGTATCTACGTTGTAGTCTCTGCAACCAATCGGGTCCAATCAGTGCAGGCTCACCGGCCTCTGTTCAGCACACGGGTGATCTACATGTGTCCCTTTCGTGGTGAGACTTTCAAGAATACCATGTAATCTGATGATATCCTTGATATACCATCGACCCAAAGTCTCAGATGAATCTGTCATCCTGATGGGAAAAAAGTGTGCAGACTTGGTCAATCGGTCTACCACGACCCATATCATATCGTTGCCCTTTGAAGACCTTGGCAACCCTGTCACAAAATCCATGGAGATGTGTTCCCATTTCCACTCTAGTACTGGTAAGGGTTTCAGCAACCCTGGTGGTTTCTGATGTTCCGTTTTAACCTACTGACAGGTTAGGCAATGAGCAACAAATTCGGCCACATCTCGTTTGAGCCCATACCACCAATAGTGTTGTAATAACCCGAATTTTTGATAAATATATATATTGGCATTTATTCATTTTAAATTGAAGTTTGATGTAATAAAATGCCAAATGGACCAAATTTTGGGACAATGGCCCAAGGATGGCCCAATTGGGCCATGGGTTGGATGAAATCCATTAAATGGGTCAATGAGGACTAATCGGGTCAACGATGGTCAAAGTGGGCCCGATAGCCATGTGGGGCCCAATGGATCAAAATTCGGTTCAAATCCTAAGGTAAGTGGAAAAGGAGGGAATCTAATTGGGCCATGGGCCCAATGGTTACCCAATAAACCTTGAATTGGAATTGATACATGTAATTGGTCAATGGTAAGTAATCGGGTCAAAGATGGTCAATTTGGGTCAAAGAGCCATGTGGGACCCAATGGGCCAAGGTAACTAAGCCCTAAGATAAATGGGTAAGACAAGAATCAAATTGGGCCATGGGCCCAATGATGATCCAATAAAAGGGATACAATTAACAAAATTTAAATCACCTAAGTTAGGTGATAAATGGACCAAGGCAACATGGCCAATGGGGCCCATCTCCACCTCACCCATTGAGGTGGCGTGTGGACCAAGGAGAAAGTGGGACCAACCATCATGGTTGACTTGGTCAACCATGGATAAAATTAAGAAGACTAAGGTGGATTAAGGTAAATTAAATTGATTAAAATTATTGTAAAATTACCTAAGTTAAAATCAAGGGAATTAAAATAACATGGCCAAGTGGGGCCCACCTCCACCTCATCAAGTGAGGTGGCGGGTGGGGTAGGTATATGTGGGGGCCGTCCACCATGGTTGACTTGGTCAACCATGGGTGGATTTATTAGATAGATAATTTAAGGGAATTAAATTAGATGAAAATTAATTAACGTAAGTGAGGGCTTAACTTAATTAAGTTGATTAGTTAGGGTCAACATAAACAAGTCAAAGAGGACATGGGAGCCATGCTTGGTGGTTGGGTCTCAACCACCACCACCCAAGTCAAGCTAGCCCATGCTTGGTGGGTGGGGAAAAATTAATGAGGAGTCTAAGTCACTCCAACCACCTCCATCTCATTTCAAACTACCCATTTGACTCTAGCCCTCCACACACAAGGAAATTCGTTCCTCACCTTGCAAGGAGAAAGTGAAGAAAACTTAGAAGAAAACTTAGAAGAAAAAAAGAAAAGAAGAAGAGAAGAAAAGAGGTGGAACCTTGGATTCACCTCTTGAAGATTAAGAGTTACCATTCTTCATCCTCTTCCCCTCTCTCTAAACCTAACACTATCTTAGCCAATCCAAGCATGTCCCACCATTGATCAAGCACATCTAACCTATCAAAGATCAAGAAGAAGGAGAAAAGAGGCCAAGGAAGTTGACGGGAGCGACAAAGACCGGAGGAGTCGTCGGATAGTAAGTATGTTCTAAACAAGAAATTTATTATTTAGGGTTTTTAATTTTAAAATCCATCATTGCCATATGATGGTGGCCAAATTATTTTAGGCTATGGAATGGATCTAAAATCCATCAAATGGAAGGCAAAGAAATGGAAGAGATGGTCTAAGAAAAAAATGAAATGAATGGATTAAGTATGGAAAAGATGGAAGTTTTAATGGATTGAATGGACCTTAGGGTTCGGCCATGTAGCATGGCCGAACCCCATGGCCAATGTGGGATGAATTTATTAAGATGTTAAGGTTTAAAATTTTGGAGAATGGCTAATGAGCTTTAGGTTTTTAAATGAGTGAACATTAGTGATTTATGATTTCAAATTTTTGGAATTCTAAGGTTGTATTAAAGCATGGAGAATATGGAATTTTTAATGAATGGATGGACCATAGGGTTTGGCCATGTAGCATGGCCGAACCCCATGGTAAATGAGGATGATTTTAATTTGGATTATATTTTAATATTATGCATTTTAATTAGGGTTTTTATAAGAAATAAAAAGTTGGAGAATGGTTTAGGGTTTCAAGGATTTAAAGGATTAAATGTAGGCAATTTTTGGAAAAAAGTTTTATGATGGAATCCATGGATGATATTTTAGAATTTTTATAAGATTAGAAGTATGGAGAATGGTTAATGAAAATTAGTTTTCAAATGATTAAAAATAGGTGTTTTAAAGGATTGTTAAAATGAGAAATCATGAGGAAATGTTGGTGGTTTTTAATGGACTTTAAATGTGATTAAAAGACCCAAGTTAAAAATGAGGGAAAGGCATCATGGGTTCGGCCATGGTGTATGGCCGAACCCATGACCCATGTTTTAGGTCATTCATGGGCTAAGTATGGTTTATATATGTGCTTAAACAAAATGGAAATTAAGTTAAGTTAATGATGAAATTAAAATGGATGTTACAAGTATGATATGTGATGTTTAAATGGAATAAAGATAGTGATTGAAATGGATGATTTAAGTTTCATTGGAGGTATGTTTAATGGGTAATTGAAACCAAGAAGGATGGGGAAAGAAACATCATGGGTTCGGCCATGATGTATGGCCGAACCGTGACCCAAATTTTGATCAACTTTAGGCTAAGGTTAATGCATGTATCAATGCCTAGGAGGTTGTTTTTAAAGGGCCAAAATGAATGAAGATTTGTGATTTTTGAAATGGATTATTTTTGGGACAAAATATGAGTCTTTGAAAATGGCACCAATAAAAGTGAAGCATGAACCCTATGGTAATATCTTGGGACTTTTATGAATGGAAAACAGTGGAGAGAAATGAAAATATTAAATGGATTGGTAAGCATGGTAGGTGATGTTTTATATGAGATGAAAAATGGGGTTTTAAATGAATGACTTAAATTCATTGGTGAAGGTAAAATGAACCTAAGAAATTAGGAAATGGACATCATGGGTTCGGCCATGGTGTATGGCCGAACCCATGACCCCTTTGGGAGCCATATTATGGGCTAGGTATGGAATTATTTATGGGATTAAATATTTACAAATTTTATTAAACTAGATGGCTGATTTTATGATGTTATGTCATGATTAAGAAATTATAAATGGGTCCAAGTTTATGGGTCAATATGGACTTAAATATGCATGGATAAAAGGGGTAACTTAACCATGGAAGAGGAGTGGCAAAACCGTAATTTGTGGCCACATTGAAGGACCATGGGTTCGACCATGGTACATGGCCGAACCCTATGTGGGTTGGACATGAAAATGGATATATTATGAAGGAATAAATGAAGCGGATAGTTGCTACGTTTTAGGCTTGAAAATTGGAATTTTAAATTTGGCCAAAATTGGATTTATGTATGAGTCTAAAACCAATGGATAATGGGCTAAGTTAGGGACTTAATCATGGATGATGTATGGACTAATCCGGTAAATGTAATAAGGTATCGGGCGTTGCAAACGGTACGCGATCGGCGACCGGATTATCGAACGGGAAGCGTAACGGAACGCGACACGGTATTCGGTAGGATTCCTACCTTTTTGTAAGCGATGGATATGTGATGGTGTTTAAATTATTTTGACTTGGCTTATTATGGATTTATGATTTTAATTTATGATTTATGGGACTTGCACTATGATGGGTTTTTAAACTTATGAATTACATGATAGTATCATGGATTATATTTTAATATTATGCATCATATGACTATGTATGGTATATTGAATATGGTCTATCTATATACTACATAGCATAATGCACCTACATCTCATGCATGGCATGGGCAGAAAAAAAAAAAAACGAACCGGAGTCCATGCTCCGTCGGGGCGACCGAGATCAGACATGGGGATAGCCTGAGGGCTATAACCGGAGTCCATGCTCCGTCGGGGCGACCGAGAATCAGACATGGGGATAGCCTGAGGGCTATAACCGGAGTCCATGCTCCGTCGGGGCGACCGAGAAGCAAACATGGGGAACATGATATTGTATGATCATACGGATAATGGGTGGGACACATGACATAAGCACCCATGACATAGCATTCATCACATACTTATTTTGTTGTATTTTATGTTATCGGTATATGTGTATCACTAATCCATGTGCTAGCCCTACTCGGAGTCCTACTGGGCGCGTTGACTAACGCCCTACTTCTACCCTAGCTGATGACGCAGGAGAGGCAGGAAGCGGTGGACATACCGGAGGCCAAGCTTAGGAGCTTGGAAAGTGCAGTCCTAGTTTATATTATGTTTACATTTTGGAGATGTAATTTTAAAGTAACTTAGCTTGTCGGATTGTATAAATTTACGTTTCTTGCGATGGTTTTGGACGTTACTTATGGACGATACATTTTGTGATATAATCATGAACATAGGGGCATTTTGGTAAATTCAATGTTGTATCTTCCCTTCTACCTAAAAACAGGCAGGATAGACTCCATTATCATGTTCCGCAATAATCATAATCCACGAGCTTACTTCCTACGCGTGAACCGTTCTCGTGGACTTAGCTCCGCGCACGCGTGGGGTTGGCCAGTTAAGGGTCGGGCTTTAGAAGCTCGGACTTAACTCGCGTCATGGGGTCCGCGCCCTCTCTCACTCTTCTATTTCAAAAAAAAAAAATAGACTCGGATTTTCGAAAAGCGGGTGAAAAAGGGCCGGGCGTTACTAGTGTCTCTTTAGGTCGTGATACATCTTGGTGCTGCCCAGATGAATAGAGAGTTTGGTTTGGTGTGCCTCAATCAGTAACTCTCTTCTACAACTCTTAGGCACATATGTCCTACCTCGGAATACAAGACCTTGTCCTGGTCGTAACTCTCAATCCGGTAGGACCTCACCAGTGGACATCTTAGCCCATATCTCCTCCATTTCCGGATCTGTCTGTTGTTCCTGTTCAATCTTGGTGACCATGTTGGACCGTATGATCAGATTGTACATACTCCCATGGTTATTGGTATACAGATTGAACTCTCGAATGGTATTCAGCATCTCCCATTCTGTCCTGATCAAACTGGCCACCGATGCATGTGATATGCGACTGAGGGCATTCGCCACTTTGTTCGCCTTGCCCGGATGATATCGAAGCGCGAACTCATAATCCTGCAGATATTCCATCCATCTGCGCTGCCTCAGGTTGAGTTCTTTCTGATCAAATAAGTATTTCAGTCTCTTATGATCTGAAAACACTTCAAACTTCTCGTGAACCCATTTGTGATCTCACGTAGATCAATGCACTCTGTTTTCACTTTATCTGCTACCAAGATATTTTCCATACGTACTGCTCAATACGTTCATTCGTCTACATTCTGTATGAGGTAGTGATGACCTTGTCCCTCATTGAAATTTGTTAGTGAGGTAGCCTACCAATGTGAGCTTATGCTCAAAGCTTTCGCTGATTCCATTTTAACTAGGTTTCTAGCTGCACTCTCCTGGAACTCCATCGGCTAACTACAGAGTCAGGTGATCAGTCTAACTCGGTAGTCGCCCATAGCTTTCCATTCGAGTTTCACTAGACTCTTAACTTTTCCACTAAATACATCTCCAAAAGTAAGCATATCTCATTTGCAAATACGTCACTATGTGACTAACACCGTTTGTTCAAAACTTCTATGATATCGGTACCGGCATCAATCCAAACCACCATGGGAACCATCATCCACGGTTATACACATCTATCCTTGGAATCATTCTATCAGTGTGTATCATCTATCCATGGTTAATAACCATCCATGAATATAACCTCCCTCTAGGTATAATCCTTTCATGGGCATAACTAATCCAGGGCACATCATCTACCATGAGGTATTCTATCCAGTATGAACAACACTCGAATGAATCACCACATGACTGTGGCAACAATATCAAATCATAAATATACCCCGACCCCTAGCAAGACTTATGGCTCATGACTTACTAAGCGGAAGACCCACGTCCAATGTGATCAAGTCTACCTCGCCCTGCATCCCTTCATCCCAAGGGTAACTCAGTCAAGCTCTAAGGTGGTCAAACCGCGTCTAACGAAGCTAGTACCACCCCCACAGGGTAAAATAGTACCTAGCTCTGCGCATCCACACACATCAAGTGTGTAACATAGCCGTGAGAGCGCCCTCCAGTGCGTAGCTTGTGAGGGACCCATTCCTCAACGGCAACCCTATGAACCAAGTCTCCTGTATCTCATACCGAGGTTCCCACAGTCTCATAGCTACTCTAAGCCTTACTCATGGAATCTATATACTTATCTCGTCAATATCACGTGAGGGACGTGTAACACCCGGATTTTCAAGTTATTAATAAATATGAAAATTTACCATTTAATTTGTGAATATTAGATATGGATCTTATATGGGTAAATTGTTGGGTCATTACCCAATAAGACCCAAGGGTTTTGGAAATGGTTTCAATAAAATTTAAATGGGGTTGAATTAAATGATAATGCAATTTGTCTAAGAAATATTAAATAAAGATTGCTTATGGATGTGTGTGACATTGCATATCTAAGATAGGCGCATGTGCTAGAATATTTTAAAGAGGGTCTTTCTTGATTAAAATCGGCATTAAGGCAATGGCTAAAAGAGGGGCGCATGGCACCTTCTAAATTGGGATCAATGGGAGATTAATTAAGGCAACAAGAGGGGCACATGGCACCTTCCAATTTAAGAAAAGGGTACACGGTAATTACTATCTTAATAAGATAGGATCGTGTGGAATTTTTATTAAAGGAAGAGAGGCAACAACAAGGGCTCACGGCAATTGCAATCTAAGGACCTTCTAAGATTGGCCGATTGGAGATTAATAAAAGAAAAGAGGGAAGGGGCGCACGGCAACACACACACACCATAGCCGAATTCTCTCTCTCTCAATTCTCATTCTCTGTATTAACAAGAGGAAGAGAGGGCAGCCAGCAAGTGTGCAAGAAAGAGAAGGATTGGAAGAACAAGAACAACTGGAGGAGTCGCGGAACCGGTAAGTGATTTTATAATTTTTTTTAAAAAAAAATAAGGAACCATAGGGTTCGGCCATGGTGTATGGCCGAACCCCATGGAAGGAGATTGGGAGATGATTATGATAATTTTAATGGAAAGAATGAACCACAGGGTTCGGCCATGGAAAGACATTGTGTATTTTGATGAGTTGAAAACCATGGACGGTTAGGATATTTTGATTGGATTTAAAAGGGGAAAAATGGAACCATAGGGCTTGGCTATGGTGTATGGCCGAGCCCCATGGAAAGGATATTGGTTTTTGTTTAATGAATGATTTTTAAGAGAAATTAAAGCCATAGGGTTCAGCCATGGTGTACGCCGAACCCCATGGAGGTGTATTGGTATTTTTTTAATGAATGTTAATTGATTTAAATGGAAGGTGGAGACTAAATAGAAACTTTCTAATTATGGATTTTTGGAAGGAACCTTGATTTATGGAAATTAATATAATTGGAAAATCACATATCATAGGGTTCAGGCCATGGTGTTTGGCCGAAACCCCATGAATCAAGTCTATGGTTCAATTATGGATTTATAATTGTTAAATAAATTAAGAAGGAGGATGGAACCATGATATCATAGGTTCGGCCATGGTGTATGGCCGAACTGTAACACCCCGCCCTTTTTCACTTGCTTTCCAAAAATCAGAGTTTAATTTTTTTTTAAAAAAGTGATAGAGAGCGGGACGTCACAACAGCGAGCTAAGTCCGGACTTCTAAAATCCGACCCTTAACTGGCCCAACCCTATGTGTGCATGGACTAAGTCCATGAAAACGATTCACACATAGTAACTTATAATCTTTGCGAAATATAACATAAATTGAATGCGGATTATAATAGAACCTAAGACTACTCCATTTTAGATAGCAAAGTACTTAGTCATTAACCAAATTAACTTAGATTAAATATCTTTACCAAACCATTCACAAACCATAGCAAATATCTAATTATTACATGCCGAAGTCTAACTACTCAAATTACATGTCCTTGAGTACTTAATAAAATACAATAAAACATTCCAAAATTCTTATGCTTGGCTCCGTTCACGATCATCATTTCCTTCATTTCATGTTTCATTCACTAGGGTAGAAGTAGGGCGTTAGAACAACGCGCCCAGTAGAAATTCTAAGTATGGCTAACACATGGTTAGTATAAGACATGCATATAAATAATATAACATTAAAACCTTGTAAAATCATGCCATGTCATGTATGCAATGAGTCCCACCCATCATCAAGGTACCCCCACATAGGTTTTTCAGACGCCCCGATGGAGTGTAGCCCCTCCGATCACTTAACTTTCATCCCATACCATGCATGAGATGCTAATGAATTCCATGCTATTTTATATGATAAATCTAGCATTAAATCCTCATATTTACAACATATTATTTTAAAACATAACTCATTAAAATAAGATAAAACCAACATACATAACCATGGTTTCAAAGAAGGTAGAATCCTACCCAAGACAACTAAGGTGTCCTTGAACTTTAATCTGACAACCGATCACGATCGTGCCCCCTTTGTGTAGTCCCGTTACCGTATAACATATCCATGAATTAAACCAACAACCCATTTGATTTGTAATGGTATCTAAGTCCAAAACACAACTTGTGGGGTTCGGCCATACACCATGGCTGAACCTCACTTACTTTGATTTTAAACCTTAGTCCACTAAATTCCAACTTTGTGGGGTTCGGCCATACAACATGGCCGAACCTCACCATCTTGACTTTTGGTCCCTCTTTCAAAATCACTTGATCTTTTTAATTAAATTCCAATCACCAATCCATTAATCTAATTATCCACGCATTAACCTTTTAACACATATAACATCATAAGTCCATAAAATTCATTAGTGGGGTTCGGCCATACACCATGGCCGAACCTCACTCCCTTGATTTTATACTCATCTTTCAACCCTTTGATCTTCAAGTTAGATACAAGATCATGACCTCCACATCTAATCACTTGTACCACAAATGTTTATAATTGATCACCATTTAAATCCACCAAATATTTTCCATGGGGTTCGGCCATACACAATGGCCGAACCCATGGTTGATCATTTTCACCCTTAATTACATTCTATGCCATTAATCATCCATGGCTGATTAGTTGGTTTATTTACTTATAACCAAGTCCCAAAAATGATCCACCAAAAGGTTCATGGGGTTCGGCCATACACATAGCCGAACCCTATGATATCTAAATCCATAAAGAGTACTTGGTGGGGTTTGGCCATACACCATGACCGAACCTCACCCTTGGGTTTTGGTGCTCCTCTTTTCCATTTTTGATCCAATCAACCCAACACCTTTCTAAATTATTAATCATCTTCAAAATTAATTAAACATGACCACACTATCCATCATTGTCTCTCCATGTATGGCCGAACCCTATAGTTCCTTATTTCCATTAAAAACCTATTATACATCTATGATTGGGTCTCATACCTCCATCTATTTAAATCCTTTTAAAACTTTAACAAAATCAAACACATACATATGACTTCCCTCCTTCAAATCTAACCAATATCTTTTCATGGGGTTCGGCCATACTAAATGGCCGAACCCTATGGTCCATGTTCTTCCCTTGAAAAATCATTTTAAACCCATAAGACTTCCTTGACTCTTTTCATGGGGTTCGGCCATGCACATGGCCGAACCCTATGGTTCATCTTTGGTTCTTTCATCCATCATAAAATTTAGGGTTCAGCCAAGCAATGGCCGAACCATGTCCTTAACCATTTTCTTATTTAAAAAGAGTTTATTGAGCACTTACTAATTCTGCGACTCCTCCGGTTCTTTCCCTCTTACTTGTTTTTGATCCTTTGGCCTGAGTGTGAGCCTTGATCAATATAACACCTCAAAAGTGGTTCGGCCGAGAGGGGTATAGGTTTGAGAGAGAGATAGAATCCAACCTTGCATATAATTTGAGATCAAACACTTTTCTAAGTCCTTTTGTCTTGATGAGTGATCGGCTTTGTGTGAGAGAGGGAGAGAATGAGATGAGAAAAACACCAAGTGTTTCTTGTCTTTGAGAGGTGGGAACGGCCAAGAGGGAAAGAAGAGTGTGACTTTAAGATAAAGCCCTTCTCTTGGTTAATGAGGGTTGCCAAAGGTGGTGTCCTTTGGTGACACCCCTTGGTAACTCTCATGTCCTTTCACCTCCCTCCTTTAAGTTTCTTTTGGAGGTTTCATCCTTGAGATGAAACACTCCCAACGTGTGGCTCTTGGGTTTCCATCTTGAGATGGAAACACTCCAAGCTTCCCAACGTGAGCTAGCTTGATCTGGTTTGTGTAACCCCCACCAAACGGCCTACCTCCCATTGATTCCCATTTGAAGTTTCATGCATGAAATAAAATTCCCATGCATCCAACGTGTGTGCCTTTACATGAGTCTTTGAAACAACTACAACCCCTCATCTTCTCACTCCACTCACTTGAGATGAAGGTCTCCATAACTTCCAATCTAACTCATTCAACTCAACTTATTCTTTTAGCTCAACTCACTCATTTAATTCACTTGAATCAACTCAATTATTTGATTCCATTTCCAACTCAATTCAGCCCCAACCTAATCAAACTTGAGCTCACTTGGTGGTCAACCTAGTCAACCACGATCCATTGGGTCCCAATTGGGCCTTTAGACCCAAATAGTCACCATGACCCAAATAAATGTAACTTACCCATTTACTCTACATTGAACACTCATTCCATAACCTTTGGGTCTTAATTGGGTTCATTACCCAACACCTTACCCGCCTAAGGTCCATTTCTATTAATTCATAATTTAAATGGACAAAATTCATGTAAATTGATATCTTGAAAATCCGGGGTGTTACACGAAACCCATGAACCAATATTATGGATGTAACGCCCCGCCCTCTCCGAGAAATGTCAGAGTCTAATATTTTTTTTAAATAATAATAAAACATCGGAATGAGAGTGGGCGGCGTCACGATGCGAGTTAAGTTCAGACTACTCAAGTCTGAACCATAACTGGCCACCCATGTGTACATGGACTAGGACCATGATAATGAATCACACATGGAAGTAACATCAACATGCGGAATAACCTAGATTAACTGCGAAATAGAATGACTAGATAGCAAGTAACAGTCTCAAACATTAATTAACATAAATCAACCATCCAAAGTTATTAACCTAATCAAACCATAGCAAGTAATGACTTATTACATGTCCAACAAAATATAGTTCGAATAACGGTAATATAAAGAAGTCTAGTCCAACATTCAAGCGCTTAGGCTTGGCTCCCCTCCCGGTCAACGACCTTTTCTTTCCCTTTCCTTGTACCTGCATTCTCCTCTAAGGATAGAATTAGGGCGTTAGATCAACGCGCCCAGTAGGTTCCCTATCAGGGCTACCACAACCACATGATTAGCATATAAAACATGCATATATATCATAATACATGATTAGTAAAAACAGGTAAAACAATGCTATGAAGTATGCACATGCAATGAGACCCTCCCATCATGTACATTCATAGCCATCACTTGACGTGCCACGCACCGACAAGGTAATTCACAATACACTTCCATCTCTTCATCACTGACTAATTCATATCACGTATTAGTCCTCCTGGCGGGGACTATCATCGCCTAAGGAGACCAATGTGACTATGACCATCATGTTACTCCTCCTGGCGTGACTTGCACCGCCGAAAGAGGACGTAACCCATAATTGTAACACTGTAGAACCTCATTCATCATCCCATGTTTATGCATGAGATGCCAATGCTTGTATGCCATTTGTTAATGCATAATATATCATTCGAAACCACATAAACTAAACAAGAGTCTCATAAGAAAACTAGGATAAAACTGTGGTTACAAGTAGGTAGGAAACCTACTGAAGATTCACTTCAGTACTTGAGCTCTCTTAATCGTCAACCGATCACGACTCGTATGCCGTATACGCAAGTCTGGATACCCTATTTAAATTAGCATCAAACCAAACGTTTATCATGTAGTTCCAACTTAGTCAATTTCCCAAAATATACTATGTGGGGTTTGTGTCCATACATCCAACCTTATGATCATTTCCATCATTGATCATTCTATCAATAATTACATTTATACCATTTAGGCTAACCTTTAGTTTTACCATATCTAAACCAATTTAGTGGTGGTTCTTCATTCATCACCTTTAATCCCATTTATTACTTAACCCAATCCTATCAAATAATCATTGATGGGGTTCGGCCATACTACTTGGCCGAACCAAATCCTATGGGTTTTTATCCCACTTTCCGTCATCATCAATGGTTGATTATTTTCTTACACATAGTCCATAATTTATCATGTATGTTTCCTTAATTAAAACAATCATAAACTCCCATCCAAAACAGCCCATTTATTTCAAAATAGTCCCATGGGGTTCGGCCATACTCATAGCGGAACCCTAGGGTTCACTTGATCCAATCATCACCATGATCACTCATGGTTTAATCATGCTAACTCAACCATGAATTAAACATGGTTCAGCCGCATAATAATCCACCAAAACAGTAACATGTTAATCCATTTATTGCCATAAGAACACTATATCTTCATATGGTTTTTAACTCACCCAAAAACATGAAAAACTTACATGGGGTTCGGCCATCCAAGGTGGCCAAACCCTATGTCCATGTTTTGGTCTTTCAAACATATTTTTGGTATCACTTATTCATATAAACATCAGCACATCATTGCTGCACTTTAACCTCTCAAAACCATCTAATAAATTCATTACTTTGTCCAAATAACCATAACACCTCATGGGATTCGGCCATCCAAGATGGCTGATCCCCATGGTCCATCTTTCCAGTTTTAATCCACTGTTTTAGATCAATAATTTAACCATAACATTACCTTGGTTCAGCCATATATTGGCCAACCAAAATCAGTAAATAATCTTCATGTAAATCACATAAAAACCCCATGGTAATGTATGGTTTTTATCTCTCAAAACCATCACCATTAACCATAAAATTATCACACCATTTCATGGGGTTCGGCCATGCTCATTGGCTGAACCCTATGGCCTTTGGTTTGAACCTCTTAAACATGTCATCTTATGTCTAATCTAATCATCCAAAACAGTAAAACATTTGCATGGTTTTAACTTACAAAAACCATCAAAATTCCAACATCAATTCATGGGGTTCGGCCATCTTGCCCTTTCATCATTTGATACCCATGGTCTTAGACCCATGATACATTCAGCCATTTATGACATCCGAATCCATGTTTTAAACCTTTCTAAAACATGCATTTGAATCTTAAATCAAACCCAAAAACAGTTCATGAAAACCAAGCAACTTTTACATGGGGTTCGGCCCTTCATGGTAGCCGAACCCAATGGTCATCTTTACCATTTTAAAACTTCTATAAATCAAGGTTAAAACCTTGGTGTATTCGGCCATAACCATGGCCCAATACACACCCATTTTATTAATCAAAATTCCATGGGAATACTTACTAAATTCCAAGCTTTTCTTGTTGCCTTTGCTCCTTGCCTTCTTCACTCTTGCTTCCTTAGTCTCAGCTGATTAGAAGCATGAGCCAATGGTGAAATCACCAAGATACAATTCGGCCAAGGAGGTGTTCTTGAGAGAGGGAGAGAAGATTGAATTCTAAAGCTTTTGCAATATGGAATTCGGCTAAACATGGGGTTCATTCCTTTTGTATTTCAGCCCCCAAAACCCCTCCACTCCCTCATCAATTCTTGCATAAAACGATGGGTCTTGGGTGCTATCCAAGGTACCCCTTGGCACCTACCAATACAGCCATTCAGCTCTCCATGTATCTCATCTTAATCCCATCCATTTGCATTTAACTTAGCATGAAAATCACCAAAACAAGTCCCCAACGTGTGGGACTTGTTTTGGTTGGTTTGAGACCAAGCCACCTCTTCATATTCCCTTCAACTCACTGATTTACAGCCCCTTTGATTTCCATGTTGACTCACTTGAACTCAGGGTCCTTTTTGATTTCCATCTCAACTCACCAAACTCACCATACTTAATGCATTTCATTTAATGCACATGAGTTAACTCACACTTGATTTAATTCCAACTCACTTCAGTCCCAATCAAACTGATTTAACTCATGTTTTAGCTCCCTTGAGGGTCCACACGGTCAACCATAGTCAACTCGACCCGTTGGGTCCACTTTTATCTCCTTGACCCGTTTTTGACTCCACGACCCAATTATGGGTATTTTAGTCATTTGTAATTGGTTTTTTCATATGGGTCAGGCCTACCCATTTTTCCTCCACTTTATTCCAATCAAATCACCTAACCCCATTTAATTTAAGCTCACACAACAGTCAAATAATCCAGTAAGGCCCGTTGGGTCCCATTTGGGCCCTTTGACCCATTTAGCCATTTTCGACCCAATTGATGTTCATTACCCATCCAATCAAACTTGACATTTATAATGTGCTCATATGACCTCAATTTGAGCAATGGGCCCCACCATTTCCTTATTTACAATCATATTTATTGAATTCACCAATCCAGGGGCATTTTCGTAATTATTCCAATCATTGAGAATTCTTTGACCCAATTAACTATTTTGACCCAATTTGATGTACATTACTCATCCATTATAATTTGACCCTTATAATATGTTCCATAGGATCTTAGTTTGAGCAATGAGCCCCACTATTTTCTCATTTAACATCATAATTATTAAATTCACCAAATCTAGGGGCATTTTCGTAATTATCCATTTCATTGAGAAATTGGGGTGTTACAATGGATCTAATATGAGTAAATGTAGGAATGATTAAATGGTTCTATGATTGTGGATCATTGGTGGATCCATGTATAAATGTCAAAAATTATGGACCTATATTGTGGACCTAAAATTAGGGAGATGAAAGATCATGGGTTCGGCCATGATGTATGGCCGAACCTCATGAGATGGTTTGTGGATCAAACATGAACTTAGGCAATTGTTAATGAATGGAATGATTGGTTATGGAATGTTAGCCATGAATGGCAATATTGTAATTTAAATAGAGAAGAACTATGGACCATGGGTTCGGCCATGTGGCATGGCCGAACCCCTTGGAAAATTATTTGGTGGGACTTGGGATTTTTATGTCACGGTTAATGGATCATTTATGGAGCTGTATTATGGATTGGTTATGGACTTAACATAGTGATTGATTAAACATTAATTGGAGGATACAAATTTATGTGTATCAATTATGTTATTGGATTATGGGTTATGTTAGCCATGGATGGCATTGTTGTAAATATGGTCAAAAATGAACCATGGTGTGTAGGCTGAACCCCATGGGGAATGTTTGGCGGACCTAGGGTTATGTATGTTGGATTAAATGAATGAAATGTTAATTAAAGATTAGACCAATGGCAATTTGGTAATATCGGCTGAAAATGATAAACTATGGGTTCGGCCATGGTGTGTAGCCGAACTCCATGAGGAATGGTTTATGGACTTAAATATTGTAAATAAATGGGACATGGTTTTGATTGATTGATATACTATAAGGTAACGGGACCTCACAAGGTGTTTGCGATCGTGAGCCGTTACCGGACGAAAGATTCAAGGACACGTTAGTGGCCTTTGGTAGGATTCTACCTCTTTGAAAACCATGGGTTTATGTACAATTGTTTTATCTTATTTTTGATGAAATTATGTTGTAAAGGAATATGTTTCAAATTGTGATTTTAAATGCTATGTTTACATGATAAAATAGCATGTGTGGAATATGTTTCAAACTGTGATTTTAAATGCTATGTTTATATGATAAAATAGCATGTAATTCATTTGCATCTCATGCATGGCATGGGGTGAAGGATATGTAACCGGAGGGGCCACACTTCCGTCGAGGCGTCCAAAAAACCTATGTGGGATACCTTGATGTGCTTTTCCATCAGGAAGAAATCAGAGGGTCCACACTCCGTCGGGGCGTCCGAAAGACCTATGTGGTGGGTACTTAAATGTACATGTGATGGGTGGGACTCATTGCAATTTTCATCATTGCATGGCATGGTTTTTATGGCTTTTGACATTATGATATTATTATATATGTTTTGTACTAACCATGTGTTAGCCATAACTGGAATACCTACTGGGCGTGTTGTTCTAACGCCCTACTTCTACCCTAGTGGATGATACAAGAAACAAGGAAAATGATGAAAGAGAAACAGACCAGGCATAGGAGCTTGGATGATTATAATTTATATTTTTATTAAGTTACTTATGGACTTGTAATTTGAGTAACTAAACTTCAGACATGTAATAACTTAGATGATTTACTATGGTTGGATGCTTGGTTGGATAATTATTTTATGTTAATTATGGAATAAAGACTTGACGTACTTTACTATCTGAATGGAATAGAACTAGGTTCTATTATAATTCCGCATGTTACAATTTTAATTCCGCATGTTTATATTGCTATGTGTGTGTAATAGCCCGAATTTTTGAATCAATATATATTTGGCATTTATTGATTTTAATTTGAATTTTGACAGGATGGAATACCAAATGGATCAAAAGTTGGGACAAGGGTCCAAGAATGGTCCAATGGGCCATGGATTGGATGAAATCCATTTAATGGGTCAATGAGGACTAATCGGGTCAAGGATGGTCAAATTGGGCCCAATACTCATTTGGGACCCAATGGACCCAATTGAGGTAAGCCTAAGGTAAGGAGGGAATTTAATTGGGCCATGACCCAATGTCTACCCAATAAACCATGAATTGGAATTAATACAATTAATGGGTCAATGGTAAGTAATTGGGTCAAGATAGTCAATTTGGGTCAAAGGGCCATATGGGACCCAATGGGCCAAAATAGGTAAGCCCTAAAATAAATGGGAAAGACAAAATATAATTGGGCCATGGACCCAATGGTGATCCAATTAAGATAAATTAAATAGATTAGATAATTATAAAACTATCTAAGTTAAGATGTATCAAGATTAAGTAATATGGTCAAATGGGGCCCACCTCCACCTCAACCATTGAGGTGGCGTGTGGATCAAGGAAAAAGTGGGGCCAACCATCATGGTTGACTTGGTCAACCATGGATAAATTTAAGAAGACTAAGGTGGATTAAGGTAAATTAAATTGATTGAAATTATTGTAAAAGTATCTAAGTTAAAATCAATGGAATTAAAATAACATGGCCAAGTGGGGCCCACCTCCACCTCATCAAGTGAGGTGGCGGGTGGGGTAGGTATAGGTGGGGGCCGTCCACCATGGTTGACTTGGTCAACCATGGGTGGATTTATTAGATAGATAATTTAATGGAATTAAATTGGATGGAAATTAATTAACCTAAGTGCGGACTTAACTTAACTAATTAGGTTGATTAATTAAGGTCAACATAGACAAGTCAAAGAGGACAAGGGAGCCATGCTTGGTGGTTGGGTCTCAACCACCACCGCCAAAGTCAAGCTAGCCCATGCTTGGTTGGTGAGGAAGTTAATGTTTGAGTGAAGGCTACTCCAACCATCTCCATCTCATTTCAAACAAACATTTTTCACTCTATCTCTCCCTCCCACTCTCAAAAACCGTCCCATGCATTGGAGGAAAGAAAAAGAGAAGAAAACTTAGAAGAAGAAGAGAAGAAAAGAGAAGGAGAGAACAAGCCTTGGTCCACCCCTTCAAGATCAAAGGCTAAGATCTTGTTTTCCATCACCTTCCCCTCTCCCTCTCTCAATCTAACCCCATCTACCATAGCCGATCCAAGCATATCTCACCGTTGATCAAGCTCATCTTAACCGTACATCAAGGAGAAGAAGAGAAGAGAAGACTAAGGAGAGCAAGAGGAGAAGCAAACAAAGACCGGAAGAGTCGTCGGATAGTAAGTACGTTCTAAACAAGAAATTTAATTGTTCGGGTTTTAAGTTTTGGAATCCATTTCCTTGGATTGGATGGTGGCCAAACCATCATAGGCTTTGAATTTAAAAATCCATCCAATGGTAGGATAAGGAATGGATAAAATAGAGGAATGGATTAAGTAATGGATTAGGGATGTTAAGTATTTAAAATAATTGTTATGGATTTGTGAGGAAACTTTGAGCCATAGGGTTCGGCCATGTAGCATGGCCGAACCCCATGGTGGCAAATTAAATGATGGATGATGGAAGTATGGAAAAATATGGAGAAAAGGTTAGGTTTCCTAAATGCAAAGTAATTGATGATTTTATTAAGGTTAGAAGGTTTAAAATGTTGGAGAATGATTTATGATAATTAGTTTTCAAGTGATTTAAAATAGGTGATTTTAAATAGGGTTTAAAGGCATAAGAATGGAACTATGGTGATGGATAACTATTTTTATAAAAATGAAAAGATGGAAGATGATGGAGGAAATGATAATTTCAATGGATTTGGAAGTGTATGATATAAAGTATTAAAGGGACCAAATGAATGAAAATTAGTGATTTTTAAATGGAATTTTAGCAAAGAAAACCATGGACTAACATTGAGGAAATAATGGCCTCATATGGCTCCAATGAAGGGAACCATGAACCATGGGTTCGGCCATGGTGTATGGCCGAACCCTATGGTGATATTTTAGGACTTTTATGAATAGAAAATGATGGAGAAGAATGATTAAATTTAAATGGATATATGGGACTATGTAATGTTTAAAATGGGATGAAAAACAAGGTTTTAAATGAATGATTTAAATTTCATTGGAGATTGGATTAAAGGGAGTAAAATGGACCCAAGAAAATGGAGATAGGGTACCATGGGTTCGGCCATGGTGTATGGCCGAACCCATGATCCCTTTGTGGGCCACCTTTAGGGTCAAATGTGAAAGGACATATGGGGATTAAATGTTTTTCAAAATTAAACAATAGGTGGCTGATTTTGGATGTGTTATGGAATTATAAATGGGTCTAAGTTATGGATGAAATTTAGACTTAAAATAGACATAAGTGGGTGAATGATTAATCATAGAGGAGAGAGTGACAAAATGGTAATTATTAGCCACTTTGAAGAACCATGGGTTCGGCCATGGTACATGGCCGAACCCTATGTGGATTAGACATGAAATCGAATGCATTATGAATGATTAACTGGAACGGATAGTTGCTGCGTTTAGGTTCGTAAATTAGAGTATTTAAATGGCCAAAGAAATTGGATTTATGTATGTGTTTTAACCAATGGATAATGGGCTAAGTTAAGGACCAATTTTTGATAAACTTGTAATATACTTAAGGATCATTGAATGGATCTAGGGTTATGATCAGTTAGGAACTTAATCATGGATAACGTATGGACTAATTCGGTAAATGTAATAAGGTATCGGGACGTCGCAAACGGTACGCGATCGGCGACCGGATTATCAAACGGAAAGCGTAACGGAACGCTACGTGGTCTTCGGTAGGATTCCTACCTTTTTGTAAGCGATGGATATGTGATGGTATTCTAGATTATTTTGATTTGGCTTATGCTGGATTTATGTCTATGATTTATTTTATGATGAGTTTTAAGTTATGAATCATATGGATTATATTTTAACATTATGCATTATATGGCTATGTATGGTATATCAAAATTATGGTTTATCTATATACTACATAGCATAATGCACGTACATCTCATGCATGGCATGGGCGGGAAAATAATGAAACTGGAGTCCATGCTTCGTCGGGGCGACCGAGAATCAGACATGGGGATGGCCTGAGGGCTATAACCGGAGTCCATGCTCCGTCGGGGCGACTGAGAATCAAACATGGGGATAGTTCTATAACTGGAGTCCATGCTCCGTCGGGGCGACCGAGAAGCAAACATGGGGACAATACATTGTATGATCAAACGGATGATGGGTGGGACACATGACATTGGCACCCATGGCATAACACTCGTTACATGCTTATTTTGTTATATTTTATTGTATCGGTATGCATGCTGTCACTAATCCATATGCTAGCCCTACTCGGAGTCCTACTGGGCGCGTTGACTAACGCTCTACTTCTACCCTAGCTGATGACGCAGGGGATGGCGGAAGCGGTGGACATGACAGGAGCCAAGCTTAGGAGCTTGGGAAGCGCAGTCTTAGTTTATTTACGTTTACATTTTGGAGATGTAATTTTAAAGTAACTTAGCTTGTCGGGTTGTATAAATTTACATTTCTTGCGATGGTTTGGACGTTACTTATGGACAATTACATTTGGTGATATAAATATGATCATAGGGGCATTTTGGTAATTTAATGTTGTATCTTCCCTTTTATCTAAAAACGGGTAGGATAGACTCTATTATCATGTCCCGCAATGATTATAATCCGCGAGCTTACTTCCTACGCGTGAACCATTCTTGTGGACTTAGTTCCGCGCAAGCGTGGGGTTGGCCAATTAAGGGTCGGGCTTTAGAAGCTCGAACTTAACTCGCGTCGTGGCGTCCGCGCCCTCTCTCACTCTTCTATTTCAAAAAAAAAAAAAATAGACTCTGATTTTCGGAAAGCGGGTGAAAAAGGACCGGGCGTTACAGTGTGAACCGTTTTCATAGACTTAATCCATGCACACATAGGGCTGGCCAGTTAAGGGTCGGACTTTAGAAATTTGGACTTAACTCGCGTCGTGACATCCCGCTCTCTATCGCTCTATGTTTTTTTTTTAAAAAAAATAGACTTTGATTTTCGGAAAGGGAGAAGAGAGTGAAAAAGGGCGGGGCATTACAGGACACACCCATACCACATCTCAATCATCAATATCACGTGAGGGACGCACCCATACCACGTCTCAACATAATCAAGTGACCTCGTCACCTACATTTCAGTGCCAAAGTCCTCATAAACTATTAAATTTTGCGTACTTTATTAAAAATCATTCCAACTTCCATCACAAGGGTGGGTATGTAACACCCCAATTTCTCAATGAAATGGAAAATTACCAAAATGCCCCTGAGTTGTTAAATTAATTATTTTGTGATGTGAAGAAAGGAAATAGTGGGGCCCATTGCTCAAATTAAAATCATATGAGCATGTTATGAATGTTAAGTTTGACTGGTCGGGTAATTTTCATCATTTGGGTCAAAAATAGCTAAATGGGTCAAAGGGCCCAAATGGGACCCATCGGGTCAAAATGGATGATTTGACTGTTTTGTGAATTTAAATTAAATGGGGTTAAGCTTATTTGATTGGAAATCAAGTAGAGAAGAAATGGGTAGGCCTGACCCATATGCAAAAACCAATTACAAATGACCAAAAAACCCATAATTGGGTCATGGAGTCAAAAATGGGTCAAGGAGCTAAAAGTGGACCCAACGGGTCGAGTTGACTATTGTTGACCGTGTGAACCCTCAAGGGAGCTAAAACACGAGTTAGATCAGTTGAGTGGGACTGAGGTGAGTTGAAATTAAATCAAGCTATGAGTCAACTCATGTGCATTGAATGAAAAACATTAAATGTGATGAGTTGGGTTGGAATAAAAAATACCTTGAGTTGGGTGAGTCAAAATGGAAACCCATGGGACTGTAAATCAGTGAGTTCAAGTGGGAATTGGAAGAGTTTTGCTCAGCTTTAACCACCCAAAACAAGTCCCACACGTTGGGGACTTGTTTGGGGTGAGTTCCATGATCAATGATAAATGAAATGCATAGTTTGAGGTGAGTTGCTTGGGAATCTGATTGGCTACATGGGTAGCTGCCAAGGGGTGCCTTGGATGGCACCCAATACCCATTGGTTTGTGCATGAATTGATGAGGGAGTGGAGGAGTTTTGGTGGCTGAAAATACAAAAGCAATAAGCAACCATTTTGGGCGTGTTTTACCATTATGAAAGCCTTACAATCCCATCTTTCTCCCTCTCTCCAATTGGTGTTCTTGGCTGGAACAGCAGAGGTTTTTGGTACCAAATATCCAAGCATATAACCAGCAAGGAGTTAAGGAAGCAAGGATTAAAAGACAAGGATCAAAGGCATAAGAAAAGCTTGGAAAGTGGTAAGTTTTTCCATTGATTTATGTTTAATAAAATGGGAAAAATAAGACATGATTCGGCCATGTGATGGTCAAATCTATCAAGGGTTAAAGTAGGATTCTTTTATGCCCAATTAGATGGAAAACATGGACATAGGGTTCGGCCACTTTGGATGGCCGAACCCCATGAAATATTATGGTTACACTTGATGGTTTTGTAAGATTTAAACCATGCAAGTATAGGACTGATTTTGGAGGTTTAAGATACATACTTTGGAAAGATTGAAAGCATGAATTTGAATGTCATAATTTGGCCATGCTATGGCCGAATTTGACAAGGGACTAAACCATGTAAGAGATGGCTTGGTTTTCATGTTTTGGAAACATGAAAACCATGGATTTTGTGGACTGTTTTTGATAGTTTTTGGAAATTAAAACCCTATGAAAATGGGCTAATTTTTGGAGGTTTGTTTGAAAGTTAAAACCTGATTTAATATACTGTTATTACATTATTATCTGAGATTTAAAAACAGTAAACCTAACCATTAGGGTCGGCCACCATGGAGGGCCGAACCCCACGTAAAAGGATGTTGGTGTTCATGTTGGAAAAACATGTAAACCATAGACATTTTATGGACTGTTTTGGATGGGTTGTTTGAAAGTTAAAACCTGATTTAATATACTGTTATTACATTATTATCTGAGATTTAAAAATAGTAAACCTAACCATTGGGTTCGGCCACCATGGAGGGCCGAACCCCATGTAAAAGGATGTTGGTGTTCATGTTGGAAAAACATGAAAACCATAGACTTTTTATGGATTGTTTTGGATGGTTTGTTTAAAAGTTAAAACTTGATTTTAATATACTGTTATTACATTATTATCTGAAGTTTAAAAACAGTAAACATAGCCATTGGGTTCGGCCAACATCGAGGGCCGAACTCCATGTAAAAGAGGGTTGGTTTTCATGATTGGAAAACATGGAAACCATAGACCTTTGTGGACTGTTTTTGGGAGATTTTTTATGTGATAAGGTTACTGATTTTGGGTTGGCCATGGGATGGCTAAACCATGGGCTTAATATGGCTAAGGGGTAGAGCCAATTAGTATTTAAACAAAGGACATCATTGAGCAAAGAACCATAAGGGTTCGGCCATGAGTATGGCCGAACCCCATGGACCGTTTTCATGGGTCATCTTAAGGATGTGGGTGTGATTAAAAATGGAATTATGTTTGCTGATTTGGTCGGCCAAAACATGGCTGAACCATGTTAAGGTTACGGTTAAGGTTGTAGAATTTAATCAAGGTATTGGTGGCAATGGCAAATCTGTGAATACAAGCCAAATGAAGAGATTGATCAAAAGGACTTATAAGATGTTTTAGGTCTCATATGTGAATGGACATGTAAATAAGATTATGATTTACTTATTGTTGCATAATAAGGTACCGAAAGTTGAATGACGAACGAGTCGTGACCGGTTAAAGCCTAAGAAAGAACGGACGCTGAAGTGATTATTCAGTAGGTTTCCTACCTTTATTGTAACCACTATTCCATATGCTGTTTTATGTTGATTTTGATATCTTATATGATTGTAAAGTTATGTTTTTAAATGACATGTTTGCATAGACATCTCATGCATGGCATGGGATGATGGTGTTGTAACCGGAGGCCACACTCCGTCGGGGCGTCCGAAAGACCACTGTGGGGGTACCCTGATGATGAGAATCCCATCAGGAGGAATCTGGAGGCCACACTCCGTCGGGGCGTCCGAAAGACCACTGTGGGTTACCTTGACGATGAGAATCCCGTCAAGTGATGGCTATGTTGAATGGTGATGGGTGGGACTCATTACATGTTCATTTCATACATAGCATGTTTTTATGGAATTTTGTCTCACATGTATTATTATTATATTATTTGCATGATTTTGACTAACCATGTGGTAGCCCTATTCGGAAACACTACTGGGCGCGTTGATCTAACGCCCTATCTATATCCTTAGTGGATGATGCAGAGAAAGGAAAGAACGTGGTTGGAGAAGAGGACCAAACAAGGAAACTTGGGCGGTTTGAATGATTTTGAATTATTTGGACAATATAATTTGGTAACTAGATTTGTTGGCATGTAATAAGTAGATAAGTAGATGCTGTGGATTGGTTTATTTTGGATGGTTGGATTGAATGGCAGATTAATATTAGTTAGTAATTTTGGAGAATAAGATTATGTACTTTGCTATCTAATATTGGAAAAATTGGAATAGTCATAGGTTCTATTACAACCTCAGTTAGAATAAGACTAAGTTAATTCCGCAAGTTATATATATACCATGTGCGGATCAGTTTTTATGGACTTAGTTCATACGCACATGGGCTTGGCCAGTTAAGGGTCGGATTTAGAGATCCGAACTTAACTCGCGTCGTGACACTCCGTCCCGGTCACATGATTATTATAATTTAAAAAAAAAAATATAAACTCTGAAAATTAGAGTGAAAAGGGTGGGGTGTTACAGGGTAGGGTTAGAAAAACCCTTCGAAGAACAAAACGTACCCACAACCCTTACAAAGTCTCCCCTTTCCTTGTCAAGGCATGTCATCGACGTGTGCCCCAACACTCCACAAGTCAGACAGGGTATTAATCCCGGTCCCCCAATGTAAGGACAGTTAGTCCTCTCTTTCCCGTGCCCGTGAAGTCCTCAAACAGGGCAAATAACCTCAAGGGGTAGGGGCAGATCTTGGACTTATTTTAAAAGAAAAATAGACTCTCTCTCACTCTTATATTCAAAGATAGCATGATCATGGACTTATTTTAAAAAAAAAAATAGACTCTAATTTTCGCTCCGCTCAAGAGTTGCTATAGAACAGAAGTGACTACTGCTTGTATTAGGTTCCGTAGTTCAGGAGGTACTTCAAGAATGTTTGCGTAACAGATATAACAATCAAGTGACTGTGTGTTAACAAATGTGATTAAACAGTCAACACAAGAAAATAGCTCTAACACCACAAATATAAGGACACAGATATATAGTGGTTCGGTTCGCCAACCTACATCCACTATTAGGATTCGTTCACTAAGTGGGGACTTACACCCTCACAATTAGAGTAGGAATTCCACCTCACTCAATCGGCTGGGAATTTCACCCACCATTGTAGAATAAGAATTCCACTTATCCAATTGGCTGGGAATTCCATCCACCACTGTGCCAGAGATGACGCTCTAGAGTTTTTTTTATAGTGGTTCTGGAGCAAATCCTCATTAATGCACTTTCGGGACAATGGTTTTAAAAACAAAATTAAAATCAAGAAGCACTTGCTTTTGAAGCTCTTTCTCGCTGATGTGTGTTTCTTGAAGATCCCATCCAATATGTGCTGACGCTCCTCCTTTTAGCCGTCATAAAGCAATCACAATCTTAGGGTAACAAGGAAATTGGTTATACCACATGTTTCCTAGTTTATGTCTTTTCTTTCCTTCTCTATTTCTTACTTTCAAACTCAATCAATAGATTGGTTGTTTATGATTCTCAGTACAAGAGTGTTGATCGTTCCTTAGAGTGTATCACTCTTCTCAGCTTAAGGAAGATGGTAAAACGATCACACAACACTCACATTTGTAGAGGAGTCTTAACGGTTTTTCTAACTGTCCAGTACCAGCAGGTCGGTGGCACCAATGGGTCTGTGTTCATATTTATTACAGTTCAACCACCTGACCGTTGTGCATTAAATGTATTCCCAACGACTTTATTATTTCCCGGTCGACAGGTCATGTCGCTAATGTGTCGACAATTATGGCACCGAGAGGTCAGTCCATTCGAGTGTCTCGATCTAGGGCCACACCAGCTGACAATAGTTTCAAGTAAGAAACCTGTCATACCCAGAACGACCTGCTGCCCTTTACCGAGGGGTCGGTCCTGGTACTCTCGATCGGTCTTGATATACCTATATGTCTGTTTCTTCTAAAGTCCTCTTGAGTTCACAGTCCAGAACTCACAAGTCCTTTATCGGTAAGTCGTCGACCACGAGGGATCATTTAAGTTCAGCACCGAGGGGTCGGTGCATACGAGACTCTCTGTCAAAGGCATACCTAGAATGACAGTTCTTTGATCCAAAACCTCTCTCAATCTGGCCGACCAGTCCTTTGACCACGATGGGTTGGTGAGAACAACTGGTCGAGCTGACAGTGAACTTAATTCATATTTTCAAGTTCACTTCCAGTTCACTGTCCAGTTTCCTCTCTTAGGCTTCTTTATGGATTTTCCATTTGTTTAACTAAACTTAGAGATAGTCCTCTCTAAGTTGTGGTTTCCACCTAGAATACCTTTTTGTGATTGCCATTATGATGAACTTTAAAGCTGGTGGATCATGATCTTCATTCTTAATCATCTTGAGTCTTCAAGCTTTTTAGCAAATGCTTCTTCCCGAGTTATGGAATTAACAAAAAGGGACTCGGCAAAGCCAGGGCACTAACAATCTCCACAATCTCCCCCTTTGTCAATTTCATGACAAAACCTAGAAGCTAACCTTATTACAAGTCCACCCTTTATTACATCACATTTGAATACAAAATGTTACATAAATTACATATACATATTCAAAATGGAAAAACACGACTATGGACATTGCATATTCTTGTTCAGCTTGCTCCTTTTTCATGTGTTTCCTGTTTAAGCATAAAGACAGGCAGCAACTAGGAACATCATTAATGAGGTTAGTCCAAAACATAAATCAAAGGACTAAATGAAATTTACATTCATCATCCCCCATACACCAATGATTTCTAGCCAACAACACTACCTAGTGTTGAGAAAATTTCTCCCTCAATCTTCTTGAGTTTGATCTCCCAATCTCCAAGCATAGACATTCTCCCCATGTCCATTGGCTTCTTCATATTCCTCCCCTTTATGGCTCTCTCTTTCTAGAGGCCCAAGCACTACCATACACTCCCCCATGATTAGTGCATACATATTCTACTAATTTCTCTCCCATTTTCTCATACAATTGACAAAAGGCTTAGTAGACAGACATCAACAATACTTTCCCTATGCTTCTTGCACTTGGTGATTAACTAAGTTCTACTGCAACTCATGGTTCTCCCTCATGGCCTAATAAACTTCCTCGTGCAACAAAACTCATTTGTCCTTGCTCAAACTAAGTTCCAGTTGATTTCTCCCATGGGACAAGCTCATTTACCTAGCTTTCGTAGGCTATCTTTTGTAGCTTCTTTGACTCATTACCCACATGGAGTAAGCTATATTTCCTGGCTTCTCTAGATTATCTCCCCTATAAACTTAGCTGCCTCTAAGTTTATTTTCCATCAAAATTCCTTTCAAGCTAGCATTCTTCTTCCTCCATAAGCTGTCATAACCAGTGACAGTAGCTAATCAGCACATATTTTGAGCTCCCCAAAACTCCAAGGATGTGTATAGCAACACTGCCCGATCCCTATCTCCCTAACATGCCAATACAAAACCAACTCATTCAAACCTGCATGTTAGTCTATTTAACAAAGACCATGTTAACAATATACAAGAGATAAAAGGCATTCAAATACACACTTAACACTAAATCAAACCATATCATTCCATTGAAAAATAAAATGTGTATTCAGTACATATGGCTTAGGTGGGGACATCATGATGCTTAGTCAAAATATCAAAACGTATAGTTTTTCAAAACAGAGAACATGAAAAACTATCCTAAGCAGGGCCATCCTGAGGAGGTGCTAGAGGAGAAGGAGACGGGGAATCTGGAACTCTGTCCTAGAGGAAGACAACAGAGACTAGATCCTAGATAGTCAACACTAGACTATCTAAACTTCTTTCAAGGTAGTCTATTCTCATTTCAAGTCTGAATACTCTCTTGCCCCGATTGGCGTTCTCTTGAGGGGGATACTGATATTCTTCTTCTTCCTCAGAACTGTGACTTTCCTCCTCACTAGTGTCATAAGGGATATCGACATGGTCTTCATTACCAGTTCGAAGACCATTCCCTTCTTCTGCATCTTCTTTCTTTTCTTCACGTCATTCTTCGACGAAGATGACACCTTTGTCAACTGTTGATGTGTTTTAAATTTAAAAATCTCGTAAGCGCACGAACCATTCGTAGTACAAAGATTGATTGCGAGGTCGAACTCAAAGAAAACATTCAAAATATATGAAATTCAAAATACACATGTTTCAATTTTTATGTTTCTTAGAAAACCAAGATTCATAATTAAATCTAGGATAGAAAATCAATTTTAATCTTTAAAAGTATATTTCCAACTAATCAAATCTTCAATCAAATAAATAGATCTACAATTTTAGAGCATTGATTAAAAGTGATTAAAATAATGTTTTAATTAAGAGTTTATAAACAATCTCACCACACATCCTAATTTACAAAATCTAGTTCTAATTAAATTTAATCCTAACTAGTTAATCAAGTTGTTAGGGAGGTTTTAAATTCATGAAATAAATATACTTTAAAAGAATTAAAGATTAAATGCAACATTCAAGTAAAATAAAATAAACATTAAAAGTAAATCGGGAAGAAAAATAAATGACAGAAATAAAAACACAGTAATGTAAAAGGTGGTTATGTGGAAAAGACAGTTCATGGCCAAGAACATTTAAATAAGCAAATGACCTGGATTTGAAATTTACATAAAAATCTAAGTTCCAGTTCATGTTTATCATCAATGTTAAAATCATAAAATTTAAATTATAAAATCAAACCTTAGTAACTTAGATCTAACAATCTTAACCTAAGTCCTAACTATTTAATGTCTGATTAAATAATTAAAGCATACAATCTTAAAATCGAATCAAAGACAATCATAAAAGGAATTTAGAAATTGGATGTTTCAAGATTCTAAACGGGTTGTCCTTTGATTATTTATTGGAAAAATTAAATACAGGATTGATTGAATACAAGATATTTGGAAATTGAAATTGCAAAATAACTCACTGTAAAATTCGAATTCTCTATATATCTGAGTCTTCTCTTGGTCTTTTCTTCAATCCTTTGGCCCTCTTTAGGTCCAGAGTCAAATTCGAGTTTGGTATGTGGGTTACTGGGATATTTATATGACTTGAGATTGAATGGATGACTAAAATCAAATCTAGGTTTAAATTAATGGGTGAAAGGTTGAGATTAGATCTAACTTAACATGTGTGACTAGGATTAAAAGATATAAAATTAGGGCTTCCTAGTGCTATGGTCGAATTTACTGTGCATTGGTTGCATGGTGGCTACGGTGTCTTGGGAGGAAAGAAAGGAATGAGAGAAATTAGGGATTGGATGTGGCTTGTTCGAATTTGGCATGGTGTTTTAGGGTTTTGGGTTGTGCAATGACATGAACGGCTAAGATTAAATGGATGGATGAATGAATGGATGAGATGATGAGATGATGAGGTGGAGGGTTGACCTATGAAATTCGAATGGGATAGGAAGGAGATAGGCAAAAATCGTGTGTGGCTATGGTGGACTGGGATGATGAGGTGTGTAGGGATCCTAGGAGTGTATGTAGATGGTTCTAGGTCTAAGTGCATGGAGACGATTTAGGTGCTAAAATAGAGCAAGGTGGAGATGAAATAGGATCTAGGTGAGGTGGCAAGCTTAGAGAGGAATTTTAGGAATTTTCCATGGAGTATGTGCATGATGGAACTTTAGGATTGTGTGTGCTGTGTGATGCAATGCATTATGCACATGAACACCTAAATTCTAGGATTTAATGAGATGCCTAGGGTTTGATGATATGAAATTCATGGGATAAATGAGATGCATGAAGTGAATGGTTTGGATTGATTGATAGAGTTAAAAGATGTTGTGGATGAGTGATTGGAAATTGGATGGTTAAGATTGGTTGGGTAAGATGGGTCATGGACATGGGCTTTTGGGTTTGGACCTAAAATTGATATGGGCTTAGGGTTGGTAAACTTGGATTTGAACCTGGAGACTTGGACTTGGACTTGAATTGGAGACTTGGACTTGGATTTGAATTGGAGACTTGGACTTAAGCTTGATGGGCTTGAATTCACTCTAGCCTGCCCCACATTGGGAAATGCGCTTGAAGTGCTTGGCCTGGCCCAGTGTCTGGCATTTGGAGCAAAGCTTGGCCCAATTGCAGTGGATATCTGGCCCATGGATCTTGATTTCAACTCTTGGCCTCTTTGATTGCATACTCTGATTTTAAAATTAAATAATTAATCAATACCACTATAATTCTAAATATTAAATAAATCTAGACTCTCATAAACAAATCCAGCCAATTTATATCAAAAACCCTAAAGTGGCATGAATTAATTATGAAATTCTAAAATTTCCATTTTAAGCTCTCTCCCGGCAATTATCCACTGTTTAATGCATGAATCCTATTTTTCCATTTTTTTTTATCCACAAAACTAGAAAAAACCATTTAACGTATCTTTTATATGCAAAATCAAGCTATCTCAATCACAATTAATGGGTAAAAATGTAAGATTTTTAGACTTAACATCAACGATGGGGTCTTCTACCACCTCTGGTTGGGTTTCGTGTTGATCTCGGACATATGCAGGATTTTTAGGGCTCGACATAGGGAAAGACAAAGAGGCTGACCTTGTAATATCCTAGAATTTCCAATATGGCAATATTTACGGAAATTGCCACTGAAATGGTGAATTAAAAAGGATATAACCTTAGATGAGTAAATTGTGGGGTTCATTGTTCAATCTAGACCCAATGTACATGTTATGTGGATTAAACTAAATTAATTGGGTATTATACATTTATTTGGGTCAAAGTGGTTAATTGGGTCAAAGGACCCAATTGGGACCCAATGGGTCGTTGTGGATATAATTGACAATTGGTGGGGTTCGGCCCCACACATGGCCAAACCTCACCCTAGAGATTTTAATCCCAAGTTCCATCCTCTTTCATATTTAATCTCCTTAGTACTAAGTCCATAATTGAGATATGTAATTTCGAAATCATAAACATATATCATACATTAACATAATCCATAAAACAGTCCATGGGGTTCGGCCATATGTGATTCTCTTGGTGTAATCCTTCCAACATTTGTCCATGGTTTTAATCCATAAATTAGCCATAACAATAATATGTTTCAGCCAAGCCATAGCTACTCAAAAACAGTAAGCTATCTTCACTTAAAATCCTTTAAAAAAAATCTTCATTACCCAATTGGACTTTATCCCTCAAACACCATTAAAATCACCAAGTTTTTCCATGGGGTTCGGCCATCCAATGGGGCCGAACCCTATGGTCCATATTTTACCATTTTTAAACATCATAATCCTAAATCTAAACCATTGATGGATCTGGCCATACGATGGTCAGATCTGTAATAGCCCGAATTTTTAAATCAACATATATATGACATTTATTTATTTTAATAATGGAAAAATTGAAATTTTGATGTTATGGATGTTAAAGGGATCAAATTTTGGGGCAAAGGCCCAAGTATGGTCCAATGGACCATGGATTGGATGGAATTCATTTAAGGGGGCCAATAATGGTCAAAGTGGGCCCGATAACCATTTGGGACCCAATGGATCAAAATGAGTCAAACTCTAAGGTAAATGGTATAAAATAATTTGATTGGGCCATGGGCCCAATGGTGACCCAATTAATTGGAATGGGTTGAATTGGAATTAAACCACCTAAGTTAATGATGAGATGATTAAGCTAGCATAACCAAGTGGGACCCACCTCCACCTCATCAAGTGAGGTGGCGAGTAGACCAAGGTATAGGTGGGGCTGACCATTATGGTTGACTTGGTCAACCATGGATAAGTCAAAGGGAATTAAGGAGGACCCAAGTGAATAAAGTTGATTTAATTAATGTAAATCATCTAAGTTTAATCTTGATTAGACCAAGGGACATGATCGAGTGGGACCCACCTCCACCTCATCAAGTGAGGTGGCTGGTGGGCTAAGAATTGGTGGGGCCGACCACCATGGTTGACTTGGTCAACCATGGGTGGATTCATGGAGAAGAATTAAGGAGATTAGATGGAATTAAATGATGTAATTAAGGGACCTAAATTAAAGTACCAAATTAATCAAATGAATTAATTAAATACTTAGGTTAGTCAAATGAGTCAAAGGGGTGGTTTCATCTCATTGAAACCACCCAAACCACTCATTCAAATACACACAAAACCGTTGGCATGTGGGGTGGTTTCCTCCCAACCACCACCAACAAAGGCATGAGAGCCCATACCCCTCTCCATGATGGGTAGTCAATGGACTTGATGGGAAGACCAAACCACCCACCTTAAAGACCCAAAACCGTTGGCATGGTGGTGGTTTCATCCCAACCACCACCACCAAGGACATGCAAGCCATACTTACCCATGTTGGTTGGTCAAATGGAATGATGGAGGAGTGTAACCCAAGCCACTAAGATGAGATGGGAATGGGTCTAGAGCCTCATCTCATCTCCATCTCTTCATTCCCTCTCCCAAAACCGTCCTCTCTCTCTCTACCAAGGAAAACACCAAGAAAGAAGAAGAAACTTAGAAGAAAAGAAGGAAAAAACTAGGCTTGACCGACCACCACTTCAAGACCCAAGCTTGAGATGATTTTCCATCCCCTCCTCCCCTCTCCCTCTCTCAAATCTAACCCTACCTTAGCCGAACCCAAACCTTGGAGACTCCATCTTGATCAAGCACATCTTGGCCGAACAACAAGGAGAAGAAGAAGGGAAAGGGCTAAGGAAATCAAAAGGAGAAAGAAAAAAAAAGCCGAAGGAGTCGTCGATGTGGTAAGTAATTCTTAAACAGGAATTTATATTTTAAAGGTTAAGATGTGTTTATGGAATCCATTTCTTAGAATGAATGGTGGCCACAAATGTTATGGGCCTTAGATCTAAGATCCATCCAATGATAAGATGAGAAATGGATGAAATGGGAGAGATAGATTAAGAAAAATAAATAAAAGGATTAAGGAGGTTATGTAATTAAATGGAATAAGCATGGAAGTATGAGTTTTTGAATGGATTGATGGACCATAGGGTTCGGCCATGTAGTATGGCTGAACCCCATGGTAAATGGTTGATGATTTTAATTAGGGTTTTTAAGTTTAAAGCCATAGAGAATGATTATGATGTTTAGGGTTGTAAATGATTAAATATTGGAAAAATTTAAAGGGGTTTAAATGAGGAAAAATCATGGAGTGTGGGAATGATTTTATGGCCTCAAGAGGCATAGGAAAATGGTGAATCATGAACCATGGGTTCGGCCATGGTGTATGGCCGAACCCTATGGTGATGGAATGATGAAATTAATGGTTAAAAAAGTATGGCAAGTAATGGAGAAAGTTAATGGTAATTAAGTGGATTTTTCTTTAGTATTTTAAACAAGGTTTAAATGGGTGGAAATGAAGTTTTTAAAATAAAAACTATGGACCATGGGTTCGGCCATGTATGGGGAGACTTTAAGGAATTTGATGTTTTGGAAACTATGGAAAATAAATGGGAATAATGGTTGAATTGATGGACAAAAATGTACCTCATGATGATTAAGGAAGGGTGATTTAAATGTATGATTTAAATTCATTTATGGTAGGACCAAATGAGGTAAAATGGACCCAAGAAAAAAATGGGAAAAAGGCATCATGGGTTCGGCCATGGTGTATGGCCGAACCCATGACCCATTTATAGGTCATGTTATGGGCCAAAAATTGAATTATGTATGGGACTAGATGATTGGAAATTTAATTAAATTAAGTGGCTGATTTTAGGGATGTTATGTCATGGTTAATGAATCATTAATGGGGCTAAGTATATGGATGAATTATGGACAAAAATGTACATGGATGGAGGAAATATTAAACCATGGAAGTCTCGTGGCAAAACCGTAATTATTGGCCACAATGAAGAACCATGGGTTCAGCCATGGTACATGGCCGAACCCCATATAGGTTGGACATGAACTTGGGTGCATTAAGATGATATTATGAATGATTAAATGAGGCTTAGGGTTGCTGCCTTTTAGGCTCACAAAATTAGAATGTTTAATGGGCTACAATATGGAATTGTGCATATGTTTAAATCAATGGAAATGAGGCTAAGTTAAGGGCTGATTTTTGATAATCTTGTAACATGATTAGGGATCGTTAATGGATCTAAGTTAGTGATCAGTTAGGGACTTAATCATGGATAAAATATGGACTAATTTGGTAAATGTATAATAAGGTATCGGGACATCGCAAACGGTACGCGATCGGCGACCGGATTATCGAACGAAAACGTAAAGGGACGCTAAGCGGTAATCAGTAGGATTCCTACCTTTTTGTAAGCCGTGGATTATGTGTATGTGATGGTTTCCTTGTTTTATTTCGGTAATTATATGATTTATTTTAAGATGGGCTTTAAATGCTATGGATTATATTTTAATGCTATGGACAATATTTTAATGTTATGGATTATATTTCAATGCTATGGATCATATATATTGAGGATATGAATTATACATATATACTACATAGCATAATGCACTTACATCTCATGCATGGCATGGGCGGGAAAATAAAGGAACCGGAGTCCATGCTCCGTCGGGGCGACCAAGAAACAAACATGGGGATAGCTTGAGGTGCTATAACCAGAGTCCATGCTCCATCGGGGCGACCGAGAAGCAAACATGGGGATAGCTTGATAAGCTATAACCGGAGTCCATGCTCCGTCGGGGCGACCGAGAACAAACATGGGGACACCTTGACGAAGACTTACCGTTAAGGGGGATATGATATTGTTTGATGATACGGATGATGGGTGGGACACACGACATAGGCACCCATGGCATGGCATTCATTTTATGGGATTTATCATGTTATTATCTATATGCTTGTTATCACTAATCCATGTGCTAGCCCTACTCGGAGTCCTACTGGGCGCGTTGTCTAACGCCCTACTTCTACCCTAGCTGATGGCGCAGGAGACGGAGGAAACGGTGGACGCGACGGGAGCCAAGCGTAGGAGCTTGGGAAAGCGGCTACTTAGTTTATTTAAGTTTTATTTTGGAAAATTGTAATTTAAGTAGCCTAGCTTGTTGGCATGTAATAATTTTAGATTTCTTGCTGTGGTTTGGATTTCATGTTTGGACGTTATGATTATGAGGGATTTTAGTAATTTAATGATGTATCTTCCCTTCTATCTAAAAACTGGTAGGTTAGTTTCTATTATAATGTTCTGCATATAATTATATTCCGCGAGCTTACTTCCTACGCGTGAACCATTCTCGTGGACTTCGTTCCGCGCACACGTGGTGTAATAACCCGAATTTTTGATAAATATATATATTGGCATTTATTCATTTTAAATTGAAGTTTGATGTAATAAAATGCCAAATGGACCAAATTTTGGGACAATAGCCCAAGGATGGCCCAATTGGGCCATGGGTTGGATGAAATCCATTAAATGGGTCAATGAGGACTAATTGGGTCAACGATGGTCAAAGTGGGGCCGATAGCCATGTGGGGCCCAATGGATCAAAATCGGTTCAAATCCTAAGGTAAGTGGAAAATGAGGGAATCTAATTGGGCCATGGGCCCAATGGTTACCCAATAAACCTTGAATTGAAATTGATACATGTAATTGGTCAATTTGGGTCAAAGAGCCATGTGGGACCCAATGGGCCAAGGTAACTAAGCCCTAAGATAAATGGGTAAGACAAGAATCAAATTGGGCCATGGGCCCAATGATGATCCAATAAAAGGGATATAATTAATAAAATTTAAATCACCTAAATTAGGTGATAAATGGACCAAGGCAACATGGCCAATGGGGCCCACTCACCCATTGAGATGGCGTGTGGACCAAGGAGAAAGTGGGACCAACCATCATGGTTGACTTGGTCAACCATCATGGTTGACTTGGTCAACCATGGATAAAATTAAGAAGACTAAGGTGGATTAAGGTAAATTAAATTGATTAAAATTATTGTAAAATTACCTAAGTTAAAATCAAGGGAATTAAAATAACATGGCCAAGTGGAGCCCACCTCCACCTCATCAAGTGAGGTGGCGGGTGGGGTAGGTATATGTGGGGGCCGTCCACCATGGTTGACTTGGTCAACCATGGGTGGATTTATTAGATAGATAATTTAAGGGAATTAAATTAGATGAAAATTAATTAACCTAAGTGAGGGCTTAACTTAATTAAGTTGATTAGTTAGGGTCAACATAAACAAGTCAAAGAGGACATGGGAGCCATGCTTGGTGGTTGGGTCTCAACCACCACCACCCAAGTCAAGCTAGCCCATGCTTGGTGAATGGGGAAAATTAATGAGGAGTCTAAGTCACTCCAACCACCTCCATCTCATTTCAAACTACCCATTTGACTCTAGCCCTCCACACACACAAGGAAATTCGTTTTTCACCTTGCAAGAGAGGAGAAAAGAAAACTTAGAAGAAAAACTTAGAAAGAAAGAGGAAGAAAAGAGAAGAAAAAGATAAGTCTTGGGCCACCCCAAGATCAAGAACCTTGAAGATCTCTCCCTCATCTCCATACTCTCTTTCTCTCTTAACCTAACCTCATTTACCTTAGCCAATCCAAGCATGTCCCACCATTGATCAAGCTCATCTAGCCAATCAAACAAGGAAAGGAAGGAGAAAAGAGGCCAAGGAAGTTGACGGGAGCGACAAAGACCGGAGGAGTCGTCGGATAGTAAGTATGTTCTAAACAAGAAATTTATTATTTAGGGTTTTTAAATTTTGAAATCCATCCTTGCCATATGATAGTGGCCAAATTATTTTAGGCTATGGAATGGATCTAAAATCCATCAAATGGAAGGCAAAGAAATGGAAGAGATGGTCTAAGGAAAAAATGAAATGAATGGATTAAGTATGGAAAATATGGAAGTTTTAATGGATTGAATGGACCTTAGGGTTCGGCCATGTAGCATGGCCGAACCCCATGGCCAATGTGGGATGATTTTTAATTAAGGTTTGAAGGTTTGAAATGGTGGAAAATGATGTATGATAATTAGTTTTCAAGTGATTTTAATAGTGATTTTAAAGAGGATTTAAGGGCATAGAATGGGATGGATGAATGATCATAGGGTTCGGCCATGGTGTATGGCCGAACCCATGACCAATGTTTTTAGGTCATTTGTGGACTAAATTGTGATTTATACATATGGTTAAGCGAATGGAAATTTGGGTAAGTAAAGGGTAAATTTAAATGGATTTACAAAGTGTATGATATGGTTTTTAAAGGGCCAAAACAAATGAAGATTAGTGATTTTAAATTGGATTGTTTTGGGACAAAACTTAGTCTTTGAAAATAGCATCCATAAAGGAGAACCTTAGGGTAGTGATTAGTGGTTTTAATAAATGGAAAATGATGTAGAAGAATGCTAGATTTTAATGGATTTATAAAAATGATATGTGAGGTTTTAAATGGAATGAAAATGGGGACTTGAATGGATAAATTAAATCCATTGGAGATTGGATTAAAGGGAGTAAAATGGACCCAAGGGAATGGAAAATAGGCACCATGGGTTCGGCCATGGTGTATGGCCGAACCCATGACCCATTTGGAGGTCATGATATGTGGGCCACACCTTAGGCCAAAATGTGGAATTAGGTGTGGGAGTAAATGTTTTTTTCCAAAATTAAATATTAGGTGGCTGATTTTATGATGCAAGGTCATGATTGAATGGACCTAAGTATGAATGAATCTTGGACTTAGAATGCACATAAATGAATGGATGATTTACCATGGAAGAAGAGTGGCAAAACCGTAATAAGTGGCCACATTGAAGAACCATGGGTTCGGCCATGGTACATGGCCGAACCCTATAGGGAATAGACATAAAAATCGGATATTTTGTGAATGGTTAAGTGAAGCGATTAGTTGCTGCGTTTTAGGCCGCAAATTGGAAATATCTAAATTAGCCAAAAATCGGGTTTATGTATGTGTTTTTAAACCACGAAAAATGAGGCTAGGTTAAAGGGCTGATTTTCGATAAATTTGTAACATAATTAATGACCATTAATGAGTCTAAGTAGATAGATTAATTATGAACTTAATCATGGATAACGTAGGGACTAATTCGGTAAATGTAATAAGGTATCGGACGTCGCAAACGGTACTCGATCGGCGACCGGATTATCGAACCGGAAGCGTAACGGAACGCGACACGGTATTCGGTAGGATTCCTACCTTTTTGTAAGCGATGGATATGTGATGGTGTTTTAAATTATTTTGATTTGGCTTATGATGGATTTCTGATTATGATTTATCTTATGATGTGTTTTTAAGTTATGAAGCATATGGTTTATATCTTAATATTATGCATTATATGGCTATGTATGATATGTCAAATATATGGGTTACATATATATTACATAGCATAATTCACTACATCTCATGCATGGCATGGGCAGAAAAAAATAAACAAACTGGAGTCCATGCTCCGTCGGGGCGACCGAGAATCAGACATGGGGATAACCTGAGGGCTATAACCGGAGTCCATGCTCCGTCGGGGCGTCCGAGAATCAGACATGGGGATAGCCTGAGGACTATAACCGGAGTCCATGCTCCGTCGGGGCGACCGAGAAGCAAACATGGGGACAATACATTGTATGATCATACGGATGATGGGTGGGACACATGACATAGGCACCCATGGCATAGCATGCATCACATGCTTATTTTGTTATATGTTATTTTATCGGTATGTGTATTATTACTAATCCATGTGCTAGCCCTACTCGGAGTCCTACTGGGCGCGTTGACTAACACCCTACTTCTACCCTAGCTGATGACGCAGGAGAGGCAGGAAGCGGTGGACATACCGGAGGCCAAGCTTAGGAACTTGGAAAGCGCAGTCTTAGTTTATTTTACGTTTACATTTTGGAGATGTAATTTTAAAGTAACTTAGCTTGTCGGGTTCTATAAATTTAAATTTCTTGCAATGGTTTGGACGTTACTTATGGACAATTACATTTTGTGATATAAATATGAACATAGGGGCATTTTGGTAATTCAATGTTATATCTTCCCTTCTATCTAAAAACTGGTAGGATAGACCCTATTATCATGTTCCGCAATGATTATAATCTGCGAGCTTACTTCCTACGCGTGAACCATTCTCGTGGACTTAGTTCCGCGCACGCGTGGGGTTGGCCAGTTAAGGGTCGGGCCTTAGAAACCCGGACTTAACTTGCGTCGTGACGTCCACGCCCTCTCTCACTCTTCTATTTAAAAAAAAAATAGACTCTGATTTTCGGAAAACGGGTGAAAAAGGATGGGGCGCTACAGATCTTGCCGGAAAGAGGCAGAAATTATGAGGTATACTTGTAACGCCCGCCCCTTTTCACCCAATAATCAGAGTCTATTTTTTTTTTTTTTTTGAAGTAAGAGTGACAAAGGGCGCGGACGTCACGACGCGAGTTAAGTCCGAGCTTCTAAAGCCCGGCCCTTAACTGGCCAACCCTATGTGTGCGCGGAACTAAGTCCACGAGGAACGGTTCACACGTAGACGTAAGCTCGAGGAATATTATACTAAGTGCGGAAATTATAATAGAGTCTAACCTACAATTTTAGATAGCAGGGAAGATACATCATTAAATTACTAAAATACCTCAAAATCACAATGTCTAAAATAGAATCCAAAATATAGTAAGAAATCTAAAATTATTACAATCCGACAAGTTAAGCTACTCAAATTACATTTTTCCAAAATAAACTAAGTAAACTAAGTAGCTCGCTTCCCCAAGCTCCTAAGCTTGGCTCCCGTCTCGTCCTTCGTTTCCGCCATCTTCTGTGTCATCAGCTAGGGTAGAAGTAGGGCGTTAGACAACGCACCCAGTAGGACTCCGAGTAGGGCTAACACATGGATTAGTGATAACAAAGCATATAGATAATATTATAACGAAAAACCATAAAATGAATGCTATGCCATGGGTGTCTATGTTATGAATCCCACCCATCATCCTTACTATCATGACGCCATATCCCCCTTAACGGAAAAACCTCGTCAAGATATAGACAATCACAAATCATCCCCCTTGACGGCAAAACCTCGTTAAGATATAAACAATCACAAATCATCCCCCTTGACGGCAAAAACCTCGTCACGATATAAACAATCACAAATCATCCCCCTTGACGGTAAAAACCTCCTCAAGATATAAACAATCACAAATCATCCCCCTTGACGGCAAGGCTTCGTCAAGGTGTGCCCATGTTTGCTTCTCGGTCGCCCCGACGGAGCATGGACTCTGGTTATAGCACATCGAGCTATCCCCATGTTGGCTTTTCGGTCGCCCTGATGGAGCATGGACTCCAGTTTCATTTCATCCTTCCCATGCCATATCCCTCCCATGTCATGCATGAGATGTAAATGCCATATGCCATGTAATATATATGATAGCACAAACCATGGCATTTAAAGTCCCATCAATAAAACATATAATTTGATTATCAAAAATAGATCAAGTAAAGCATCAATATACACATCATAGCCTTAAAACCCATCTTACAACAATCATATGCTTACCAAAATAAATCAAGGACAAAACCCATACATAACATGTAATCCATGGCTTACAAAAAGGTAGGAATCCTACCGAATACCGACTAGCGTCCTTTTTCGTTTTCGTCCGACAATCCAGTCACCGATATGCACACCGCTTGCGACGTCCGATACCTTATTACATATGAATAATCAGTCCCTGTTTTTAACCATTATTAAGTTCCTAACTCATGCCTTAGTGGGGTTCGGCCATACACCATGGCCGAACCTCACTGTGTAGTTTTGTGGGTCCCGTTTAATCCATTAAACCTTTTAATCCCATGACCCTTAAAAATCAACTACCCTAGGCTTTATTAATCACATACTTAAGGTTACCATAATTGCACTTAAGTCCATGATCATTTCCCATGGAGTTCTTGAATTTGGCCATTATTTACGATTTTGCCACTACTCCTTCCCATGATTAATTACTCATTTACCCATACACACTTAAGTCTAAAATTGATCCATAACTTAGATCCATTAGTGACCCACCAACCATAACATGGACACATTAAAATCGGTCCTTAATTTAATCTAAACCCCATTAATTTAAACACATGCACATACCCTAATTCTTAGCCCAAAATGACTCTCAAATGACTCATGGGTTTTATTAAAATCAGCCCCTTTATTTCAACCTAATCCCCATTTTTCCTTGGGTCTTTCTCACCACATTTAGATCCATAATAAGCCCTCCCATGAGGAGGTTTACATCATGCATTTAAATCATCAATTTTGATCATTACTAACTACATTTAAAATCCATTGAAGTTGCCAACATTCCTTCATCCTTACTATGGTCTAAGTACTTCTAAATTCACCAATCACTCTCCATGGTTTTTATCATTGTTTCCAACCCTTTTAAAAATCACTAATACCCATTCATTTAAAACCTTTATAAATTATTAACCCCTTTTCATAGCCTCCATTCTCTAAATCCATTAAAATTCTAACACCATGAGAAGGTTCACATCATGCATTTCCTCATTTACATTCCCTTTAAAATTATTACATTCAATCATTAAAAAAAACTAAAATCATTAATCATCCCTTCATGATTCTAACCCTAAAAACTCCATTAAAAATCCTTAATTACCTACCATGGTTTTCTTCATTAAGCTCCCTTTAAAATTTACAAACATTTGACCCGTTTTAAACCTCCAAATTATTAATGCATTACTCCATATCTTCCATCCTTCTAAACCCATTTAAAACCACCATTACATCACCATAAGATTTAAAAACATTCCATCCCTAAAATCTCCCCATGGTTTTATTTTTAGAACATTATTTCCCACTTAAAAATCCATTTTAAACTATCACCATTCTCAACCATTTTTCCCTATTTTTACACCCTTCAAATTTACAAACACATAACCCTAGGGTTCGGCCATACACTATGGCCGAACCCATGGTTCATGGTTCACTCCCATCCATGCCTTTCAAGGCCATAAAACCATTTACATTTTCATGAATTTCTTCATTTAAAACCCTTTCATAAATCACTACATTTGATCATAAAAACCCAAAAAATCATAATCATCTTTCCATGGCTTTCATTCTTTACAACCCTAATAAAATCATTTAAACACCCACCATGGGGTTCTTCCTAAAAAAATTCATCACCTCTCCATGTTTGAATAAAATTTTAATACATAAAACCCTTAAAGCATCCTTTTTTTTTTTTTTTTTAATCCATCTCTCCCACTTTATCCATTTCTCATATTTCCATTGGATGGATTTGAGATCCAAGGCCTATGATAATTTGGCCACCACTAAATCCAAGCAATGGATTTCATAATCTCTTAAACCCTAAAAAAAAATCTAATCCCTTGTTTTAGAAATACTTACAATCCGACTGCTCCTCCAGCTTTTCTTTCTCCTCTCGGGTTCCTTGGCCTTTCTCCTTCTTCTTCTCCTTGTTTGATCGGCTAAGATGAGCTTGGTCAATGTGAAAACATCACAGCTTGGGTCGGCCAAGATGGGGTGTATTTGATAGAGGGAGAGGAGGAGATGGTGAGAAAGAAGATACCAAGCTTTGATCTTGGAGTGGTGGCTAATTGCTTGAACTTTCCCTCTCTTTTCTTCTCTTCTTCTTCCAAATTTTTCTTCTTCTTTTCCCTTGGGTGTGGGACGGCAATGTGGGAGAGCAAGAGAGGAAGAGAATGAGATAAGAATGGGATTTGAAAGATAAGATGAAAAACAATACCTTTTGGTTTCTTAAACTTTACTCCACCATTAAGGCTTCCAACCACCAACATGGGATATTTTTCATGCTTTATGGTGGTGGCTGGGATAAACCCCACCAAGCCAACGTTTTTGGCTTCTTAAGATGGAAAGGTTTAGTTTTCCATCTTTTGACCCCTTTGACCACTTTTGGATAATTTAATCATTTAATTAACTAGATAATTACCTTAGGTTAATTAATTTCCACTTAACCTAATTCCATTATTCCACCCATGGTTGATCAATTCAACCATGGTGGACCGGCCCCACCAATCCTTGGTCCCCATGCCACCTCACTTGGTGAGGTGGAGGTGGGTCCTAATCGGCCATGTCACATTGGTCAATTCATCACCAACTTAGGTGATTTAAATTTAATTAAATCCATTCCTCTTATTGGATCACCATTGGGCCCATGGCCCAATTACATTCACCTCTTACCCATTTACCTTAAAGCTTACGTCATCTTGATCCATTGGGTCCCAAATAGGTATTGGGTCCAATTTGACTGTCCTTGACCCAAATTGACCATCATTGACCCTTTAAATGAATTTAAATCCAATCTATAGTCCATTGGGCCATACTTGGGCCTTTGTCCATATTTTGATCCATTCACCATTTATTCCATCAAATTTCTAATTTCCACCATTACAAATAAATAATAGCCACATATTTATTGATTTAAAAATTTCGGGCCATTACAATACTGTGATGCCTCAGGTGAGGGACTGGGGTGTACACTCAGTCAAGGTAATCGTACGGTGGGGTACGGATCAAGACAGTTGAAAATTCATGAACGCCATTACCCCACACATGATCTGGAGCTAGCAGCAGTGGTCTTCGCTCTCAAAAGCTGGAGACACTACCTTTATGGTGAGAAGTTTGAGGTGTTCTCAGATCAAAAGAGCCTGAAGTACTTATTTGATCAGAAGGAACTCAACATGAGACAGCGCAGATGGATGGAATACCTGGTGGATTATGAGTTCGCACTTCGGTATCATCCGGGCAAGGCGAACAAGGTGGCGGATGCCCTCAGCCGCATGTCACATGCGACAGTAGCCAGCTTGATCAGGACGGAATGGGAGGTATTGAATACCATTAGAGAGTTTAAACTCTACCTCAATAATCATGGGAACCTGATCATACGATCCAACATGGTCTCCGAGATTGAACGAGAGCAACGGACAGATCCAGAGGTGGAGGAGATATGGCCTAAGATGTCTACCGGTGAGGTTGTACCGGAGTGGGAACTACGACCAAGACAGGGTCTTGTGTTCCAAGGCAGGACATATGTGCCTAAGAGCTGCAGAAGAGAGTTGTTGATTGAAGCACACCAAACCAAGCTCTCTATCCATCCGGGCAGCACCAAAATGTATCATGATCTTAAGAGGCACTATTGTTGGCGTGGACTTAAGAAAGATGTGGCAGAGTTTGTTGCTCGTTGCCTAACTTGTCAGTAGGTTAAGGCGGAACATCAGAAACCACAGGGTTCACTTGCACCCTTGTCAGTGCCAGAGTGGAAATGGGAGCACATATCCATGGATTTTGTAACAGGATTGCCAAAATCACCAAAGGGCAACGATGCGATATGGGTCGTAGTGGACCGGTTGACTAAGTATGCACATTTCCTTCCCATCAAGATGACAGATTCATCGGAGACTTTGGGTCGACGGTACATACGGGATATCATCAGACTACATGGTATTCCCCGGACTATTGTGTCCGACAGGGATGGCCGATTCACTGGCAGAGTATGGCAGGGCATGCAGTCGGCTTTGGGGACCGATATACTGCACTAGCACAGCATTCCATCCACAGACTCATGGACAGTCAGAGAGGATGATACAGACTCTGGAGGATATGTTGAGAGCATGTATGCTAGACTTCAAGGGTGGATGGGAGGATCATTTGCCACTGGTGGAGTTCTCTTACAACAACAGTTACCAGGCAAGCCTCCAGGATGGCTCCATTTGAGGCCTTGTATGGTAGGCCATGTAGATCACAAGTGTGCTGGACAGAGGCCGGGGAGCCTACACTGATTGGACCCGAGTTGGTTGCGGAGGACTACAGCGCAGATCAAATTGATACGGCAACACCTACTCACTGCTCAGAGCCGTCAGAAGAGCTATGCCGACAAGAGGAGAAGGTTCATCGAGTTTGAGGTGGGAGACTTAGTGTTCTTGAAGGTCTCACCACGGAAAGGACACATGAGATTCGGGAAGAAGGGGAAATTGTCGCCTAGATTTGTGGGACCGTTTCCAATCCTGAAGAGCGTGGGGGGGGGGGGGGGGGGGGGGGGGGGGGGGGGGTTAGCTTATCAGTTGGCGCTCCCTCCACAGTTATCATCTTTACATGATGTGTTCCATGTGTCCATGTTGAGGAAGTACAACCCTGATCCTTCACATGTCCTGAGTGTGCAATACATCGATGTGCAAAGCGAAGTGACGTATGTGGAGAAGCCGATCAGAGTAATCGGGAGAGAACAAAGAGTGTTGCGAAACCACGCTATTCAGTTGGTCAAGGTAGTATGGGAACGACATGGCAATGAGGAAAGCCACCTGGGAACTTGAATTCCGAAATGAGAGCCGCTCATCCGGAACTCTTTGTGTGAGTTGTTTTGAACCTCTACTTCGCTCAAATTTTCGGGACGAAAATTTCAAAAGAGGATTGTATTGTAATAGCCCGGAATTTTTAAATCAATGTATATGTGGCTATTATTTAATTTTAATGATGGAAATTGGGAAATATGGTGGAATAAATGTTAAGTGGATCAAAATTTGGGCAAAGGCTCAAGTATGGTCCAATGGGCCGTGAATTGGAATGAGTTCACTTAATTGGACCAAGGATGGTCAAATTGGGCCCAATACGCACTTGGAACCCAATGGATCAAGATGATGTAAGCTCTAAGGTAAATAGGTAGGAAATAAATTTAATTGGGCCATGGACCCAATGGAGATCCAATTAGTTGGAAGGGAATGAATTAATTAATGTGAAAATCACCTAAGTTAGTTTCAATTAATCCAAGGTGACATGGCCGAATGGGACCCACCTCCACCTCACCAAGTGAGGTGGCGTGTGGACCAAGGATTGGTGGGGCCGGCCACCATGGTTGAATTGGTCAACTATGGGTGGACACATGGAGGGAATTTAAGGGAATGGAATTAAATTAAATGAGAATTAATTTATCTAATGATCCAATTAATTAATTAATTAAGCTAATCAAGGGATGGTCAAACTGGTCAAATGGAAGACCAAACCACCTCATTTCCAAACTCAAAACCATTGGCTTAAGTGGTGGTTTATCCCAACCACCACCACTAAGCACATTAGGCCCATGTTGGTAGGTGGGAGGAGTTAATGGTTGAGTGTAGTCTAAGAAACCAAAAGGAGATGGTTTTCATGTCATCTCTCAAATCCCTCTCTTATCTCACTCTCTTCCTCTCTTTCCCCCTCTCATTGCCGTCCCTCATGCCCAAGGAGAAAAGAAGAGGAAAACTAAGAAGAGAAGAAAAGAAGAAAGGAGAGAAAAGTGCAAGTATAAGGCACCACTCCAAGATCAAGACCTAGTATCTTCTTTCTCATCATCTCCTCCTTTCCCTCTCTCAACCACACCCCATGTTGGCCGAACCCACACTTTGATGTTTTCATCTTGATCAAGCATCTTGGCCGACCAACAAAGGGACAAGAAGAAGAAAGGAGGCCAAGGAATCCAAAGGGAGCAAAGAAAGTCGGAGGAGCCGTCGGATTGTAAGTATCTTTAAACAAGAGGTTAGGTTTTTTTTAAGGTTTAAAAATGGGTCCATTTCTTGGATTTAATGTGGCCAAAAATATCATGGGCCTTGGATTTAAAATCCATCCAAAATATGAAGTAAGAAATGGACAAAATGGGAAGGAGAGATTAAGAAAAATAAATGGAGGTATTAAGGACATTATGTAATAAGGTTTATTTAAACATGATTAAATGGGGTAATTTTTAAAGGGATGGTAAATGAGGAAATTTATGGGAGATGTGAATGATTTTTGTGGCCTTAAAAGGCATGAATGAATGATGTACCATGAACCTTATGGTGATGGTGTTAGAATTTTAATGGGGTTCTTAAAGAATGGAAACCATGGAATATGATTTATGATTTTTAGGGTTTTTATGATTAAATGTAGTGATTTTTAAAGGGATTTTAAATGAGGAAATTCATGAAGATGTGAATGATTTTTGTGGCCTTAAAAGGCATGAATGAATGATGGACCATGAACTTATGGTGATGGTGTTAGAATTTTAATGGGTTTAGAGAATGGAGGCTATGTTAAGTGGTTAATGATTTTTAAAGTTTTAAATGAATGAATGTTAGTGATTTCTAAAGGGGTTGAAAACCATGGAGAGATTTTATGGATGGAATGGTTATAAACCCTATGGTAATGTATTCATAATTTTAATGGATATGAAAATATGGAAATAATGTTTTAAAATAAAACCATGGAGAGATTGTGGTGAACTTAGGTGTTTTGGAACCATGGAAAAATATTGGGGAGTGATGGTAGCTTTGATGGACTTAAAATGAAACTAATGGTGATAAAAAGGGGTTATTTGAATGGCATGATGGAAACCAGCTCAAGAAGGACTTATGGTGGAGCTAATGATGTATATAGCCCCAAGTAAAAATGGGTAAAAGACATCATGGGTTCGGCCATGCACGACCCATTTGTAGATCAATTTATGGGTTAAATGTGATAGTATACATTGAGTAATGAATGGGGATTAGGGTAGTTAAGTGGCTAATTTTTTATGATGTTATGTCATGGCTAAGGAGTCATTAAGGGATCCAAGTCTATGGATCAATTATGGGCCTAAGAATGGGCGAATATAATGAGAACTTAACCATGGAGGAAGAGTGGCAAAAATGGTAAATATTGGCCAAAATGAAGAACCATGGGTTCGGCCATGGTACATGGCCGAACGCCATGGGAGATGATCATGGACTTAGGGGCTCTAAGTAACAACCTTATGTGTGATTAATAAAGCTTAGGGTGTTGTTTTTTTAGACCCATGTAATTAAAATAATTAATGGATTAAATGGGACCTACAAACCTATTTAGTGAGGTTCGGCCATGGTGTATGGTTGACCCCGGTAAGGTATGATTAATGGATTTAAATGGTTAAAAACATGGGCTGATTATTCGTATGTAATAAGGTATCGGATATCGCAAGCGGTGCGCGTATAGGTGACCGGATTATCGGACGGAAACGTAAGAGGACATTAGTCGATATTCGGTAGGATTCCTACCTTTTTATAAGCTGTGGATTAAGTGTTATATGATGGTTTCCTTGATTTATTTTGGTAATTATATGATTGGTTTTATGATGGGTTTTAAGATTATGATTTATATATATTATATGGCATATGGCATATTACATTTACAATGATTTAAATACTATATAGCGTATCGTAATTACATCTCATGCATGGCATGGGCGGGAAAATAAAGGAACCTGGAGTCCATGCTCCGTCGGGGCGACTGAGAAGCAAACATGGGGATAGCTTGATATGCTATAACCGGAGTCCATGCTCCGTCGGGGTGACCGAGAAGCAAACATAGGGGATATCTTGATGTGTTGAGATATAACCGGAGTCCATGCTCCGTCGGGGCGACCGAGAAGGAAACATGGGGATATCATGATGGTATGGATGATGGGTGGGACACATGACATAAGATACCCATGGCATTGCATTCATTTTATGATTTTTCATTATATTATTACCTATGTGCCTGTTATCACTAATCCATGTGTTAGCCCTACTCGGAGTCCTACTGGGCGAGTTGTTTAACGCCCTACTTCTACCCTAGCTGATGACGCAGGAGATGGGGGAAACGAAGGACGAGACGGGAGCCAATCTTAGGAGCTTGGGGAAGCGAGCTACTTAGTTTATTTAAATTATTTTGGAAATGTAATTCGAGTAGCGTAGCTCGTCGGACTGTATAATTTATATTTCTTGCCATGGTTTGGACTTTACTTTTGGATGTTATCATTTTGAGGTAATTTAGTAATTTAAATGAGGTATCTCCCCTGCTATCTAAAATTGGTAGGATAGTCTCTATTATAATTTCCGCATCTTAGTTTAATATTCCGCAAGCTTACTTCTACGTGTGAACCGTTCTTCATGGACTTAGTTCCACGCACATGTAGGGTTGGCCAGTTAAGGGCCGGGCTTTAGAAGCTCGGACTTAACTCGCGTCATGACGTCCCGCGCCTTTGTCACTCTCTTTATTTAAAAAAAAAAAAAATAGACTCTGATTTCGGTAAAAGGGGCGAGCGTTACATTAAAATCTAAAAAAATTGATTTAATCTACACTCTCATAATTAGATCCAGATTAATCAATTTACATTAAAAATCCTAAAAGTCGTCAGAATTTAATTATTAAAATTCTAGGTCTTCCAATTTAAGCAAAAAACTTGCAATTTTTTTACTAGTTTTGATTGATTTTCCTGTACTTTCAAATTTATCTACAAAACTAGCAAACAACATTAAATATATCTAATATATACAAAATTGAAGGCTAACTAGTCCAAATAACAGAGGTAAAAAATGTAATTTTTCATGTCTCAACATTTATTGTCTTGGCATTCACATGCGCTTTGAACATTATTCATAAGCATCGAATTTATATGTGTTATTCATAGAACATGTTATGTGATAACATGATATGTGATGGTATGATATGTTATCACTGGGCATGATTGAGCTCACCCCTTACATTGCAGGGAATCCAGTGGAGTTGGGTCTTGATGAGACTCAAGAGCAACCTTAGATGTCGAGAAGCTGAGATGGAGATAATTAGAATTATTATCTTAGTAGGAAGACAATAAATTAGTTAGATTTCATTTAATCTATGGCATGTTTATTTTGAGATACATCTATTTAGTGTGGTGTTGAATTTAATATTTCCATTGATTTTGTTAATTTGAGACTTAAAATTTATGAATTCAAGTATCTGTTAGTATTTGAGTTGATGTTATTGTAAGGACCCAGATTTTTAACTCCCTGATTATCATGTAATGCTTTCAAAATGAATGAGAGCTAAGGTTTATATTAAATGAATAAAGTAAGAAAGACCTGAAATTTCCCAGGTCAACCCATCGACGTCACCGATGTGTTGGTGGACCCTAGTCGATACATCGACAGCGTCGACGTATGCCATCTATCAGAGAGCTGAGAAAAGTACAGAGCTCCTGAACCTGAAACCACATCATTCTTGCAGACATGTCGAGGAGACCAATGTGTCAATGCTTTCGACCTGTAGACGGTATCAGAAGAACAGAACCCTTGCCAGTTGTATTTCAACACGTTGGGATTATCGATGTGTCGATAGACCAACACTCGCTGCATCAACAGCGTCGATGTGTCAAGAGAGTACAACATCTTAAGCTCGATTCGTAAAACCACCCTTTCCACGTGTCCCCCATGCATTTAATGCATGACTACTTCATCACTTCACCCTCACCTACCACCAACTCGTTTCTAGTTAGGGAAACTGAGGGAAGGAAAAGAAAGAAGAGAAAAGAAAGAGAGAAGAGAGAAAAGAAAAAAAAAAAGGAAGGAAAAAAGAGGAAGAGAGAAAATGGATCTCTCTCTTCTCACTCACTCCCCCATCTTCCATTTTCGGTGGTGTAACCACCCCTCCCCTCTTCACCATCTCCCCATACTTAAAGGAAGAAGGAGGAAGCTCAAGGAAGGAGAAAGAAAACAAGAGGAAGAAAGAAGAACTTCTAATCGAAGCTAGGATCTCCAAATCCCTTGAGATATGTTAAAGCCATTTGCGAAGTAGGGTATCTAGAAGTAGTGTAAATGTGAATGTAGGTAGAAAATACCCAAAGAATGGAGAACACGCACCTTGGGAATGGTTTTCGAAATTTCCAGGTTGACACATTGGTTCCGTCGATGTGTCGACGATATCCACACTCAAAAAGAACCAGAGTATCGAACCCTAACAACTTGAACGAGTCGACATATCGAATGTATCGATGTGTCGGTGAGTCCCTGGTCGATATGTCGACCAGACGAATGTATTGACTTGAGAATACAAGAAAGAAATGTAAAGTCCCAACCAAACCCAAACCCACGTCCACGTTCTCGACATGTCGACTTTATGTACCAGTCGATGTATCGACTGAATCGATACTAGACCTTCGATGTGTCGACTATGCCGACATTATCGATCTAAGAACAATGGATGAAAATACGGACCAAACTCAGGCCGACATGTCGACTCGTTAGACATGTCGATTGAACCCACACCGACATGTCATTATGCTCGACGTGTCGACTATGTACACCTCCGACCTATCGACATACCGAGTGTATCGACCTGAGAGTAAACGAAAAATAGAAACCGTGTGGACAGAACCCAGGTCAACCTACCGATGGTACCAATGTGTCGACATGATTGGCACATCGACCTGAACCTTAGGTAGTTTTGCAAGGTTAATGAAATTGATTCTAATCACCTATGTTGAGTTAGACTCCTCTAGGCTATACCAAATGGACTTTTAAGCCTTAATCAAGGACTTTAGTAATTGGATTACTAGTGATTACAAAATAATGACATGAATGTTGTGATTTGAAACATGTATGTGAACGAAGGAACCAAGGGTAGTCCCAACACTGTTCGAGCGACTTTGTGAGTTATCCTTTTTCGCTGATCATCTTAGATCAGGTAGGTTTTCCTACTTCGTTGAAGCACTCTAGTTATGAATTAAATGTTTATGTACTTTTATTGAAATTATGTAATTTCAATGTGAAGTATTTGAGATATTTTGAATATAAGATATCATATTTATATCATGTTTTATACGATGCAAATGGGATTTGTCATCATTATGCATTCATATTCCTCATGCATATGGCATGGGATGGGGATTGCATTGACCGAGCCGAAGCTGAGCTGTCCGGACTTCTTTGGTCTTGAGGACATTTGATTAACTTGAAACAAATATTTATTTTTCCGCATCCATTGTTCACAGGGTACGACATTAATTGGGCCAAAAGAGCTCCTGGGTAATCATTCCCGAAACCCTGTGCAAAGGGAGGAGACCACACTCCGCCGATAGTCTCGCTTGTAAAATTTGTGGATAGGAAACAATATCCTCGTGGTTGCCGCCTGAAATGCTGGGACATAATTGGCCAATGATGAAACCATTAAGAATAGAATATTTGTAGTTAATGCATGGGGCATGGAAAAGCATTCATATTTCATATCATCCATGAGATAATACATCATGATGCGTATTTCAGTATGATTTTGAGTATAAGATATCTATATGAACTTAACATGATTTTGAGAAGTGTATTGTGCCCTTGTGATTTATATTTCCTTAACTTAAAGAAAATGGGAATGAGTCTTATTATTTTTATTGACATAATACTCCATAGTGCATATTCTTTGATTGAAACTCCTACTGGGCACGTTGTGTAACGGCCCGAAATTTGTAAATTAATATAAAGGTGGATATTATTTATTTTAATGATGGAAATTGGGAAAATTGATGGAATAAATGGTAAATGGACCAAAATTTGGACAAGGGCCCAAGTAGGGCCCAATAGACTATGGATTGGATTTAAATTCATTTAAGGGGTCAATAATGGTCAATTGGACCAAGGATGGTCAAATTGGGTCTAATACCCATTTGGGACCCAATGGGTCGAGATAATGTAAGCTCTAAGATAAATGGGTAAGGATAAATGTAATTGGGCCGTGGGCCCAATGGTGATACAACTAGTGGGAATGGGCTTAATGAAATTTAAATCACCTAAGTTAGTGATAAATTGACCAAGGTGACATGGTACAATGGGACCCACCTCCACCTCACCAAGTGAGGTGGCGTGTGGACCAAGAATTGGTGGGGCCAGCCACCATGGTTGACTTGGTCAACCATGGGTGGATTTCATAGAGGGAATTTAATGGAATTAGATTAGGTGAAAATTAATTAACTTAACCTAATGATCAAATTAATTAAATTAACTAAACTAATCTAATCATGGTCAAAGGGGTCAAAAGTGGGGAGACCAAAACAATTCTATCTTCAAACACCAAAAACGTTGGGACTTGATGGTGGTTGGGTCATAAAGCATAAAGCATGATAAAGATCTTGTGTGGTTGGTGGGAAATAAATGGTAAAGTGTAGCTTAAGATAAGCCTCATTTCTTTTCCCCATCTTTTATCCTCTCCTCATTTTACTCTCCCCATTTTTCACTCTACCATTGCCGTCCTACATTCAAGGAAAAGAGAAGAAAAAACCAAGGAGAAAAGAAGAAGAGAAGATAGGGCTAAGCTTGGGCCCTCCACCTCAAGGCCAAGGAAGCTAGACATCTCCTTATCCTCTTCTCCCTTCTCTCTCAAATCAAACCCTACCATGGCCAAACCCAAGCTTGGGGGTTTTCACCATTGATCAAGCATTTTAGCCAACAACAAAGGAGAAGGGAAAAAAAGAAGGTTAAGGAAGCCGACGGGAGTAACGAAAGTCGGAGGAGGCGTCGGATCGTAAGTATTTTTCTAAACAAGAGATTAAATTTTTCTTAGGTTTTAAGAGGATATGAAATCCATTTTTTTGGATTTAGAGGTGGCCAAAACATCTTGGCCTTGGATCTCAAATCCATTTCATGGAAGGATGAATAAATGGACAAAATGGAAAGAAAAATTAGGTTAAGGAAAATAAATGGATTAAGGACATTATGTAATTAAATTAATTAAACATGGGTATATGTGGATTTTTGAAGGATGCATTAAGGATTTTATGTATTAAAAATGTACTTAAGTATGGTAGGTGATTGATTTAATTCTTAGGGTTTATAAGAATGGAAGCCATGGAGGATGAGTTAGGGTTTTAAGATTTTAAATGATTAACTGTAGTAATTTTTGAAAGGATTTTAAATAAGGAAAATTAATGAAAATGCAAAGAGGTTTTATGGCCTTGAAAGGCATAGATGGGAATGAAGCATGAACCATTGGTTCGGCCATGGTGTATGGCCGAACCCTAGGTTATTGTGTTGTGAATTTAAATGGGTTTGGAAGGATGGAAGATGTGGAATGATGATGGATGTAAAGGAATGAAAAAAAAAATAAAAAACAAAAGGGGAATGTTGGTGGTGTTGGTGGACCAATGTAAACCTAATGTTGATAGTTGTAATGGGAATGTGGCTAAGTTAATGGACTTAAATGTGATTAAAGAATGATGAATTAAATGTATGGTTTAGGTTCTCTCAATGGAGGGATTTGTGATGAATCTAAAGTGTAACCAAGGACCAAGGAAAAAATGGGGATTTGGTTAAGTTGAAAGGGCTGATTTTTAATGAACCCATGACCCATTGTTATGAGCCACTTAATGGTCTAAGTATGGAGTTATATATTAATGTTTTAAACAAATGGAGGTTAGGTTAATTAAATGGTTAATTGCTAATATTCTTATGTCATGGTTAATGAGACATCAATGGACCCATTTTTGTGAACCAATGGATAGGCTAAGATTAAAGTCTATGGATATGCTTTAGCTAATTGGGATTAGGTTAAGATATGGTTGTATCTCATGATTGGTGAGTGTATGGATCAATTATGAATAAAGGGAATGAGTGGATAATGGACTCATTGTGGGTTAAATGCATGATGTAAACCCCATGGAAAGATTTGATGAATTGGGTATTTTGAACCCATGATCCATTAACCATTTAAAGGGTTAAGTATGGGGTTTTGTATGGGTTTAAAGGAATAAGAGTTAGGTTAATAAAAGGACTAATTTTATGATCACAGATATGGTTGCTGGGTCATTAACGGACCTAAGTTATGGATCATTAATGGGTCTAAGTTATGGATCCATTATAGACCATAATGTATATGGAAGAGGGAATGAATTATCCATGGAAGGGTAATGGCAAAACCGTAAATATTGGCCAAAATGAGGGAAACCCACTAAGACATGATGTATGGGCTTAGAAATGGTTAAAACATGGACTAATTGTTAATATGTAATAAGGTACCGGACATCGCAAGCGGTACGCGGATCGGCGACCGGGTCTATCGGGTGGAAACGAAAGAAAGAACGCTAGTCGGTATTTGGTAGGATTCCTACCTTTTTGTAAGCCATGGATTGAGTGATGGTTTCTTTGAATTAGTTTGGAAATTATATGGTTTGTTTTAAGATGGGTTTTGGATTAGTATCAATCATGTGATGTTTTCCTCTAATTTATTTTGGTAATCATGTGGTTGTTTTTAAGATGGGTTTTGGATTTTGGTATTATGTGATGGGTTTCCTTTGATTTATTTTGATAATCATGGCATTGTTTTTAAGATGGGTTTTATGACTCTGAGTTACATATATTACATGGCATATGGCATCTACATCTCATGCATGGCATGGGAGGGATATGACAAGGGAAGGATGAAATGAAACCAGAGTCCATGCTCCGTTGGGGCGACTGATAAACAAGCATGGGGATATTTCATATATGTATTATTATACCTTGATGAGGCTTTGCCATCAAGGGGGACCTTTGTAATTATGATATCTTGATGATGGTTCTTCCATCAAGGGGGATGCCTAGTGTGGATCACATCTTGATGAGGCTTTTCCATCAAGAGGGTCATGGCACGATGATGGTATGGATTTTATTTGGAACACTATGTATGGTTGAAAAAGGGACATTGTACAATGATGATGAGATTGATGGGTGGGATTCATGACATAGAACACCCATTGCATGACATTGCCCAAAGTGCATGGTTTTATTATAATATTATCTATATGCTTTGTTATCACTAATCCATGTGTTAGCCCTACTCGGAGTCCTACTGGGCGGTTGTCTAACGCCCTACTTCTACCCTAGCTGATGACACAGGAGATGCTGGAAGCGAAGGACGAGATGGGAGCCAAGCTGAGGAGATTGGGAAGACGGGCTAGATAGTTTACTAATGTTTACTTTGGATAATGTAATTTGAAGTAGCTTAACTTGTCGGAAATGTAATAATTTAGATTACTTGCTATGTTTTGGAAATTACTTTGGACATTATGATTTTGAGGATGTTTGGTGATTGAATGAATGTAACTTCCCTGCTATCTAAGAATTTGTAGGTTAAACTCTATTATAATTTTCCGCACTTGGTTTAAATGTTCCCCGATGCTTACTTCTACGTGTGAACCCTTCTCCGTGGACTCCGTTCCATGCACACGTAGGGTTGGCCAATTAAGGGCCTGGCTTTAGAAGCTCGGACTTAACTCGAGTTGTGACGTCCACGCCCTTTGTCACTCTTCTTCAAAAAAAAAAAAAGTATAGACTCTGATTTTGGTGAAAAGGGGCGGGCGTTACACGTTGACTAAGCCCATAAATTTTCTCCCCTTTAGATGCTAATGCAGAGCATGGCAAAGAATAGAAGGCTGGACCTAATGGTAGTCAAGTTTGAGTAGTGAGGATGCAAAGGAAAAAATTATGACTAGATAGCATCCCTTATCTTTTTGTGAACAATGATGTAATTCGTAGGAATGACATTATGGAATGTAATATTTAGATTAACTCCTAGTTGGATATTGTAACATCCTGGATTTTCAATGCAATTATTATATTGGATATTATTTATTTTAATTGTTAAATTTAAGATTTATTGGTGGAATGGATGGTAGATGGATAAGAATTGGGGCAATGACCCAATTATGGTCCAACGGATCATGGATAGAGTTGATGTTAATAAATTGGGTAAATGTAGTAAATTGGGTCAAATACCCAATTGGGACACAATGGGTCAAGATGAATTGATGTTTAAGATAAATGGGTAAGGAATTGATTTAATCGGGTCATGGACCCAATTAAGATCTAATGCATGGGATCCACCTCATCAAGTGAGGTGGCAAGTGTATGAGGTGACATGGAGCTAGCATAGCCAAGAGGGACCCAAATCCACCTCATCAAGTGTGGTGGCGTGTGGTCTAAGGTCACATGTAGGGTAGGCCACCATGGTTGACTTGGTCAACCATGGGTGAGTTCAAATAGGGTGAGTGGAATTATATTGAATTGGGAATTAAAATCACTTGAGTTAGATGGAAATGAATTCAAGTGCTTGAGTTAGGGGAATGAGTTTCATTTAAGTGACGTGAGTTGAATGGGTGGTGAGTCACATGGAAGTGGAAGGGACTTAAGTGAGTCAAAGAGGGAGGTGGAGGGTTTCCATCTCATGGAAACCCTAGACAAAAATCATTGGGAAGGGGGAGAAGGCCAAGTGTAAGCCATGTGTCCTTTTGGCTAACCAAGGGACACATGGGAAAGACCACACCTTAATGTGGGTGGTTGGGAGGTTAGGGCTTACATACCCTCCCTTGGCCGATCCTCCCTTAGACAAAAGAATGAGAGACTTTCATCTCATCCTCTCCCTCTCTCCCTCTCTCTAAACCCTAGGGTTGATCCCCTCTCTTAGACAAAAAAGAGTTAGAGATTTTCATCTCATCCTCTCCCTCTCTCCCTCTCTCAACCTTCACCTAGGCCAAACCCTCCATTGGGGGTTTTCATCTCAAACCCTCACTCTCTCTCAACCTTCACCTAGGCCGAACCCTCCATTGGGGGTTTTCATCTCAAACCCTCACTCTCTCTCAATCCACACCTTGGCCGAATACTCCATTAAAGATCAAGGAGGCTTTCAATCTCTCTTTCTCCCATTTCGGCTCTAGACTTAGAGGAAGGACAAGGACTAAGGAAGGAGAAGGACGGAGGAGCAAAATCAGTCCTAAAGAAACGGAGGAGTCGCGGAATAGGTATGTATTGTTTAACAAGGGTTATTGATTAAAAAGAGGCTAAGGAAACCATGGTTTCGGCTATGGAATGGCCGAAACCATGGGGTTCCATTTCGGGTTGAAAAGGGTGGCCAAAATGTTATGGGCCATGAAATGTAAAAGAAAAATCCATCCAAGAAGATAGCTAAGCATTTGGAATGAAAATACCCTAACCTTGTTGGTGGGTAAGATAGGTTGCACAAATGAAACTATGATAAGGAGACTATGGTAATACATGATTAAATGGATGATAATATGTATGTTAAGTATAAGTAATGAAGTTCGTAAGAAAATGATCAAAGAACATGGTTTGGCCCCTTGCATGGCTGAACCCTATTTTTGATATACAAGGATCACTGAAGACTTAAAGAGGACTAAGGTTCAGCTATGTTGTATGGCCGAACCCCATCAAATGACCTAAACATGTGGGATGTAGATGTTTTTAAGAAAAACCCATTTTCAAAAGTGTTATAAGATGGGAAGAAGAGAAAAATGATGAACCATGGGTTCGGCCACCATGGAGGAATTTTTATGGATAAAAATATATTTTAAATGATTATCTATGGACTATCAAGTTAAGAAATAAGAAGATAGAAATGAAGAACCAACATGGCCGAACCCCATGGATCATTTTATGGATCTAAGTATGTGTAAAAAGTTAAGTGATTAACTATAAAAGAAATGATGGCTAAGATGAGAAGATGATGAAAATGACGAACCAACAAGGATGACTTTTATGGACCTAGGTGTGTTTAAGAAGATAAATGACTAAATAGGGTTTATTAGATTAAGAAATAAAAGAATGAATAATGTTGGACCCGCTTTGTCTAAAATAAAACTAGGGTTAAAAAGGGGGTCAAAACCAAAGAGTGAGGTTCGCCCATGTTGTATCGCCGAACCCCACTAATGAGTTTTGGGTGGACATGAACACACCCTATGGCCGAACCCCATTGGGGGACTTAACCGGTCTAAAGACAATAATGCGTAAATGGAAATGAACATGGGATGATGTAAGGCATGAATTTAACTAATTGGATAATTAATTTGACCATTTTATATGATGGAATTAATTTAACGTAATGGGATTTCACAAACGGGTGTACGATCGGCTTGACGTGATCGGTGATCATTTTTTGACGGAAACGCAAGGATACAATATTTGGACGTGGGTAGGATTCCTACCTTGTTGAAAACCTTGGACTTATGTATATGTGATGGTTTTTATTTCTATGTTTGATGATCTATTTTTGATATCAAAGTGCTATGTTTTAAGAATGGGATTTCAATGCTATTATGTCTAATATGAAATAGCATGTTTGCACTTACATCTCATGTATGGCATGGGAGGGATCATATGAGGGGAGTCCACGCTCCATTTAGATATCCGACAAACAAACGTGGGGAGGGATCCATACTGATTCCAATTATGATGTTTGAAATGAAAGAGGAGTCCACGCTCCGTTCGGTGGGACCGATAAGGCATACGTGGGGAGTCATGACAATGAATACCTTGATGTGGCTTGTACATCAAGAGGATTATTTATGTGATTGAAATATGGTTGATGGGTGGGAAATCATGGCATATGACACCCATGGCATGGCATTGACTTGCATGATTTTGACATTATGTATCTATTATGATTTTTATAGACCCTACTCAGAATACCTACTGGGCACGTTGACTAACGCCCTACTTCTACCTTAGATGATGACACAGGGAATGGACGGAAAGAAGGACGTGAAAGGAGCCAAACTTAGGAGCTTGGATAATTTAGACTTGCTTTATTTAAGTTTTTATTTCGGACAATGTAATTAAAGTTATTTGCATTTTGGGACTGTAATAACTTAGAACTGTCTTGCTATGGTTTGTTTTACTTTTTGGACATTTGAACTTAAGTTATTTAAAGTGATGGGCTTCCTTGATTAAAAATGGATAGGGTTAGTAATCTTAATCTCATATTAATTCCGCACTACGTTTATTCCGCAATTATAGCCTTATTGCGTGTGAACCATTCTAGTGGACTTAGTCCACGCACACGTATGGTTGGCCAGTTAAGGGCCGGACTTTGGAAGCTCGGACTTAGCTCGCATCGTGGTGTCCCGCTCTCTCTCACTCTTTATTTAAAAAAAAATAAAAATTTAGACTCTGATTTTCAGCGAGTGAAAAAGGGCAGGGCGTTACAGATATGGTGTTTATTTCTACTTGACTTATGTTTGGGAAATCCTTATCTTTGCTTTGAAATGTAAACTTGTATGTCATATGTTAAATGTTATAATGTTTCCGTAGACTTATTTTGAAGTAGCTGGGCAAATATTATCATGGACATGAGTCCATGCACACACTAGTTTGGGTCAGTCGAGGGTCGGGTCTTCGAATTCGAACTCGGCTCGTGTAGTGGCACTCTGTCCTTTTCCTTAATTCTATTTAAAAAATATAATTTGATTTTAAAGTGATGGAAAAGGGTGGGACGTCGCAGTTATTATTTTACATGAGAATGGGAATGCGAGATTTTAATGCGTTTGTTTTATGTGGTTGGATCTCGATTTTTCATGTGAGATGGTCTTCTGGATTTGGTTTCGATTTTTATGTACGAGATATGGATTTTCGTTAGAGGCTAAGTGTTATATAAAAGAATAAGAGTTTTAGCCGCGGTCTTAGTGAGAGATTCGAATGTTAATTCGGTTAGTAGTTTTTTACGCTACGTTTGTCTTCAGAAAGGCAGGGTGTGATATCCAGTATCAAAACATCAACAGGTAGACATTAACCTCTATACAAACACAACCATAGTCAAGCATAATTTCTCAAGGCCACGTGACTATGGTAACCCTACAACCTGGCACGTGACTCACACCACTCATACTTTCCCAGGTCAACTCGTGTCCTGCGCTCTACAAGCCTCATATACCTTGTAAAGGACCAAGTGCATCACACATCACACATATCACATACACGATACATACACGGACAACATACAACAAGTTATACACAACACATGCATCTCATGCTCATCACATTATGCATGAATGTCGTACACATGGATAACCTACCATAATCATGCTCAGAACATGTGTATATATTAACATCAACTCTACACATCATGCACATGAATGATCTACATCATACAACCGATCATCACACATGCAACCAAGATCGCGCATGCGTGCAAGATGTGTGACAGTCCCAGACCCACATCATGGCACCCGACCATGAGGTGCTCGCATCTCGTTAGACACGACCCACATAATGGATCAACATCATGCCCCAGGTGCTGGCCCTTAGAATGGTCACACACATAAGACGTGTACTGGTCCCAGATCCACGTCACGAGGTCCGCACTTAATACATGTAACAGTCCCAGACCCATATCATGGTGCCACACATAAGGCATGTAACACACCCAAACCCATGTCGTAGTGCCTGCGCATAAGGTGTGTAACAATCCTAGACCCACGCCGTGCATAGACAAGTAATGTTGAGTCCAGAAAAATGACATTTTTACCCTTTAATTTTAGATTAGTTAGCCTTGATTTTGTAAATGAAAGATGTAGTTAATGTAATTTCTTAGTTTTGTGGATAAAAATGGAAAGTACAGTAAAAAAGTCTCAATTCAGTGGATAATTGCAAGTTTAAAGCTTAATTTGGAAGACCTAGAATTTTTCTTTATTAATTTCACTCCAATTTTAGGGTTTTCATGTAAATTGTTTAGACTAGATCATTACGAGAGTTTAGATTAATTCAATATTTTAGATTTTAAAGTGGTAAAGTTAATTATTAAATTCTAGAAGAGAGAACATGCAATTCAAGAAGCAAGGTCTGAAATTCAAGATCCATGGGCCAGAGATCCACTTCAAATGGACCAAACTATGCTCCATAAGCCAACATTGGGCCAGTCCACAAGCAGTCCATGCGCATTTCACACAATAGGCCAGGCCAATGTGCACTTCAAGTCAAGCAAAGGCCCATGTCCTCAAGCTCAAGTCCAAGTTTCGTTGGAGGCCTATGTGCTCATTTTGAAGCCCAATCCAATAACACAATCCAAAGACCATACTCGAAAATCCATCAAAACCCTAAGTCCATAACTCATTCACACGCCCAAAGCCTTGTCCCTCTCCTTGTCATCCACACCATCCGTTCTCTATCTTAAATCTTAACCCTTCATCTCATGCATCATTATTAGATAAATCATAGAGACACTATTCCATATCCATTGCATACATTCATCATGTTAGATCTAGGCCATTCAATTCATCCATCATCATGATCAACCTTTCAATCTTAAACCTCCATTAGGAAAGTTACCTTTTATAGAACTTATTTTAACCAAATTACCTTAGAGCCATTATATCTAGATTTCATTTAATCCTAGTCATTCATTCAAAAAACCCTAGATATAGAATAACTTGGAACTGAAGCAACCCTATCCACTCCATGCGCATATGCCTAGTCATGTATACATCACCACCTAATCCACAACACCTCCACATGATTTTTGCACTAAAAATTCTCCATGAACTTAAACTAAAATCCATCTAGATTCATTCTCAAAATCCAAAACACCTTATCATCCCAATCTTTCCAATCCATACACGATTTTTACAAATCCAAAACACCTCATGTGCATATCACTAGTTAACCCTAGGCCATGTCATCTACTTCATCTCATCTACTCATTCATTCTAACTTTAAATCCCATCTCATCGCATTGCATTGCATTAAAACCCTAAACACATGTAAAATTTGCCCATTCCTTATGTTCTCTCCTAAATCCCAATTTTCTCTCATTCATTGCTTAGCCACCAAGTCAAGATCCTATCCAAGCAACACAAAAATCGTGTAGCCCTAGGAAACCCTAATCTTTTCATCTCTAAATCACCTCCATCCATATTCTGTGAGATCCAATCCAAGCCATTCACCAATCACTTAAACCAAGATTAAATCACAACTGTTCATTCCAAACCTGAGCCAATAAATAGAGCACCAAGTTACAAGTCATATTCGAATTTGACCTGGAGCTTGAAAGGACCAAAGGCTGGAGTAAAAAACAAGAAGACAGGAGCACCATTCGAATTTTATAAGTGAGAGTTAAATTTTCATTTTTATTTGTCTTTCTTGTATTTAATTTCAAATTTCCTGTATTTAATTCTTTCATTAAATAATTACAAGATCCTTTAGAACTCCTAAACATCCAATTTTCAGATTTCATTGATGATTGTTTTGATTTGATTTTAAGGTTATAATCTTTGTTTATTTAATTGGACATGAAATAGTTAGAACTTAGATTGTAAGTCTTGAATCTATGTTACTAATGCCCGATTTCTTAAATTAAAGTTTATAATTCTTGATTTTGATGAAAGAACTTGAATTGAGATTTGGACTTGTACGCAAATTTCAAATCTAGATTTTATATTTGTTTACACATTTTGGGCGATAAGCGGTTTATTCAAACAACCACCCTTTACATTTTGTACCTTTAAATTCTGTCATTTACTTTACTTGCAATTTTATTTCCAGTATTTTATTATGTTAGTTCCTTTGTTTGTTTGTTGTATTTTAAATGTTCAATTTATTTTCTTGTTTTTATTTCAAGTCATGTATGTTAATGTATTTTATTCTTTAATTCTTTATATCTAAAAATTCTCTCTCAAGATTCACCTAACTAATGTTAGAGATATAATATTTTGATCTTAAAACATGTGATTTTAAATTAAGATGAGACTACATATCCATGTTTCACCAATTTAATAAAAAGAAGATGGATTTGATTCTCGACTTGTTAAATTCAAAAGTTAGATAATAATGATGTTAACTTTGGTTTTCTAAGATCTAAATTAAAATTGTAATTCCATGTATTAGATTTCTTAAGATTACATATTTTAAAAGATACCAATTTAATTTTAAGCATATATTTTGCAGATTTCTTTGGGTTCGACCTCGTACTCATACTGCTATCCTATAAATGGTTTGTGTGCTTGCGAGATTTATAAACAAGTAACAACCCCTGACCCCTACCATAGCACCTGTGCAAAGACGAGTAATGGCCCCTGGCCCCCTGCCATAACACCCATGCATAGAGGAGTAACAGTTCCTGAACCCCATCATAGCACCAGCCATTTGTCCCACACACAATGTCCAGTATCTCATACATACAATCCATCCATCATAACATGTTGGGCATATTACACATTGTTGAAAATTAAAATATTACATTTTTACACCTGATTATTGGACCAGTTAACCCTCAATTTTGTATATAATTATGCATTTAATGTTGTTTTTCAGTTTTGTAGTAAAAAATGAAAAGTTCAGAAAAATCAAGCTAATTTAGTGGAAAATTTCAAGTTTAGATTTTTAAAGTACAGACCTAGAATTTTTATAATTATTTCATGCCACCTTTTAGTGTCTCTTCATGTAAATTAATTAATCTGGATCCATTTATGAGAGTCTAAGATTAATTAATAATTTTTAGATTTCAAGTGGCTGAGTAATTATTTAATTCTAGATGTTAGAAGCTGCAATCCAAGTGTCAAAGCCTGAATTTCAAGTCATTGGGCCAAGATTCACTTCAAATGGGCCAGTTCACATACAAGTCCATGCGCATACTATCATTGGACCAGGCGATGTGCAAGCTAAGTCCAACTAAGGCCCAAGCTCTCAAATCCAATTCTAGTTGGCCTCAGTTGAGGTCTAGATTCAAGTCCAAGCCCAAGTCAACTCCATGGTCCATGTTTGAATTTCACCTGAACCCAACCCAATTATCCATGGCTAAGACCCATAAACTAACTTCACATCCACACCATCCAATTTTCATCTTAGATCTTAACCCTCCATCTCACATACTAAATTAGGTCAATTTAGATCCACCATCAAATCTAAACAATTCATTCATTTATTATTAGACCTAGGTCATCCATCATTATCATGATCATTTTAACCTTAGATTAGTATTCATCCATGCATCACCTACTAATTCATCCATTCATTTCATGCATTGACCATCAGAGCCATTAGATCTTAGGTCCTTTAATCACATCTCTTCATCTCGAAGAAACCCTAGAGCCTCCACATGCATCCATCACATACACACATTACCTTAGATTTAGGTCATGCATTTCATTAATCATCTAGGATCAACCTTTGAATCCAAATCCTTCATCATGCCTACCCAGTCCTATAATTATTTTTAGTCAAATCAACCTAAAGTAATAGATCTTAGTCCCAAGTAATTGCATCCATTCATTATTTAACCCTAAGTTTACACAACTTGAAGAACAATCTAGCCTCCATGAGCATAAGCCACAACATCCATTGCTTTATCACTCCACAAGATTTTAGCACTTATTTTTCTCCATGTTTTTAACCCATTTGCCATCTATATTCATTCATGCCACATCACCTTCTCATCACCTCCAAAATCCACACGATTTTGCTCAATCCTAAACCCACACATGCGCATATGGTATTAGGTTGACCTCCACATAACTTCATTGCATCTCATCCATCCATCTATCCCATCTCTAAATGTAACGCCGCCCCTTTTCACCGAAATCAGAGTCTATTTTTTTTTTTTTTTGAAGTAAAGAGTGACAAAGGGCGCGGACGTCACGACGCGAGTTAAGTCCGAGATTCTAAAGCCCGGCCCTTAACTGGCCAACCCTACGTGTGCGTGGAACGGAGTCCACGGAGAATGGGTTACACGTAGAAGTAAGCTTGCGGAATATTAAACTAAGTGCGGAAATTATAATGAAGACTATCCTACAATTTCTTAGATAGCAGAGATCACATCATTTAAATCACTACATTACCTCAAAATAATAATGTCCAAAATAAAATCCCAAAACATAGCAAGTAATCTAATTTATTACATTCCGACAAGCTAAGCTACTCAAATTACATTTTTCCAAAATAAACTAAGTAAACTAAGCCGCTCGCTTTCCCAAGCTCCTAAGCTTGGCTCCCGTCTTGTCCTTCATTTCCACCTATATATTGATTTACAAATTCCGGGCCATTACAATCAATCTCATCCACTCATTCACCAATGCACAAAACAAACCCTAATCATACATAGCCAATTTCGAAAATTACCATGCCAAATCCAATCCAAAAATCTCTCTCTCCTTACTTGTACTCCACTCCAAGCCACCACACATAGCTAAATTCGTGTACACCCTGTTGCAACCCTAACCCTTTTCAACTTTAAATCTCCATCACTCATTTCTATCTTGATCCAATCATAGCCCTTCAATCTTTAACTTAAACCTTGATTTAATCTCAACCCTTCATCTATTTTCAAAACTTATAAATACCCCATTACCCCAAGGGTAAAATTCAAATATGACCTGGAGTTTGAAAGGACTAAAGGCTGGAGAAAGACTAAGAACAAAGAGCTTCACACGATTTTTGCAAGTGAGAAATTAATTTTGCAATTTTATTTTATATCTTCTATGTATTTTTCTTTCAAGCTTTGTACGTTAATTCTTTCTGTCATTTAATAAAGTGAAGCATTCATTTAGAAGACTGAAACATCCAAGTTCTAATAATTCTTTGTGATTATTTTGCTCTTAATTTCAAGTTTACAACCTTTGTTTATTTAATTAAACATGAGCACATGCAATAGTTTGGATCTTGATTTCAAATGTTAAATCTTGATTAGTAAGGTTTAATTAATTAAATTAAAAAGTTGTGAATCTTGTTTCTATTAGTAAATATAAATTGCATTTTAGATCTTTAAGTGAAATTCAGATCTAGGCTTTCATTTTGTTTATACATTTGGGCGATGAATGGTCTATTCCAAACAACCAACATTTACGTTACTGCACTTTTATTTTCAGTCATTTATTTTCTTGTAATTTAATTTTCTGTCTTTTAATCATGTTAGATCTTATGTTTGTTGTATAATTTTTGTTTTAACTTAAGTCTTATATGTTTTATTCTTTTAAAATTCTTTAAATTCATGTCATTCTTTTATTCTTTTAATTCTTTGAAATTATACTCTCTCTCTATCTCAAAATTCATTTAATTAAAGATTGGAGATGTGGTATTTTAATGTTATAACTTGTAATTTTGGCCATGATTAAGATTATTATTTAATTCACCATTTTAATTCAATGACAATTAATTCACACATCTTATTTGCTGATTTTTCAAGTTAGAAACATGACTCGTATAAAGTTTCTATTTCCTGAAAATACTCTTTTTAAATGAACACAAATTTAATTTTAATTCATATATTTTGAGATTTTCCATTAGGTTCGACCTCGCTCTCACATTGCTATACTATATATGGTTTGTACACTTGCGAGATTTACAAATTTAAAACATCAACACACATCACATAAATTCGTCCAATATGAAAACAGCATACTACGCACACAATATCCACTCATACCATGCCCTCAATCAACACAATCGTGAATGCACATGAAGGGTCTTACAATAAGGTTGACGGTTGAACCTACTCTTCTGGGTATTCTACAATCCACTCGCTATTTAATACGTTGTAATGGCCCGACCCTTAGAATTATTGATATATGACGTCATAATAGGAGTTACATGTGTGAGTAATGTGAGGGTCCAATGTAGATCCCACCAGAGTACATGTGGCTTTTAGATAACACCTCTGTCAAATATGAGTTGAAAAAAAATGGTGAAGATTGTCGGATCGACCGATAAATAAAAATTTGATTGCATCAGTGCAATACAAATCTAGATTTAAGCATTTTTTGTGTGTTTTTGTTTGAACATGTGTGATTGTGTTTGTGTATGCTTAATTGGTCACATGACTCCACCAATCGCTTGGTTAGAGAGACACTTCCTGTCTGTACATCAATTGTTGCATTCGGAGCTCAGTCTAGCTCAGTCATAGACATAGATAATCCACTTAGCCCAGCTCAGTCTAGCTCAGCCATAGACATAGACAATCCACTTAGCCCATCATCATCAACCCCATCTACTCCTACATCATCATATTTTTCTTCTCTACCATCACCACCCATGGCAGGAGAAGTTGTGGAGAAAACTCTCCAAGACTACTTCTCACCAGTCACAACCAACACTCCATCAGGTATAATCATACCTGCAACCAATGTTATCTTTGAACTTAAGCCATCACTTTTACATCTTCTACCATCTTTTCATGGTCTTGATAGAGAGGATCCATACCTTCATGTCAAGGAATTCTTAGAGATCCGTGCCATCATTAAAATTCAAGGAATCACTGATGAATCTACTCGACTTCGATTATTTCCTTTCTCTCTCAAAGAAAAAGCAAAATCATGGCTAAATTCTTTACCTATGAATACCATCACACCTTGGGATTAGCTAGTTAATAAATTTTTGAATAAGTTTTTCCCAGTATAAAAAACAAACTCCCTCAAGAAAGAAATGGTAAACTTTAATCAGGAGGGTGAATAATTCTGTGAAGCTTGGGAAAGATTTAAACATATATTAGCAAAATGCCCCCGCCATGGCTTTGAAACATGGAGACTTGTCCAATTTTTCTATGATGGGTTAACCACATCAACCAGTCAAATGGTCGAGAGTATGAAAAATGGAGACTTTTTTAAGCTAACTGAGAACAATGATGGACACTCCTAGAAACATTGGCGAATAATTTTCAGCAATGGGATTTCTCTAAGAAAGATAATTTACCGCAAACCTCAAAGAAAGGGGGTTTGTACGAAGTCAATAGTGACTTTGATGTTATGTTAGAAATTGCAAACGTAACGAAAAAAGTCAACTCATTAGCGATGACTCAGGCGATGAATCCCTCAATAGGAGCAAATGCTGAATTTTGTGTTATGTGTTCTAGTCTAGGACACAACGCCCAAAATTGTTCTTCCCTAGGATCAAATTTTGAGTGTTCAACCGAACAAGTTAATGCACTTAATAATTTTGGAAGACAGCAAAGAACCCCGTTCTCTGCTACATACAATCCTAAATGGCGAAATTATCCCAATTTCTCTTGGCATCAAAATCAATCTCCAATAAATCAAAATCCTCGTCAATATCAAAATCAGCCATATCCAAATCAATCATATCACCCATCATCTCAAAATCAACCTTATCATCCACCCCAGCCAAATCAGTATTTTCAGTCTAATCCTTCACAACAACGTAAACCTTCGGTTGAGGATACGTTGCAGCAATTCATGCAATCTACCCAGTAGGCTATGTATAAGCTTGAAACACAGATTAGACAATTAGCCACTGCTATTGGTGATCGAGAAAAATGTAAATTTCCCAGTCAACCTATTCCAAATCCTAAGGGACAGTATGAAGTTTCATCATCTAAACCAGACGATGTTAAATCAATTACTATCTTGAGATCAGGGAAATAGGTAGACAATAAAGTGGAAATGCCTAAAAAATAAATCAATGATCAATCAAAGCAACCAGATAATTCACTGAGTTCATCCCCTGTCGAAAATTCATCGGATTTCTCTGCTAAGAAAACATGTTCACCTAGGGCTCCATACACTCATAGGCTATCTGCAAAGCAAAAGATACCTTTTGGTGATATACTAGAAGTGTTTAAACATGTCAACATAAATATCCCTCTATTGGTTGCCATCAATCAAGTACCTTTGTATGCCAAATTTCTCAAAGACCTATGTACGGTAAACCAGAGAACTAATGTTCCCACGAAAGCTTTTCTAGTAAAAAATGAGAGTGCACTTCTCCAGCAAACATTTCCATATCAAACATAAGGATATTGGATGTCCAACCATTGCTTATACAATTCGTACATACACAATTGACAGGGTTTTATTAGATCTTGGAGCTAGTGTCAGTCTACTTCCATATTCTCTTTATGAGCAGTTAGGTTTGGGAGAATTGAAACCCACTTCTATCACCCTACAGTTAGTCGATTGCTCTATAAACATTCTAAGAGGTGTGATAAAAGACGTTCTAGTTAAATTTGACAACTTCTACTTTCCTGTAGATTTTGTGATATTAGATACACAATCAACTCAGAACGACAATGGGCATATCCCAGTCATTCTTGGACGACCATTTTTTGCCACTAAAAAGTTGTGATCAATTGCGAGAATGGTATGGTTAGGTTATCATTTGGTGACTTGAATTCAATGTTTTGGCCTATGTCGACAACCTCTTTGCACAGATGATCCATGTGAGGTTAACATAATTCATAGTTTTGTTGATGAGTTTTTCCTTCACTCCATTTGCAATAATCACTTCGAAAAATCACTGTCTCTTTTAGACAAGGATTTCAATTTAAATGAAGTGAATGTTATCACCAAATCTGAACCTCTTTCTGTTAATCAATCTGTGTCAGTCCCATCTATCGAGAAACCACAAAAATTAGAGCTCAAAACTCTTCATGAGACTCTCAAATATTCATATCTTGGACCTTCAAATACATTGCCAATTATCATAGTTTCAGACTTAACTTCTGAGCAGGAGTCTAGACTCCTGACTGTTTTAAAAGATCATCGTAAAGCTATAGGATGGTCCATCGCCGATCTCAAAGAAATTAGCCCTTTTGTGGTCATGCACAAATTCATTTGGAAGAAAATCCCAAGACATCTAGAGAACCACAGAGATGGTTAAATCTAGTAATGCAGGAAGTAGTGACAGCCGAAAGTTTGAAACTTCTCGAAGCTGGAATCATTTACCCAATTTCAGACAGTGCATGGGTAAATCCAATCCAAGTTGTGCCAAAAAAGTCTGGTGTCACAGTAATAAAAAATGAGGAAATTAGTTAGTTCCAACACGCATTCAAAAGGGTTGGAGAGTTTGCATTGATTACCAAAAGCTGAACAATGTCACTCGTACAGATCACTTCCCTCTTCCTTTCATTGATCAGATGCTTGAGCGTTTAGTCAGTTATGCATTCTATTTTTTCCTTGATGGTTATTCCGGCTATAACCAAATTTATGTTGCTCCTGAGGATCAGGAAAAAACAACATTCACATGTCCATTCGGTACATTCACTTATCGTCGTATGCCTTTCACACTGTGTAATGCATCTGCCACCTTTCAGAGGTGCATGATCATTATTTTCTGGAAGTTTTCATGGATGATTTTTCAGTCTTTGGATCAACTTTTGACTAGTGCCTGCACCATCTAACCCTTGTGTTAGTCAGGTGCAAAGAACAGAACTTAGTACTCAATTGGGAAAAATGTCACTTTATGGTGAAATCAGGCATAGTACCAGGGCACATAATCTCAAAAAAAAAAAAAAATTGAAGTGGATAACGTCGATAACGTCAAAGTTTTAACCTAATTTTTAATTTGCCAAGACCACAAACTGTTAAAGAGATTATGTCATTCTTAGGTCAATCTGAATTTTACAGAAGGTTTATCAAAGGATTTAGTGACATATCGTGACCTCTCTGCAGACTCCTGACCAAGGATGCCGTTTTCAATTTTGATGAAAAATGTGTCATAGCCTTTGAAAAATGGAAAACTGCTTTGACATCTGCTCCAATCATACAACTACCTGACTGGTCTGTACCCTTTGAAATCATGTGTGATGCCTTTGACTTTGCAGTAGGAGCTGTGTTAGACAAAGAATGAACAGATTACCTCATATTATCTATTATGCTAGCAAAATGTTGAATGACGCCCAGCTTCATTATTCCACTACGGAAAAAGAGTTGTTATCTGTCGTATTTGCACTAGACAAATTTCGATCTTACTTGGTAGGTTCGAAAGTCATTATCTATTAAGATCATGCTACACTCAAGTATTTTCTTTCAAAAAAAGATGTTAAGTCTCGCCTGATCCGATGGATAGTTTTGCTACAAGAATTTGACATTGAAATCCAGGACAAGAAAGGTTCCGAAAATGTAGTAACAGACCATTTGTCTAGATTGATAACTGAGCTCACTGAAGACAGCCATCCTATCCCTGAGTCCTTCCTTGATGAGCAACTCATATCCCTTTCCCAAGTACCATGTTTGCAGATATTGTTAACTATCCTGTAACTAGTCAAATGCCTCCTCATTGGACTAAACAATATAGAATTAAGTTTCTGGCACAAGTCAAACATTTCATCTGGGATGATCCATATTTGTTTAAGCATTGTGTGGACCAAATTATTCGTCATTGTGTTCCTTAAGAAGAACAACAAAGTATCATAAGTTTCTGTCACGATCAAGCCTGTGGAGGTCATTTCAATGCTAAAAAGACAACTGCAAAAATCTTGCAGTGTGGATTGTACTGATCCTCCATGTTTCATGATACCTATACGTTCTGTATTTCATGCGATACATGTCAAAAATTAGGAAGTATATCCGGCCGGAACATGATACCCTTAAACTCAATCTTAACTGTTGAACTTTTTTATGTTTAGGGCATTGATTTCATGGGACCCTTCCCTAAGTCTTTTGGAAATCTATATATTCTCGTAGGTGTTGACTATGTATGAAAGTGGGTAGAAGCAGTGGCATGCAAAACCAATGATCACAAGGCTGTCACTCGTTTATTGAAAAGAAAATATCTTTTCTAGATTTGGTATTCCACGAATTATCATCAGTGATGGTGGTAAGCATTTATTTAATCGCCCATTAGAAAAATTGATAAAATCATATTGGGTGATTCACAAAGTAACTACCCCCTATCACGCTCAAACGAGTGGACAAGTGGAATATCAAATAGAGAAATCAAACATATCCTTGAGAAGACAGTCAATCCATCTCGAAAGGACTAGTCGTCTAGACTCACTGATGCACTATGTACATATCGAACTACGTTCAAGATTCCCATAGGAATGTCACCCTATTGATAAGTGTATGGAAATGCTAGTCATCTTCCAGTCGAAATAGAACACAAAGCTTATTGGGCAATCAAGCGTTTCGATTTTACCTTCGACTCGGCTGGACAACTCAGAAAACTCAGAAATGAAGCTTATGATACGGCCAAAAAGCACAAGAACCGAATGAGAAATTTTTAATGACAAACACATTCTTCGGAAAGTGTTTACTGTTGGTCAAAAGGTCCTCTTGTACAATTCTCGGTTGCATCTTTTTCCTAAAAATTTGAAATCAAAATGGTCCGGTCCATTTATTGTCACATATTCCCACATGGTGCAATCCAGATCAATCACCCTAAAAATGGTCATGCTTTCAAAGTCAATGGTCATTGTCTGAAACCATTTTTAGAGTCTCACACTTTAGAAGGAACATAAGAAGTTTTGCTCATTAATCCTGTAATAACCCGAATTTTTGATAAATATATATATTGGCATTTATTCATTTTAAATTGAAGTTTGATGTAATAAAATGCCAAATGGACCAAATTTTGGGACAATGGACCAAATTTTGGGCCAATGGCCCAAGGATGACCCAATTGGGCCATGGATTGGATGAAATCCATTTAATGAGTCAATGAGGACCAAGCGGGTCAATGATGGTCAAAGGGGGCCCAATAACCATGTGGGGCCCAATGGATCAAAATAATCAGTTCCAACCCTAAAGTAAGTGGGCAAAGAGGGAATCTAATTGGGCCATGGGCCCAATGATTACCCAATAGACCATGAATTAGAATTAATTCATTTAATTGGTCAATGGTAAGTAATTGGGTCAAGATAGTCAATTTGGGTCAAAGGGCCATAGGGGACCCAATGGGCCAAGGTAACTAAGCCCTAAGATAAATGGATAAGACAAGAATATAATTGGGTCATGGACCCAATGGTAATCCAATTAAAATAAATTAAATGGATTAGATAATTATAAAATTATCTAAGTTAAGATGTATCAAGATTAAATGGTGTGACCAAATGGGGCCCACCTCCACCTCACCCATGGAGGTGGCATGTGGACCCAAGAGTAGTGGGGCCGACCACCATGGTTGACTTGGTCAACCATGGGTTGATCACGGAGGGAAATTAATGGGATTAAATTAAATAGAAAGTGATTAATTAAATTAATCAAGGGATCAAGGTGATCTAAGTTAATCAACCTAAGATTAAAATGGTCAAATGGTTAAGTGGTCAAAACCACTCCTACAAACACAAACCACCTCAAGAAAACACAAATTAAAACCATGGGCTTGAATGGTGGTTGGATCTCAACCACCACCACCAAAGTCAAGCCAACCCATGCTTGGTTGGTGAGAAAGTTAATGCTTGAGTGAAGACCACTCCAACCACCTCCATCTCATTTCAAACTACCCATTTGACTCTAGCCCTCCACACACACAAGGAAATTCGTTTTTTTCACCTTGCAAGGAGAAAGTGAAGAAAACTTAGAAGAAAAAAGAAGAGAAGAAGAGAAGAAAAGAGGTGGAATCTTGGATTCAACTCTTGAAGATCAAGAGTTACCATTCTTCATCATCTCCCCCTCTTCCCCTCTCTCTAAACCTAACACTATCTTAGCCAATCCAAGCATGTCCCACCATTGATCAAGCTCATCTAGCCGATCATCAAGAAGAGAAAGAAGGAGAAAGGGCTAAGGAAAACAAAGAAGAAAGAAAGACCGGAGGAGTCGTCGGTGCGGTAAGAATTTCTTAAACAAGAGTTTATTTTTTTAAAGATAAGATATGGAATCCATTCTTAGACTAAACATGGCCAAAAATGTTGTGGGCCATGGATCTAAAATCCATCAAATGGAAGGCTAAGAAATGGATAAAAATGGAGGAATGGATTTAAGAAAAGAGGAAATGGAAAAATGGAATTTTGAGTCTTTATTAAGCATAGGAAAATGGGATTTTAATGGAGTAATGGACCATAGGGTTCGGCCATGTAGCATGGCCGAACCCCATGGCCAATGTTGGATGATTTTTAATTAGGGTTTGAAGGTTTAAAAGTATGGAGAATGATCAATGGTTTTATGAGGATTTCAAGATGTTAAATTGATTAAAAGTTGATAAATTTTAAGAGGTTTTGAATAAGGAAATTTCATGAAAATATGGGTGATCTTTCATGGCCTTGAAAGGCATAGAATGGAATGAGTGGATGACCATAGGGTTCGGCCATGTAGCATGGCCGAACCCCATGGTGAATAATGGTGATGAATTTATTAAGATGTTAAGGTTTAAAATTTTGAAGAATGGTTAATGAGACTTAGGTTTGTAAATGAGAAAACACTAGTGATTTTGAATTTTAGTGTTTTAAGGAGAGTGGTTAATGGAAGTTAGATTTCAAATGATTAAAAATGGGTGATTTTAAAGGAATGTTAGGATAAGAAAATCATAAGGAAATGTTGGTGTTTTTTTTAATAGACTATAAGTGTAGTTAGTGTTGATTGAAAAGAAGTGATCTAAGTGTATGATGAGATCCCCTCATGGAAGGACCTTCTAATGGACCTAAATGTGATAAAGGACCCAAGTTAAAATGAGGGAAAGACATCATGGGTTCGGCCATGGTGTATGGCCGAACCCATGACCCATGTTTTAGGTCATTCATGGGCTAAATAGGGTTATATATGTGGTTAAACAAAATGGAAATTAGGTTAGGTTAATGATGAAATTTAAATGGATTTACAAAGTGTATGATATTTTTTAGAGGGCCAAAATGAATGAGGATTATTGATTTTAAAAAAAAAAAAAATGGATGTCTTTTGGACAAAAACATTGGTCTAAGAATGGCATCAATGGATGATGAGCCATGAACCATGGGTTCGGCCATGGTGTATGGCCGAACCCTATGGTGATAATTAATAATTTTTAATGATGGGAAAGTAAAGAAATTGGTTAAGAAAAATGGATAGATTGTATGGGTGTTACAAGTATGATATGTGATGTTTAAATGGAATAAAGATGGTGATTTAAATGGATGATTTAATTTTCATTGGAGGTATGTTTAAATGGGTAATTGAAACCAAGAAAAATGGGGAAAGAAACATCATGGGTTCGGCCATGGTGTATGGCCGAACCCATGACCCAAATTTTGATCAATTTTAGGCTAAGGTTAAATGCATGTATCAATGCTTAGGAGTTTGATTTAAAGGGCCAAAATGATTAAAGTTTTGTGATTTTAAATTGGATTATTTTGGGAAAAAACTTAGTCTTTGAAAATGGTATCCATAAAGGTGAACCTTAGGGTAGTGATTAGTGACTTTAATAAATGGAAAATAATGTAGAAGAATACTAGATTTTGATGGATTTATAAAAATGATATGTGGGCCACACCTTAGGCCAAAATGTGGAATTAGGTGTGGGAGTAATTATTTTTCAAAATTAAATATTAGGTGGCTGATTTTATGTTGTAAGGTCATGATTGAATGGACCTAAGTATGAATGAATCTTGGACATGAAAATGGAAATATTATGAATGGTTAAGTAAAGCGATTAGTTGCTGCGTTTTAGGCTCGCAAATCGGAATTTTAAATTTGGACAAAATTGGATCTATGTATGAGTCTAGAACCAATGGATAATGGGCTAAGTTAGGGACTTAATCATGGACGATGTATGGACTAATTCGGTAAATGTAATAAGGTGTCGGGCGTCGCAAACGGTACGCGATCGGCGACCGAATTATCGAACGGGAAGCATAACGGGACGCGACACGGTATTCGGTAGGATTCCTACCTTTTTGTAAGCGATGGATATGTGATGGTGTTTTAAATTATTTTGATTTGGCTTATGATGGATTTATGAGTATGATTTATCTTATGATGAATTTTAAATTATGAAGCATATGGTTTATATTTTAATATTATGCATTATATGACTATGTATGATATGTCAAGTATATGGGATACATATATATTACATAGCATAATGCACTACATCTCATGCATGGCATGGGCAGAAAAAAATAAATAAACCGGAGTCCATGCTCCGTCGGGGCGACCGAGAATCAGACATGGGGATTGCCTGAGGGTTATAACCGGAGTCCATGCTCCGTCGGGGCGACCGAGAATCAGACATGGGGATAGCCTGAGGGCTATAACCGGAGTCCATGCTCCGTCGGGGCGACCGAGAAGTAAACATGGGGAACAGAATATTGTATGATCATACGGATAATGGGTGGGACACATGACATAAGCACCCATGACATAGCATTCATCACATGCTTATTTTGTTGTACTTTATTTTATCGGTATGTGTGTATCACTAATCCATGTGCTAGCCCTACTCGGAGTCCTACTGGGCGCGTTGACTAACGCCCTACTTCTACCCTAGCTGATGACGCAGGAGAGGCAGGAAGCGGTGGACACACCGGAGGCCAAGCTTAGGACCTTGGAAAGTGCAGTCCTAGTTTATATTATGTTTACATTTTGGAGATGTAATTTTAAAAGTAACTTAGCTTGTGGGTTGTATAAATTTACGTTTCTTGCGATGGTTTTGGACGTTACTTATGGACGATACATTTTGTGATATAATCATGAACATAGGGGCATTTTGGTAAATTCAATGTTGTATCTTCCCTTCTATCTAAAAACCGGTAGGATAGACTCTATTATCATGTTCCGCAATAACTATAATCCGCGAGCTTACTTCCCACGCGTGAACCATTCTCGTGGACTTAGTTCCGCGCACGCGCGAGGTTGGCCAGTTAAGGGTCGGGCTTTAGAAGCTCGGACTTAACTCGCGTCGTGGCGTCCGCGCCCTCTCTCACTCTTCTATTTCAAAAAAAAAAATAGACTCTGATTTTTGGAAAACGGGTGAAAAAGGGCGGGGCGTTACAAATCCAATACTGATTTGCACACCCATTTACCCTTCCATTTACCCACACCTAAACACCCTTTCCCACTCATAATTCTTTCCCAGACCCACTAGCCCATTTGTCTATGTCTGAGTTGGTCTAAGTCGCAGTGTCTAGTTTTTTTTTTTTTAGTCTAATTTTTCATTGAGTCAATCTAGTCTAGGAGTCAGTCATTCATCATTTCATTCCAATGTACACTTCATATCCCGATTGTTCGTTTTCTAAAATATTTCTGGATTTACACCTGGCAAGTGTAGATTAGGAAACATTGAGGACAATGTTCAGTTCGAGTTTGGGGGTATTAAGGTCATTATGTATCATTTTCCATAAAAAAAAAAAAATATCCTAGGGGAGAGTAAGTTTAAAACGAAGACCCCTTAAAAAACCAATTTTTTTTTCAGCATGCATCATCAATCTGTCTTTGTGACTAGTTGACGTTAAAGAACTGGATAAAAGTCATGCACGTAGACGGTCAAGTTTTTGTTTTTGCAATGTGTCTGTCTAGAACACAAGTTCCCCCAGACTTGTGTAGGAAAATCATTTCCTTAGCTATGAGGGTGAGGAAGTTGGAAATCCAAAAGGAGCAACCCAGACCTCTCTGTGGTCGAAGCACTCTGGCCGTAAAAAGGAAAGCTAAGAGGCTAGCTAGGTGTCACAAATGCAGACATTGCAATTGTAATGGAATAAGATCATATTATGGAATCCATTGTGAAACAGCAGTAAGTAGACTTGTAGGAAATAAACAGATCAATGTAGACCTATGCAAGGGCAGAGTAAGTCCAGAAAGACTAAAACGCCGTGAACTATAGAGAACTGTTGATTTCTGACTAAGTGCTTAGAAATGTCTTGACAATCTGATGTTAAACGAGTCATAGTCTTGCTTAAACAAAAATAGGCAGAATCATTTTAGCGAAGAGTAAGGACTGCGACTTTTGGAGCTTAAACACTACCAATTTTAGTTTGAAAAAGATTACCATCGTCTTGACAATCTGACATAGAAAGAGTCACATTTTTAGCATTAATACTTAGATGTAGATCTTTATATCATACTTTTTCGAAAATATTTTTATGCGATTTATACTTGGAAACTCTTATACATAGCCATAATTGAGTCTAGTCTGAAAAAGATAAATATTCTCGAGTCGAGTAATCACTAGAAGAATACCAGTGGAGACTTACCCATTAACTTTAGCGACATTCTTTTCTTCTGAGGGTTATAAGCCAATTCCATTTTCTTTGGTAGTGCAAATAAGTCGTTGTTGATGTCATTATCATTCATCTTGGTCACATAACTGAGAACGCCATCAAAATAGAGTTATTATACCTGAAATTTTTTGGAATTTATTTGAAACAAGGAAACCACCTGTTGAAACTTAAGATATGATATAGGCCATTTTTGGATCGTTCGAGCCTAAAAGCCCACCTATACTTGGTCATCTTATCTTGATAGTTCCCCAGTTGAGCCTTCAAAATAACTTGTTTTCTTGACTAGCCATGTCTACCATACCCAATTCCAGTTTAGGAGTATGAGCCAACCAAAATTATCCATGATCTATTCTTAGAAAATGTTAAGAGTGAAAAATTAAGGGATGGTACTCTAACAACAAAGGCACAAGAAATAAAAGAACGAGAAAAAGAAAAATAAAGAAAATAGCATTAAAAAAAGGGAAACATCCAAATATCAAAAGAATGATATGAAAAAGAGAGAAAAAATACTTAGAAAAGTGCTAAAAAGAAAAATAGAAAAAAATATCCATTCAAAAACAATGAAGTCCTCTAACCATCTATATTCAAAATGTTTCTAGATCTTTATATCCTTATTTGATTAGACCCGATCCCAAGCCACGTTTCGTCCTAAAAGTAAGTCCTATTGATCTTAGGTCTAAATATGGTGTTTCAAGTGGAGAATAAAGAAAGAAAAATGATGGTATTTGACTCAATGTTCTTAGGAAAGTGGCATCTATTCATGAGATCACTCATTTTCTTTGATATGAATCTTCTTTGACTAATACATATGTGAGATACTTTAATTTTGAATACATAAATTCTGCTCACATATACTGTCACGCCCCGACCCGAAAAGTGGGCCCGGAACGTCACTAGTTTTTTTCTTTTTTGAAACTAAACTCAAGAATTCTAACTGGGCCAGATCAACAGTTAGGTCCAAAGGTCACACATGATTTCAACATGTGCACTCAAACACACCATAAGTCTACCCAAAAGAAACGCAAACACAAACACATAATTCCATCAACGAATTATTATTACAACACAATCAGAATAGCTACGGAATACAAAGCAGTTTAATACATCAAGTCAATACAAACTAAGGACCACACACTGTACTTTACATAAACAAATGGTTTAAGGAACCAAAAGACAAAGATAGCGGAATTCCCCTCAATAGGAATCCCAAGGCAACGTAGCAGCTTATCAAACCTAAGCTTCATATGGAGGGTTCTCCTCTTCGGGCACATCTCCTGAAATGTGAGTGGTGTGAGCTAACTAGCCCAGTGAAGAAAATATAACAATGCAGTCTAATTAAACATCAGGTTAGTTAAATAATCAATATTTGCAATATGATATCTTGTGCTTGTCAAAATAATCGCATCAATCCATTACTATTGTCATCCATCGTAACACCTACATACAACGCTGAGACCATTATATTAAGTCCCGACATGACCAAAATACATCCTTGCAAGTACATCTCCGGTCCTCACATGGCCGATATTGACACTCCTCAAGTCAGCAACTGTTGACACCCCTGGTCAAGTAGACGTAAACCATCTTACACACATGGCCGATATTAGTTCAATAGTCAAGGGCACATAGAAGCAGTATTACATATCTCATATCATCAACCTCATGAACATTTATAACATCATAAGCACTTCTTACAACAATGCATCATGTCTGGGCACATGGGTGGGTTCATCAAAACTAGAAACCATTCATTGTTCAAGATTCCTCTCATTAAACCTGATTACACATACTGCAAAGTTAAGTCCCCTCACCGAAATTGTGTGGTATCGCGGTTTCTGTTTAACAGTAAACAAGTGTACAATCAATAATATGTCAACATACACAGCATTCAAATAAATACATACAAGTAGTATTTCAAATCCATACTGTTTTCCCAAAAATCTCCAAGGTAGAATGGAACTGAGTCTCCTACTTGATTTCTAATCATTTTAAGTTAAAATAATCCACAATATATAATAATAAGGTGCTCAGACCAAATATCATATTGTCTCCTGGGCATGACCAGATTGACGTATTGAGTTAGGTCTAGATACTCAGGTCACTTCTTGTATTGTCTTCTGGATAGGACCAGATTGACATGTTGAGTAAGGCCTCGAGGTCACTCAGTGCGCGACAGATATAGTGTCGACCTGGAAGTGAAGTCACTTAGTTCCCGACAAATAGAGTCGGCCTGGAAGTGAATATAATAATAATACACTATAGTAATAAGAGAAGAAGGATTAGTACAAATTTTAAGTTATCAAATGGGCACAAACATCACATTTAAAACTTAGGATCTAAACATGCATCATCAATCAAGATTATTCATTCAAAAACTGGGTTCCTTGGAACATGCCTCGAAACCAGGTATTGTGGCTTCGGATCATCCGAACCACGGCCTAAAACTAGTCCACAGACTTCCGAACTTGGGTCTGTCTTCGGACCGTCCGAAGGTCCTTCCGAACAAAAAAAAAATAGAAAACAGATCTTCGGTGGGCCTCGAATCATGCCGAGGGAGGCTCGGATCGTCTGAGAGGGTTCGGTCCTTCCGAACAGGCTCGGAACGTCCAGAGTAGAGGCGGGAGAACAGTTAGCCTTTGGCCACTTTGGAACTTCAAGCTGAAGCTCGGAGAGTCTGAAGGGTCACTTCTCAGACCGTCCGAAAGGGGTCACCCTCGGATCGTCCGAAGCACAACTCTCGGACCATCCGAGAGTGGTCTTCCTCCCCTCTCTGCAACAGCAGACAGTAGCGGGTAGCAACACCATGAAATACGAATCCAGAAACACTGGGTTTTCTAAATTCGATTTTCACATCCAACCTGTCAGATGGACTCTTCAGTGAGTCCTCTTTCCATAGGGAGTAGTTTGAAGCTTTAAAACTGATTAAGCCGTCGAATTTTAACACCAAAACCAAACTGACACAAGAAAAATCATGTTTTTCCTTAAACTTGAAATCGGTTTTACACACTCAAAACTCAGTCAAATTTACTTCCATAGTATTCTAAATCAGTTAAAATTTGAAAAGGAATACAGTGGTTACCTTCACTTCAGTTCCTGGGTTGAAAATCCAAGATTTGAAAAATCTTCCTTTTTAAGCTACGGTAAGAAAAGTTTTGAAAAACAGAGAGACTGACGGAGTGGGATCGGTTGGTTTTAACAGAGAGATTGAGAGATGGAGACTGGTTGAGGGAGGAGGAATTGGCTGGGAGAGGAGGCGATCTTTATAGAAGACATTGGGCAATGGGTGGAGGCCACCCGGGTGCTGCATGCAGCTGCTGCCGACATCCAGTACAGTAACCGGCAGAAGTTACTGTTTGGTTGCAAATAAGTCCCTCTTTGAAATTTCTGGTTTTTGCAAATAGGTCCATTTTTTATAAAACTCGATTTTTAACTAAAAACAATACTTTTAAAGCTTAATAAATTTAATCCAACCTAACAAAAATGTTGGGTTTTAAAAACTCTAATCACCATAAAAATTTGGAGATTTAAAATTCACCAAAAACCATTGATTTAATTAAAAATCATAATTTAACACTATTTACTTGATTTAACTTGTGTTAAATAAAATGATTTAAAATCCTCATTTTTGGGCTTTGAAGAAATAAACTAGACCGTACTAAAATGGTCTAACATAAAATACTTTTCTAAAAAAAATTCTCCTTTCCAAAACCAATTACAAATATTTATTTCCCCTTCCGGGGTCTTGACGGGCGGTTTTAAATACCATTTTTTGAAAATAAAATAATTCTGAAATCAAAAATAAGAATACTTGATTAAGGAAAATAATATTATCCAATAATAATCACATAATGACACAAAAATAAAATAATAACAATAAGTGATGAATTACCATTTTGCCCCTTCCAACTGGACGAGCTGGTTCACTAAGCTTTCGAGCTCAGATTGGGGCACACCTGGGCTTTTCACAAAGCCCTAACCGTAATCTTTGAGATAAATCGGTCAAAGAAGGATTTATTTAGCTAAATACGCCTAATTTGGGTCAGGGTATTACATCCCACCCTCCTTAAAGAAATTTCGTCCCGAAATTTTAAACAAACTTGTACCTTTGTGGCCAGTGAACAAGCCAGGGTACAGCTTCCTCATCATCGATTCTGGTTCTCACGTCTCATGTTGCACGTCGCGATGTTGTCACAGCACTAGTACTAGAGAAATAGACTTCCTCCTGAGCTCTTGAGTCCGATGTCCTTGTATCTTTACTGGCACTTCTTCGAAAGTTAGGTCCTCTGAGACTTCAATGGCTTCAAAGCTTATCACATGCGACGGATCAGGCCCGTACTTCTTTCACATAAACACGTGAAAAGTACTATACACTATTTCATAGTCTGAGGAAGGTCCAACTGATAGGCCACTCCCCCTATCCTTTTCAAGATTTCAAAGGGTCCAACATATCGAGGTGATAGTTTTCCCTTGTGCCCAAACCTTTGTACTCCATGACGTGGTGCCACATGTAAAAAAACTCGGTCGCCAACTGCAAACTCCAAAGGTCTTCGCCTTTTGTTAGCATAACTCTTTTGTCTGCTCTGGACTGTCTTGAGACGCCGTCTTATCACTTCAACTTGTTCGGATGTCTCACGCACTAGATCCGGTCCCAAAAGCGCTTTGTCTCCTACCTTCGTCCAACAAAGAGGTGACCTGCAAGTCTACCATACAGAGCTTCATAGGGTGTCATCTGTACACTGGAGTGATAACTGTTGTTGTAGGCAAACTCGATCAAAGCCAAGTGATCTTCCCAACTTCCCTGCATATCCATAACACAAGCTCTTAGCATATCCTTCAAGGTTTGAATGGTTCTCTTTTATTGACCATCCGTCTGAGGGTGAAAAGCAATGCTGAAGGATAGTTTAGTCCCCAACTCCTCTTGCAATCCCTGCCAAAATCTTAATACAAACCTAAGATCTCTATCAGATACAATAGATACAGGTACTCTATGCAATTTGACTACCTCCTTTAAATACAATCTACTTAGAGTAGTCAAAGAATTAGTCTTCTTGATCGGCAGAAAGTGAGCTGATTTCGTCAATCGGTCGACTATTACCCAAATAGAGTCGTTCTTCTTGGAAGACTTTGGGAATTCGGTTACAAAGTCCATCGTGATGTGCTCCCACTTTCATTTAGCCAGTTCAAGCGGTTGCATCTTTCCACCAGGTCGTTGATGTTCCACTTTCACTTGTTGACAAGTCAGACACTTTGATACAAAATCTGTTACCTCTCACTTCATACCTTTCCACTAGAACAGTCGCCGCAAGTCGTGATATATCTTTGTACCATCAGGATGCACTGCAAAGCGAGAACGATGAAAGTGATCAAGCACCTTTCTTCTGCACTCATCTGACTTCGGTACAAAAAGTCTATCTCTGAACGTCAGACCTCCTTCAGTCTTAATCTTCCAATCCTCCAAGGTTGCTCCTCCTAAAAGTTGAGTCGTGAACTCCTTTACTTCTAGATCGTTCTGTTGTCCTTCCATCACTAATCTAATTACCTCGAGTTGTAGAACGAAACTGTGATTCTTGCTGAGCCATTCCCTTCGATCAGCTTCAAATCATACTCTGACAGAACTTCCAACATCTTCCACTGCAAGGATGCCATCCTCGCCACGTTGCTATGCGATTTTCTGCTCAAGGCGTCGGCCACTACGTTGGCTTTTCCTGGGTAATAGGAGAAACTGAAGTCGTAATCTTCCAGGTACTCCATCCATTTCCGCTGCCTCATATTCAGGTCCTTCTGAGTGAATATATACTTGAGACTATGGTGATCAGAAAATACATTGAACTTTTCACCATACAAGTAATGTTTCCATAACTTTAACAAGAAGACAACGGCTGCCAACTCCAAATCATGAGTCAGGTAGTTCTGCTTATGTCTCTTTAACTGTCTGGAACTATATGCTACCACCTTCCCTTCTTGCATCAGCACACATCTCAAACCAAACTTAGGTGCATTGCAATACACATCATAACCTCGTCCTTGTTTTGGTATTATCAAAACTGGAGACGTGGTCAACTTCTCCTTCAGCTCCTAGAATGCTCTTTCACAAACTTCGCTCCACTCGAACTTAACGTTCTTCCTCGTCAGCCGAGTCATCGGCACCGCGATCTGGGAGAAGTGTGGGATAAACTTTCAATAATATCCTGCTAATCCCAAAAAGCTTCTGATCTCGAACACGTTCTTGGGACTTTCCCAAGTCTTCACTGTTTCCACCTTTGCTGGATCTACCGAGATCCCTCCTGGAGACACCACGTGTCCAAAAAACTGCACTTGAGTCAATAAAGCTCGCACTTGCTCAACTTAGCGTACAGCTGATGATCTCGAAGAGTCTGAAGAGCAATGCGTAGATGACTCTCGTGCTCCTCCTCGGACGACGAAAAGATCAAGATATCGTTTATGAAGACTATCACAAACTCTCTCAGGTACGGTCATAAAACGTGATTCATCAAGTCCATAAACATGGCTGGCGCGTTGGTCAAACCGAAAGGCATCACCACAAACTCGTACAAACCATACTGCGTCCAGAAAACAGTCTTAGGAATGTCTTCCCGTCGAATCCGCAACTTAACCCGACCTCAGATCGATTTTTGAAAAACATCTCGATCCTCTCAAAAGATCAAAAGGTCGTCTATTCTATGCAAGGGATACTTATTTTTAATAGTTACCGTGGTTGAGTGGCTGGTAATCTACACACATTCTCATCGATCATTCCTTCTTTTTCACAAAGAGAGCAGGTGCACCCCAAGGCGAGTTGCTCTGACGGATAAAACCAAATCTAAAAAGCTCATCTACTTGCGTAGCTAGCTCTCTCTGTTCAGCCGGCGCCATCTAGTAAGGTGCCATGGAAATTGGAGATGTTCCTGGCGGTAGGTCTATAACAAACTCTATCTCTCGAAATGGAGGTAGCCCAGCTAAATCGTTAGAAACACATCCATAAACTCACACACCACCCGAGGAGCAACAGACCCTACACCACCTATATCTTCCAACCCATGCTCGCCACCACACTTACCAGGATACGCCCTAAGGCCAGAGAAAGTGACTCTCATCTTCTCGTAGGGTAACAACTTCTCCGTAAACCTCTCATTGGTTGAGGAGACCCCATAAATTATTCTTTGAGAACAATCGATCAAAACCTCGAAAACTGACAACCAATCCATGCCAACGATGATGTCAAAATCCGTCATTTCCAAAACCAAAAAATCATAGGACAACTCTACACCGCTAATTCTCAAAATGTACGATCTACACATTTGGTTTAACAAAGCTCTCTTTCCCAAGGGTGATACTACCATTAGTGGGTTAGCTACTTCTACTGGTTTCAAATCCAATCTATCACAACAAGCTCTAGAAATAAAGGAATGCGAAGCACGGGTATCAAAAAACACTCGTACCAAAAGACTGAAAACAGTAAGGGTACCTTCCATCGGCTCCTCCTTCTGAGTCCCAATCGTGTAGACTCTCCCCTGAGTGGTCTGAGGACGTCCCTGTCCTCTCCCTTGACTGTTCCGTGGTGGTCCATTCCTAGGTGCCACCGAGCCTCTGGAGGTTTGCTGAGAACCTCTACCAACGGATGGTTGTGCCACCGAGAAAGATGCTCCTACGCCTTGCGAAGGTGCAGCTCTACCGAGATAGGGGCAGTCCCTAAACAGGTGCCCGGTCTGCTTTTAGTGGTAGCACGCCTTCTGTAACACCCCGACTTTCCAAAGATATCAATATTTACAAAAATGCCATTGGAATGGTAAATGAGAAAATGGTGGGGCCCATTGTTCAAATTAAGACCCAATGTGCATATTATAAGGATCAAATTAAATTAAATGGGTATTGTACATCTAAATGGGTCAAGATGGTTATTTGGGTCAAAGGACCCAATTGGGACCCGATGGGTCATGATGGACTCATTTGACCATTAGGTGAACCCAATCTTAATTGGGTTAGGCTGAATTGATTTGGAATTAAATGAAGGATAAATGGGTAGGCTTGATGCAAATGTGTAAACCACATTTAAATGGGTAAACCACCCATAAATGGGTCTTGGCGTCAAATTGGTTCAAATGACCCAATTGAGGCCCAATGGGTCGAGTTGACCATGGCTGACCGCGTGGACCCTCAAGTGAGCTCAAATGTGAGTTAAATTAGGTTGAGTTGGGGCTAAAGTGAGTTGGATTTAAATTAAGCAATGGAGTTGACTCAAGTGCATTAAATGAATGGTATTAAATGTGGTGAGTTGAGCTAATGAGTTGGGTGAGTTAAATTGGAAACCAAAGGGACCTTGAAGTCAAGTGAGTCAAATGGAGAGGTGAGGAGTTGCCTTGGTCTCAAACACCACCAAAGATAGGTCCCACACGTTGATGGCATGGAGTGTTTTCCATGCATAAGGTTTAATGTAATGAGATAAAATCTCATGGGGAATATGGAGGGTTTCCATCTCATAATGGAAACCCAAGACCCAACGTTGGGAGTGCCAAGGGATGCCTTGGTTGGCATCAAGTGACTCCTTGGTTTGATCAAGGATTGATGAGGGTGAATGAGAGGTTCAAGGGCTGTTTTAATAAAAGGTTGTGCACCACACTCTTGGCCGAATTTTACATTGCAAAAGCTTAGAGCTTTCATCTCTCTCCCTCTCTCAAGAACTACCTCCTTGGCCGAATTATACTTTGGTATTTTCACCATTGTTCAAGCTTCCAATCAGCTAAGGACTAAGGAAGCAAGAAGGAAGAAAGCAAGGATCAAAAGGAGAGAAGAAAAGCAAAGGAAATTGGTAAGTGTTTACATAAGAATTTAGTTAAATAAATTGGTAAAAAGGGAGCATGATTTGACCATGTCTTGGCCGAATCCATCAAGGGTTTAAACCTTGGATGATGCTTCATAAAAAGGATAAAGAAATGGATCATAGGGTTCGGCCACTTTGGATGGCCGAACCCCATGAAAAGAATTGGTTAGGTTGATGGTGTTTGGAAGGGTAAAACCCATGCAAAACCATGGAGATTTTTACATGTTTTAATGAGACACAAAATATATGTTATGGCAGAATTAATCAATAGTTTAAATTATGATGGTGAGGTTTAAAAAGGATAGAAACTTGGAGCATAGGGTTCGGCCACTTAGGATGGCCGAACCCCATGAAAGGATTTGATAATTGTGTATGGTTTTTGGAGAGGTAAAACCATACCAATATATGAGAGTTTTTAAGTGTTTTATTTGAAATAGAAATTGATGTTTTAGGTTGGCCTTTGGTTGGCTAAACCATATCATAATTATGGTTAAAAAGTTGAATATGAACCATACATAAAGGACGGGAGGATTGAACCAAGGGAACCATAAGGTTCGGCCATGGGTATGGCCGAACCCCATGGACCATTTTATGGGATGTTTAGAGTTAAGAACATGCTTGGGAATGGCTGATTTATAATGGGTTTTGTGTCATGATTGATAAGGCATGGAGGATCTATGTTTATGGATCAGTTAGGGTTATGAACACACATATATGAAAAGTGATTAATCATGGGAAGAATGAGTGGCAAAGATGTAATTATGGCCAAAAATGAAGAATCCCATGGGGGATGATTGTGGACTTAGGGTTTAAATAAAAGACCAAATCTAAGGTGGTGAGGTTCGGCCATGTTGTATGGCCGAACCCACTAAGGTGGATTTATTATGAACCTTGGTTATTAAGAAAAATTAAACAAGGCTTAGCCTAGTGGTATTATTGTAAATATGTATGAAAAGAGCAAAGGACTTGAAAAAGGGGCTCAACCAAAATTGTGAGGTTCGGCCATGTTGTATGGCCGGACCCCACCAAGTTATGGTTAGTAGATTGAGGTTTTTAAATAAAGTTATTTGGATAGTGTTGATCCAAAACAAATGAAGGACAAATTCCAAGTGGGTGAGGTTCGGCCATGGGGCATGGCCGAACCCCACAAGATGGTTTTTGGGACTTAGATGTAAATGGAAATTAAATGATAGTATATTAACTTGCTGTTATATAAACAAGGTGACGAAACTTGAACGGCGCACGAGTCGTGAACTGGGTGACGCTTAAGAAAGAACGGACATTTAAGAGAACTTTCTGTAGGTTTCCTACCTACTTGTAACCACTTTTATAATTGGTTTTATCATGGTTTTTATGAGTTATGTTGTTATTGTTTTATGTTTCAAATGGGTTTTGAATGTTGAGATATATTTACAAATGACATATATTCATTGACATCTCATGCATGGCATGGGGTGATGATTATGGAAACCGGAGCCCACACTCAGTCGGTATGCCCTGTGATGCATCTGTGGGACCTCCTTAGGCGATGAGAGTCCCGCCAGGAGGAATAACTTAATGATGAGAGTCCTATCCATAGGAAATGAGGAGTGCTGTGGATTACCTTGACGTGAAAGTCCCGTCAAGTGATAGCTATGTATACTTGTGATGGATGGGACTCATTACATTTGCACATACATACATAGTATTGATTTTATATATTTTTTATGATAAAAAATTATGATATATGCATGGTTTTATATACTAACCATGTGGTAGCCCTGATCGGAAAACTTACTGGGCGCGTTGATCTAACGCCCTATTTCTATCCTTAGAGGATAATGCAGGAAAAGGGAAAAGGAAAAGAGAAGGTCGAGGACCGCGAGGAAAGCCAAGCTTAAGTGCTTGGGTGTTGGATTGGAATTTTAATTACTATTGTTTGGATACACTTATTATGTGGACATGTAATAGTTAGTAATTTTACTATGGTTTGAATTATAGTTTGATGATGGTTATATGACTTAAGTTATTATAAATATAACATGTGCTTTGCTATCTAAGAATGAATGGTTGTCTTAGGATTGATGATATTCCGCAATCAGTATAGTATGATCCGCATGATTTAATTTAGTTCCATGTGTGTATTATTTATCATGGGTTTAGTCCATGCACACATGGGTGGCCAGTTAAGGGTCGGACTTTGGAAGTCCGAACTTAACTTGCGTCGTGACGCCTCCCGCTCTCTTCCACTTGACTTTATTTATAAAAAAAAAAAAATAGACTCTGATTTTCGGAAGGGTGGAAAAGGGCGGGGCGTGACACCTTCTCTCCTCCTGTTGGGCAGAACTTAGAAGTATGCCCAAGCTGGTTACAAGTGTAGCACACGAATTGTCGAGTGTTAGGCCGACTCGACTGTCACGCACTAGGTTGGCTCTTTTTGAAGAATGGCCTCTTCTGGTTGAATTTGGCCTTCCTATTGGAGGAAAGTTTCTGGAAGTTGCCAGTGCTCCTGTTGATGGAATCCACCACTTCCACCTGCGAAGCCCGATCGATGATCTCCTCCAAGGTGTCGAAATTTAAGCCCGCCACTTGCCGCTGCAGCAAAGGTCGGAGTCCAGTCACTTAAACTCTTTTAGAGCCGAAGTAACTCTCTTTTCTTGCATTCTGATGGGAGGGCGTCGCATATTTTTAGCTATATGCTAGAATGCTTCCATCACTGCGCGAATGGCTTCATTGGGTAAATCGCGGGGTGGAAGACATATCCTCCTACCACGGCAGTTATTTCCGTTTCCGTTAGGTCCTGACATCTGTTATTTACACTCGTAAATATCACTTAAATTATTTAAGAAGCTTGTTAAGACAAATCACAAAAGTTGCACAATTCATTAGAAATCTCAAATTTGCATTACAATTATAAGGGTTGGTAGGGTTAGAAAACCCTTCAAAACAACAAAACATGACTCACAATCCTTACAAAATCTCTCATTTCCCCGACACTCTCTTAACATCTCTAGCCTATCTTCCGTAGAAGACCCTGCATCATCACCAAAATAAAAGAAGTTGTCAAGGCATGTCGCTGACATGTGCCCCAACACTCCACAAGTCAAACAGGGTATTATCCCTGGTCCCCCTAACATAAGGACAGTTAGTCCTTTCGTTTCCATGCCTGCGAAGTCAGCAAACAGGATAAATGATATCAATAGGGTAAGGGCAATAAGTACAGTTGTGCCCCTCTGATTGCACATTTCGCACATATAATCAATCAGCTCATCCGAGATCAGAGTAGCCAGAGTATACTCGGGCAAGCCTATCTCCCCTACGGATTCTTCTAAGTTTGGGACATCTCCCACATTCTCTTCTGGTACAAAGGCTAGAACCACTCCTACAACTTCGGGTGATTCTACTTCCATGTCCTCACTAGGGTACAACTCCATCAATGAAGTTCGGTACGCTAGAATCGTTTGAAGAAGAAACCAGATCTATAGGACTGCTAGGGGTCCCTCTGTCCCACAACCTGGTATACTCTATATTGCTTGACAGATCTGTATCACAAAAACAGAAGAAAGTCAATGACCATTGCAGTTCTAACCCAAAAATAAGTCCAACTATGCTGTAACCCACCACAGTCCTAGAGTTTGAGCCGAAGCTCTGATACCAAGCTGTCACGCCCCGACTCGAAAAGTGGGCCCAGAACGTCACTTGATTTTTTTTTTTTAAAAGCTAAACTCAAGAATTCTATTGGGTCGGATTAACGGTTAGGCCCAAAGGTCACACATGATCTCAACATGTGGACTCAAACACACCATAAGTCTACCCAAAAGAAACGCAAACGCAAATGCAAACAGAAACACATAATTCCATCAACGAATTATTATTACAACACAATCAGAGTAGCTACGGAACACATTGCAGTTTAATACATCAAGTCAATACAAACTAAGTACCACACACGATACTTTACATAAACAAATGGTTCAAGGAACCAAAAGACAAAGATAGCGGAATTCTCCTCAGTGGGAATCCCAAGGACAACGCAGCAGCTTATCCATCCTAAACTTCATAGCAAAATGTGAGTGGTGTGATCTAACTAACCCAGTGAAGTAAATATAACAATGCAGTCTAATTAAATATCAGGTTATTTAAATAATCAATATTTACAATATGATATCTCATGTTTGTCAAAATAATCTCAACATCAATCCATTACTGCTGTCATCAATCGTAACACCTACATACTATGCTGAGACCATTGTATTAAGTCCCGACACGATCAAAATACATCCTTACAAGTACATCTCCAGCCCTCACATGGCCGATACTAACACTCCTCAAGTCAAGCAACTGTCGACATCCCTGGTCCCCTAGACGTAAACCATCTCACAGACATGGCCGATATCGGTTCAATAGTCAAGGGCACGTGGAAGCAGTATTACATATCTCATATGATCAACCTCATAAACATTTATAATCATCATAAGCAGTTCTTACAACAGTGTATCATGTCTGGGCACATGGGTGGGTTCATCAAAGCTAGAAACCACTCTTGCTCAAGATTCATCTCATTAACCTTATTACACCTACTGCAAAGTTAAGTCCCCTCACAGAAATTGTGTGGTATCGCGGTTTCTGTTCAACATGCAAACCAGTCTATAATCAATAATAGGTCAACATACACAGCATTCAAATAAATACATACAAGTAGTATTTCAAATCCATACTGTTTTTCCAAAAATCTCTAAGGTAAAATGGAACTGATTCTCCTACTTGGTTTCTAACCATTTTAAGTTAAAATAATCCAAAATATATAATAATAAGGTGCTCAGACCAAATCTCATATTGTCTCCTGGGCATGACTATATTGACGTATTGAGTTAGGTCTAGATACTCAGGTCACTTCTCGTATTATCTTCTGGATAGGACCAGATTGACATGTTGAGTAAGGCCTCGAGGTCAGTCAGTGCGCGACAGATATAGCGTCGGCCTGGAAGTGAAGTCACTTAGTGCCCGACAAATAGAGTCGGCCTGGAAGTGAATACAATAATAATACACTATAGTAATAAGAGAAGAAGAGTTAGTACAAATTTTAATTTATCAAATGGGCACAAACATCACATTTAAAACTTAGGATCTAAACATGCATCATCAATCAAGATTTTTCATTCAAAAACTGGGTTCCTCGGAACATGCCTCGAAACCAGGTATTGTGGCTTCGAATCATCCGAACCACGGCCTAAAACTAGTCCACAGACTTCGGAACTTGGGTCTGTCTTCGGACCGTCCGAAGGTCCTTCCGAACCAAAAAAAAAATAGAAAACAGATCTTCGGTGGGTCTCGGATCATGCCGAGGGAAGCTCGGATCGTCTGAGAGGGTTCGGTCCTTCCGAACAGGCTCGGAACGTCCGGAGTAGAGGCGGGAGAGCAGTTAGCCTTTGGCCACTTTGGAACTTCAAGCCGAAGCTCAGGAGCGTCCGAAGGGTCACTTTTTGGACCGTCCGAAGGGGATCACCCTCGAATCGTCCGAAGCACAACTCTCGGACCAGTCCGAGAGTCGTCTTCCTCTCCAGCTCTGCAACAGCAGACAGTAACGGGTAGCAATACCATGAAATACGAATCCAGAAACACTGGGTTTTCTAAATTCGATTTTCACATCCAACCAGTCAGATGGACTCTTCAGTGAGTCCTCTTTCCATAGGGAGTAGTTTGAAGCTTTAACACTGATTAAGCCGTCGAATTTTAACACCAAAACCAAACTGACACAAGAAAAATCATGTTTTTCCTTAAACTTGAAATCGGTTTTACACACTCAAAACTCAGTCAAATTTACTTCTACTTGATTCTAAATCAGTTAAAATTTGAAAAGGAACACAGTGGTTACCTTCACTTTCAGTTCCTGGGTTGAAAATCCAAGATTTGAAAAATCTTCCTTTTTAAGCTACGGTAAAAAAAGTTTTGAAAAATAGAGAGACTGACGGAGTGGGATCGGTTGGTTTTAACAGAGAGATTGAGAGATGGAGACTGGTTGAGGGAGGAGGAATCGGCTGGGAAAGGAGGTGATCTTTATAGAAGACATTGGGCAATGGGTGGAGGCCACCCGGGTGCTGCATGCAGCTGCTTCCGACATCCAGTACAGTAACCGGCAGAAGTTACTGTTTGGTTGCAAATAAGTCCCTCTTTGAAATTTCTGGTCTTTGCAAATAGGTCCATTTTTTATAAAACTCGATTTTTAACTAAAAACAATACTTTTAAAGCTTAATAAACTTTAAAAATGAGATTTAAAATCCTCATTTTTAGGGTTTTGAAGAAATAAACTAGACCGTACTAAAATGATCTAACATAAAATACTTGCCTAAAAAAATTTCTCCTTTCCAAAACCAATTAAAAATATTTATTTCCCCCTTTAGGGTCTTGACGGACAGTTTTAAATACCATTTTCTGAAAATAAAATAATGCTAAAATCAGAAATAAGAATACTTAATTAAGGAAAATAATATCATCCAATAATAATCACATAATGACACAAAAATAAAATAATAACAATAAGTGGTAAATTACCATTTTGCCCCTTCCAGCTGGACGAGCTGGATCACTAAGCTTTCGAGCTCAGATTGGGCCACACCTGGGCTTTTCATAAAGCCCTAACCGTAATCTTTGAGATTAACCGGTCTAAGAAGGATTTATTTAGCTAAATACGCCTATTTTGGGTCAGAGTATTACATAACTTGAGGGAAAATGAACCCAAACCTTTGAGTGTTAATTTTTCCGAGAGATATATCTAGTGAGGTTTGCAGTCAAAGCGCTTTCAAACGGTGTGAACAAAACTTGAGTCTATTTGGAAAAAGAAGTCTATCTTAATATTGCTAAGCACACACTACACTCCACGTATAGGCCTTGTAAAATGAATTTTAGAGTTATATGATGTTTAGATTTCCTATCCTTGTGTTCCTGTTAAATATGTTGATATATGTGGGTATAATCACTATAAGCCCTCACGAAACTATAACTCGTCCATTAGTGGTGAGCTGGGGGTTTAAACGCTTGTTGTATACGCTAAATGCAATCGAGAGTACCAGCCATAGTGGTTTAGTTTTAAGATTTCCATTTAAAATTTCTGTGTCTTTAGAATTTTTAGCTCTATTTTTGGTTGAGGACTAGCAAAATCTAAGTTTGGAGGTACTTGTTAATCATTGAAATATTACATTTTTACCCCTAATTATTGGATCAGTTAACTCTCAATTTTGTATATAATGATGCATTTAATGTAGTTTGTTAGTTTTGTAGTAAAAAATGGAAAGTTTAGGAAAATCAAGCTAATTCAGTGGAAAATTGTAAGTTTAGAGTTTTAAAGTGAAGACCTAGAATTTTTATAATTATTTCATGCCACCTTTTAGGGTCTCTTCATGAAAATTAATTAATCTGAATCCATTTATGAGTGTCTAAGATTAATTAATAACTTTTAGATTTCAAGTGGCTGAATAATTATTTAATTCGAGATGGTAGAAGCTACAATCTAAGTAGCAAAGCCTGAATTTCAAGTCATTGGGCCAAGACTCATTTCAAATGGGCCAGTCCACATACAAGTCTAGTGCGCATTCTATCATTGGACCAGGCCAATGTGCAAGCTCAGTCCAACTAAGGCTCAAGCTCTCAAATCCAATTCTAGTGGGCCTAAGCTGAGGTCGAGATCCAAGTGTAAGCCCAAGTCAACTCCATGGTCATGTTTGAATTTCACCTAAACCTAACCCAATTATCCATGGTCAAGACCCATAACCTAACTTCACATCCACACCATCCAATTTCCATCTTAGATCTTAACCCTCCATCTCAGATACTAAATTATGTCAAACCTTAGATCCACCATCAAATCTAACCCATTCATTCATTTATTATTAGATCTAGGTCATCCATCATTATCAGGATCATTTTAACCTTAATTAGTATTCATCCATGCATCACCTACTAATTCATGCATTCATTTCATGCATTGACCATCAGAGCCATTAGATATTAGGTCATTTAATCACATCTCTTCTTTCATCTCTTAGAAACCCTAGAGCCTCAACATGCATCCATAACATACACACATTACCTTGGATTTAGGTCATACACTTCATTAATCATCTAGGATCAACCTTTGAATCCAAATCCTCCATCAATTACCTACCCAGTACTATAGTTATTTTTATTCAAATCAATCTAAAGCCAAAGATCTTAACCCCAAGTAATCGCATCCATTCATTCATTTAACCCTAAGTTTACACAACTTGAAGAACAAGCTAGCCTCCATGCGCATAAGCCACATCATCCATTGCTTTATCACTCCACACGATTTTAGCACTTATTTTTCTCCATTTTTTAATTCATTTTCCATCTAGATTCATTCATGCCACATCACCTCTTCATCACCTCTAATCCCAAAAATCTCTCTCTTACTTGCACTCCACTCCAAACCACCACACATAGCCAAATTCGTGTGCACCCTATTGCAACTTTAAATCTCCATCACCCATTTCTATCTTGATCCAATATTAGCCCTTCAATCTCTAACTTAAACCTTGATTTAATCTCAACCCTTCATCTTTTTTCAAAACCTATAAATACCCCATTACCCCAAGGGTAAAATTCGAATATAACCTGGAGTGTGAAAGGATTAAAGGATGGAGAAAGACTAAGAAGACAGAGCTTCACACGATTTTTGCAAGTGAAAAATAATTTTCAATTGTATTTTATATCTGAAAGTTCCCTTGGGTGCTAGAATAAGGACTGAGATTGTCCCTAGAGGGGGGGCGAATAGGATAATCCCCAATTTTTATGGTCCTCACAAATTTCTTAATTAATTAAAAATTTACAGTGGATTAATAATATTAATCTAAAAGATGGGTTGTGTGATCAAAAGTATGCACAATTATAAGAACAATCACACAAGTAAAGATCAATACCCATAAGACCAATTTATAATGGTTTGGTTAAACAACCTACATCCACTCTAAGGACTTACCCAACCTTGGGTTATCATGAATTCACTAAGTGTGGACTTACACCCTCACAATTAGAGTGGGAATTCCATCTCACTCAATCGGCTGAGAATTCCACCCACCACTATGCCAGAGACGACGCTTTAGAGTTTTTTATAGTGGTTCCGGAGCCAATCCTCCTTAATCCACTCGTCCTAGATTTTGAAAGGTTCGACCAACCCAAGGTTTACTTCCTTATTCCTCTATTTTTTATAGTGATTTTGGCTTCCTTGCCTTAGTCAACTTCACAAGATGATTCATAAAATAAAATCACTAAGAAACACATGCCTTTGTATGAGCTCACTTGTAGATGTATGCTTCTTGAAGATGCTCTCCCAATGTAATGTCGACAATGTCGAAGATGTGCTTTGTGTATGACAATCACAATCTATGGGAGGTCTCTAGGATTTAGATGTATCAATGGATTCCTAGATCAATATTTCTCTCTCTCTCTTAATCACAATCAAGAAGATTGGATATTTGATTCACCAAGTGTAGTGCATGGAAAGGAGGGTGATCTATTTGTAGACCCTTGTTTAAGCTCACTGATAATGATGAGGGTCCAACCGATTTTGCCAAAGGATGTCAACTGGTTGCATAAAGATTGGTTTATATAGAGAAGGCAACTAGTTGCAGCAACGGTAATGTACCGATAGGTCAGGCGCACCAAGGGATCAGTGGCTAGAAATGTTATAGTTCAACAACCCGACTGTTGCGCATTAATGCACTCCCAACAGTAATATTCTTTCCCAGTCGACATGTCGGTGTTGCCAATGAGTCGACAGTCCTGGCACCGATAGGTAGATCCATATGAGAGGCTCGGTCTGGAGCAACACCATACTAATAGAGTTTCAAGTCCAGAAACTAGTCATACCTAAACCGACCTGTCGTCCTTTACCGAGGGGTCGGTCCTTGTACCCTCGATCGGTCTTAAATTACAGATATGTCTGTTTTCTCGAGAGCCCAACTGAATTCTAAGTTCCAAAACTCATAAGTCTTTATCGAAGAGTTATTGACCACGAGGGGTCCTTTCAACCTTTCACCGAGGGGTCGGTGCATACAAGACTCTCGATCGGAGGCACACCCAGAATGACAGTTCTATGATCCAGAACCTTTGTCAATCCGGCCGACCAGTCTTAGACCACGATGGGTCGATCCTTTCTCCACCAAGGGGTCGGTGAGAATGACTGGTCGAGCTAACAGTGAAACCAAATACATATTTTCAAGTTGGGTTCCAATTCACTGTCAAGCTTACTCTCTAGGTTTTTTAATGATTTTACTATTTGTTCAACTAAACCTAAGAATGTTTCTCTTTAGGTGTGGGTACCAGCTAAAGTTATCTATGACCAAATTACCTTTGTGATTGCCATACATAGTGATGATGAATCCGCACTTGATCCTCCAATGCTTGAGTTCTTGATTCAATCTTCAACACTTGAGTCTTGATCATTGCTTAAACTTCCAAGACAATGCTTCACCTAAGTTATGGAATTGAGAAATAGGTTACTCGGTAAGGGCACTAACAATCTCCCCCTTTATCAATTTCCATGAAAAAATTCCAAGAAGCTAATAAATACAGACTAGATACTTAGCCCAACCCATATACATCATTTGAATACAAAATATAAAACAATTATAAGTACATATTCAACTGAAAAGACCCTGACTCTATGCTTTGGCTCTTTCTAGTTTTGCTCAGCTTTCCCCCCCTCAAGGTGTGTCAAATGTGCATGTACACACAAACAATGCAAGCAATGGTGGAAGCATAGAAATCTCCCCCTCGAATGTTAGTCCATAAGCACATAGTGCTCCCCTATAACACATGGACTAAACCCCCCCAAACCACCCCCCCACCACCCCCCCCCCCCCCCCCGACGCCCTCCCCTCTTTCCCCCCTTAGTCTTGATCTCTTTAAACTTCTCCTCCAAAGCTTACATTAAGCTTCTAATCTTTCTCCCCCTTAACATAAGCTTTCTTTTAAGCTTCTAACTCTCTCCCCCTTTTTTTCATAAATTGACAAAGGGTGTTAAGCACCAAAATCAGTATGCTTCAACAAGTTCCAATGCATTTTAAAAGATATATCAGTTTTGAGATAGCATTTATGCATGGCATGAGGAGGGAATCACTCATACAAGAAATATTTTATTAATGAACATATGAGTGAACACAATTATGAAGTAAATAAGTTATACACCAATTTGAGGACATAGTTCATGAAAACAAGGTGATGCAAACATATATACCTATATGGGTACAATGCATCAACCAACATACTAAGTTCATTCAACAACACATATACCAATAATGAGACTATGACTGAACAATAATCCAAACCTTGGAAATCTATTATGCACTTGGAAGCTTGTTTCTTCCCTTTGAACTTTCCAAGGTGTGCTCTCCTTTGCTCAATGATTAAGAGCATGATGCATCAAGTCCATTAACATTTGGACCATATAACCATGTTGGCTTTTATTACCAAAACCCATTTGGTTTTAAGAGTCACCTTTAAAAGATGAAAGCCACAACATAGGTGCACAAGGTTTTGGAGAAAGATGATTTTCCTTGTTTGTACATTTCTCCAAAACACATTTCCAATGCCTAATGATTTTCCAAGATAGTGCATTATCAAGACATGGAAATAATATGATACATCCTTATAAGATTTGCAAATTGAGGGATGAAAAGCGTATGCTTGTGATGTATGCAAATTCACAGGACATCATGTTTTGCATATCGACCTTCGAATGCCGATGAGAGCCATACATTCACACAAATTTTTGTGTCATTTGATGATTCTTAACACATGCATAGAAACCATGGATCTTGGATCAATTTGCTTATTTTGATCCAATCTAATCCAATAACCTTGGGCATTATAATTTATCAATTTTAACCAACATTGCCCATGTGTGTAGGCATTTTAGGTTTAGCAAAACATCGTGCTTATGAATACAACCTCATTCCCCAATATCATGAACTAATGATAAACATAGGAATGAAACACCCAGCACACAAACCATACATTCATTTCATAAGTAATATACCAATAAAAGGCATGGAAATGAAGTATGAAGACATATGGCATACACAAATATACAATAAGTACAAAAGCCCGTGATATGCCATAACCAACAAACACTTGCAAAAGCATTTTCTATTTGCTCCAAGATATACCATCAAGAGATCAAGTAAAGATGCAAAAGAAATTATCTCCATATATAGCATACAAGTGTTTGCCAAACACCAAATTAGCTCACATGATTTTCCTCAACTTTATCATTCAATTATGAATATTTGAATTGAATGATACATGAATGGATTACCAGCAAAGAACATGTAACGCCCCGCCCTTTTTCACTCACTTTTTCCCGTAAATTCAGAGTATATTTTTTTTTATAACAGAGTAGAGTGATAGAGCGCGGGACGTCACAACGTGAGCTAAGTCCGAACTTCTAGAGTCCGACCCTTAACTGGCCAAACCCTATGTGTGCATGGATCAAGTCCATGGAAAATGGTTCACACATAGCAATATCAACTTGCGGAATAAAATCATAACCTGCGAAATCATAACATCATAATGCGGAATCATAATAGAACCAAGTTCTATTTCATTCAGATAGCAAAGTACGTCAAGTCCTTAATCATTATTAAAAACGTCATAATCATCAAACTAACCATCCGACCATCTAAGTTATTACATTCTGTAACTAGTTACTCAATTACAAGTCCATAAGTAACTTTATTCAAAACATATAAAATAAATCCTCCAAGCTCCTAAGTCTGGCCCGTCTTACGTTCCTCGTTCCCCTGAATACTTGTATCATCAATTAGGGTAGAAGTAGGGCGTTAGAACAACGCGCCCAGTAGGTATTCCAGTTACGGCTAACACATGGTTAGTACAAACATATATTATGACATAATATATAAAACCAGGTAAAATCCATGCCATGCATTGATGACAAATGCAGTGAGTCCCACCCACCACATGTACATAAATGTACCCACCACATAGGTCTTCTGGACGCCCCGGCGGAGTGTGGACCCTAGGTTTCTTCCTGATGGAAATCACATCAAGGTATCATACGTACGTTTTTCGGATGCCCCGACGGAGTGTGACCCCTCCGGTTATAAATCCTCCACCCCATGCCATGCATGAGATGCCAATGAAACACATGCTATTTTAATAAGATAAACATAGCATTTAAAATCACCTTTTGAAATATAATCAATCCATGCTTTTTAAACAATTTAAACATAGCATTTGAAATTCAATAATAAAGCATATCCTTTGAAACATATTTTCATCAAACATAAGATAAAACAAAGTACATAATCCATGGTTTTCAAAGAGTTGGAATCCTACCAAAGACCGCTCACGAGTCCTTGCGTTTCCGTCCAAGATTCGATCACCGATCGCTCACCATTTACGAGATCCCGTTACCTTATAATATAATAATAAATCAACACCAAGTCCCACTTGATTACAAGGTTCTAAGTCCATTAACCAAACTTGTGAGGTTCGGCCATACCCATGACCGAGCCTCACCCTTTTTGTTCATTATCCCATTAATTACCAAAATACCATTGATCTAAACCTTAGTCATTTAAAACTACTATAATTAGACTCTATAAATTTCCTTAACCAAACAAGTCCATCAAACACAACTCATGTATGGCCGAACCCATGGTTCTCCACTTTGGTGTGTAATTACATTTTTGTCATTCCTTTCACCATCAATCCATAACATACATTGTATCCTTTATTTTATTTACAAAACACGAAGCCTAACCCACATGTTTTTATTCATAGAGTTCGGCCATACACATGGCCGAACCCATGATACCTTTAATCTTATCTCAACTTTCTAAATTAATAACCATAAGTTTATTTACACTAAATTACCAAACCAATTCCATGGGGTTCGGCCATACCCATGGCCGAACCCTATGGTTTCCAAATTCCTCATTTAGAAAGTCCTTAATTAGGTAGCTTCTAATTTAGCAACCTACTTCCATAAATGGAATCTTTCTAAATTTAGCAAACATTTTCCTTAATTGGAATGTTTCCATAAATAACCTACACCTTTCCATAATTGGAAACACCTTCCAAAAATAGAAGGTTTCCAAAAATAATAACCTTCCTTCCATATTTAGATTGCTTTCCAATTTAGCAACTCTTTCTAAATTTGGAAGCTTTCCATATTTAATCTCCATTCCCAAAAACAGCCTCATGGGGTTCGGCCAAGCACCATGGCCGAACCCTATGGTTCATGACCTTCATCAATGGTTTAGATCCATTAAAATTATACACCAAACCATTAAAATATTTACTGGGGTTTGGCCATACACCATGGCCAAACCTCACCCCTTCTTTTCATTAGTATGGATCCAATCACTTAGCCATAAAAAAAAAAAAATCATGGTTCGGCCATGCCATGGCCGACCCATATTCCATATTCTTTCATTGTCTTCTTGAATCTAAAACCGACAATCATCAAAAGTTTCTATGATCTAAAATCTAAGAACATAAACCCAATGAAATCAATCAAATGTCTTCATGGTTTTCAATCTTAAAACCCAATAATTAAATCAAGTCTTTCCATAGGGTTCGGCCATGCACTAAGGCCGAACCCTATGGTTCTTTTTCTCCATTTAAATCATTAAATCCTCACCAATCTTTCTCCATGGGGTTCGCCCAAACACCATGGCCGAACCCTATGGTTCTTTTTGTTTCAAACATAAAATTATTAATCAAGATACTAACCTTTTCCCTTTGGTTTCTTGCTCTTCCAATTTTCTTTTCCTTTCCCTTTGCTGGCCGAACCACCTTCTTGTTGATGCCTTCTTCTTCTCTTTGCTCTTTGGCATGAGAGAGGACTTGAGAGAGGGAGAGAGAGGAATAAAACTCGGCAATGGGATTGTAAAAACCGTGCACCCCCTCTTTGTCTCTCCTTTTAAGCTTCCATTTAATCCAAATGGGGAAGGTGCTATGCGCCCCTCCCTTGCCTTAGATGGTAATGCCGTGTGGCCTCTTGCTTGGATTAACAATTGCCGACCTCACTTGCTCTCCTTAATTAAATCCTTCCTTAATCCTTATTTAGAAAGTACTATGCGCCCATATTCCCTTCTTTAATTATCTCATGCGCATAACATATATATTTAATATCTAAAATTCGTCCATACATAATCTTTTAATTATTTCATAGATATATCATCTCACCCATGCGTGTAAACATAGATTGCACTACTAAATTAATTTCAGCCCCATTTAATTTATTGAATCCAATTCCACAAACAATTGGGTCTTAATTGGGTTATGGCCCAATTCTTTATCCATTTAAGATGAAATCTAAAATTCACAATTGAAAATGGATAATTTCATAAAAAATAATAAATTGAAAATCCGAGGTATTACAGAACATTTGATCACACATTGATCAACAAACACCATTCACAAGCATGGAGCAAGTTCCATTCCACAAGAGATTCACAAAATTTAAGTTCATGGAAGGAAACAAACATTTGTATGTGCATAGGATCATCTCACATATAAGATTCTACCAATATAGTACAGAGATGACAACACATGGCATATAAAATTATGATTCTACCAATAAGAACATATATGCCACAAAAGTATCTTCCATAGATTTCAATCTAACAATAAAAAAAGAACATGGAATGAATGCAAGATACTAAAGGTGATTCCAAAGCATGCTTCAAATGTGATACCAACAATGGTAAGCCCTTCACACATTTGAGCAAACATTGTGGGGCAAGGAATCTAAGTCCACAACTCTATGACCCTTCAAGCATGATAAACACTATAACTAAAAAAAGTGAAATCAAGTGCTTGCAAGAAGTCAAATGTGCCATGCCACAACACTTGGTTGTTTGAACTTTATACAAAGTTTGAGTTCAATTACAATTGGTCTAGAGATACACAAATTAAGCTCAAGTCTTAGACCAATGTAGGGTATGGGTAAGGTCCTATTCCTTTGGGATCCATATAAAATTTTAAATCCGGATCTTTCCTCCCAAATCTTTGAACTTTGGGCAATTTGATTCTACCATCATAAACATTTGGCCCAAATTCATTGAATTGAGACAAGACACTTCTTCTCATATTTCTAACCATAGTATGAGGAGATCTTGGTTTATCCCTTTTAGTTTTGCCAATGAAGGGATGATGTGAAGTGTGAGGTGCATTGTGTTTCGTAGGACCATTCACATAATCAAAATGATATACCTTATTCTTTGCATGGTGTGAATTTCCAATCACCTCAAACTTTCTCTTCTTTACACTTTGAGGGAGATCTTTGACCACTTTTCTTCCAACAAGCATCCTAGTCTTATATTCATGCTTGAAGTGCCCGATTAAACCACAATAAAAGCATTTTACTATAGAAATATGTGTGGTGTGGCCTTTGACAAGTTTGGATTGGCTCATGGGTCTCTTTGGGTTTGATTTAAAATTACCAAAACCATGCCAATCATTATGAGATTTACCCAAAATGGATTCTTTTTTATTTCTTTGGGTAACCATGTCTTGAGATTTCTTAAATTCTTATCTCTAAGACATTTTCCACTTCCCTTAGCTTCAAGTTTTCATTTTCAAAAAACATTTAGTTTTTCTTGAAACAAATTTTGATTCTCTCAAATTCACAATTTCATCATTTGTATTTTTCAAATTTGATGAGAGAAGATCATTTTCTATATTAACACATTGAAGTTGGCTAGAGAGTTTGATATTCTCAATTTTTACCTTTTCAAGATTCTTCGTCAATCTCAAACTCTCAAAGTATAGGGCACTATAGGATTCTTGGAGGTCATCATCATCCTCATCAAGATCCTCAACACTATCATCATCTTCACTTGAGGATCCCTCTTGGTTGGGTACAATGGAGGCAATAACGCATTTCAATTTTTCACCTCTTTCATGATTCTCCAATTTATTATGAGAGGTGGAGCCTTCCATTGAACTATCCAAAGATGCGCAAGAATTTTCAATAGAATCATCTTAGATAGAGGTCCAATCATCTTCATCATGGGAAGCAAGTCTCTTCTCTAATTTTGTTTTCAAAAGTAAACAAACAATAGAGAATAGTGAGCAAATTTTGGAGTACCCATGAAGGTGTTATAGTACGGATAAACTCGGATGGTTAAATCCTTTATGAAGAGCACTCAGGCTCTCATACCAATTGAAAGTTCCCTTGGGTGCTAGAACAAGGACAGAGATTGCCCCTAGAGGGGAGGTGAATAGGACAATCCCCAATTGTATGTACGAGAGAGAGAGAGTGATCCTTTTGAAGGCCCTTATTTAAGCTCACTGATAATGATAAGGGTCCAACCGATTTTGCCAAAGAATATCAACTGGTTGCATAAAGATTGGTTTATATAAAGAAGGCAACCAGTTGCAGCAACGGCAATGTACCAATAGATCGGGCGCACGGAGAAGTCGGTGACTAGAAATGTTACCGTTCAACAACCCGACCGTTGCGCATTAATGCACTCCCAACGATAATATTCTTTCCCGGTCGACATGTCAGTATCGCCGGTGGGTCAACAGTCATGGCACCTATAGGTAGGTCTATATGAGAGGCTCGGTCTGGAGCAACACCATACTGACAGAGTTTCAAGTCCAAAAACTAGTCATACCTAGACCAACCTATAGCCCTTTACCGAGGGGTCAGTCCTGGTACTCTCGATCGGTCTTTAAATACCAATATATATATTTTCTCGAGATCCCCCTAAGTTCTAAGATCTAAAACTCATAAATCTTTATCTAAGAGTCGTTGACCACGAGGGGTCATTTCAGCCTTACACCGAGGGGTCGGTGCATCCTAGACTCTAAATTAGAGGCACATCCAGAATGACGGTTCTATAATCCAAAACCTTTGTCAATCTGGCCGACCAGTCTTTGACCACGACGGGTTGATCATGTCTCCACCAAGGGGTCGGTGAGAACGACCCGTCGAGCTGACAGTGAAACCCAATACATATTTTCAAGTTGGGTTCCAATTCACTATCAAGCTTACTTTCTAGGCTTTTAATGATTTTACCATTTGTTCAACTAAGCCTAGGAATGGTCCTCTTAAGGTATGAGTACCACCTAAAGTTATCTATGACAAAATTACCTTTGTAATTTCCATACATAGTGATAATGAATCCACACTTGATCCTCCAATGCTTGAGTTCTTGATTAAATCTTCATCACTTGAGTCTTGATCATTGCTTAAACTTCCAAGACAATGCTTCACCTAAATCATGGAATTGACAAATAGGTTACTCGGCAAGCCGGGGCAGTAACAATATCTTCTATGTATTTTTCTTCCAAGCTTTGTACTTTAATTATTTCATTTAATAAAGTGAAGCATTCATTTAGAAGCCTGAAACATCCACGTTCTAATAATTCTTTTGTGATTATTTTGCTCTTAATTTCAAGTTTACAACTTTTGTTTATTTAATTAAATATGAGCACATGCAATAGTTTGGATCTTGATTTCAAATGTTAAATCTTGATTAGTAAGGTTTAATTAAGTAAACTAAAAAGTTGTGAATCTTATTTCTATTAGTAAATATGAATTGCATTTTAAATCTTTAAGTAAATTTCAGATCTAGGTTTTCACTTTGTTTATACATTTTGGGCGATGAATGGTCTATTCCAAACAACCAACATTTACGTTGCTACACTTTTATTTTAAGTCATATATTTTCTTGGAATTTAATTTTTGTCTTTTAATCATGTTAGATTCTATGTTTGTTGTATAATTTTTGTTCTAACCTAAGTCTTGTATGTTTTATTCTTTTAAAATTCTTTAAATTCATGTCAATCTTTTATTTTTTTAATTCTTTGAAATTATACTCTCTCTACCTCAAAATTCATTTAATTAAAGATTGGAGATGTGGTATTTTAATCTTGTAACTTGTAATTTTGGCCATGATTAAGACTATCATTTAATTCACCATTTTAATTCAAGGACAATTAATTCACAAATCTAATTTGCTGATTTTTCAAGTTAGAAACATGATTCATATAAAATTTCTATTTCCTGAAAATATTTCTTTTTAAAGGAACACAAATTTAATTTTAATTCATATATTTTGAGATGTTCCATTGGGTTCGACTTCACTCTCACATTGCTATATATATATATATATATATATATGGTTCGTGTGCTTGCGAGATATTACAAATTTAAACCATCAACACACATCACATAAATTCATCCAACATGAAAACAACATACTACACACACAATATCCATGCATACCATGCCTCAATCAACACAATCGTGAATGCACATGAAGGGTCTTACAATAAGGTTGACTGTTGAACCTACTCTTCTGGGCATTCTACAATCCACACACTATTTAATACGTTGTAATGGCCCGGCCCTTAGAATTATTGATATGACATCATAATAGGAGTTACATGTGTGAGTAATGTGAGGGTCCCATGTAGATCCCATCAGAGTACATGTGGCTTTTAGACAACACTCCTGTCAGATATGAGTTGAAAAAACAAATGTGAAGATTGTCGGATCGACCAATAAATAGTGTCAGTTCGACCTACGACAGAACTCAAAATTCGTATTTAAGGTCGTGTTTACACGAAATTAGATTATTTTCATCCCCTTCCTCTCCCAGCAACCTATCTCTCTTCCTTACCACCAAGCCTTAGTCTTCTCCTCCCTTCCTCCACCTATTTTTGCCCCATGCTTGCCTGATTCGTGGATCAAGCACCCCAAAGCATCGTTTTGAGCGGTTTTTTCTCCTCCAAATTATAAGAATATGGTTTTTTCCCACTCCCTTTCCTTTTGTTGTTTGGATTTAATAGGATTTGGTGAGAATAAGGCTTTGGATAACCAATAGACCTCGATTGGAGGGAGATCCATGGAGCTAAATTAGAGATATTGGTGTTTGGGTTGTGTATGAGGTGGATTTGTGTTGGTTTTGGATTTTGGAAAACTTAGGGAGAAAAGAAATTAGAGAAAAAAGGAATACGATTGATTTTTGTGAGAGATTATGGATTTTTATTTGGAGTTTTTCCTTGGATTGAAGGGATTAATCCAAATTAGAGGTAAATCTTGGGTCTAGATTTGAAGGTTTTGCTTCTAAGCTTTAATTTGGCATAATCTATGAACTAATAGGGATGTATTATGTTCTCTTTGATTGATTAGAACATTTGAACCTCAAACCCATCGAAGTACGACCCGAAGATCAACTCTGAACATTGTAACTTTCGAGGTGAGGATTGCTACACACATTGTATAAATGCTTGTATGCTATTACATTAATTTAGGTAACATATTGTGTCATTGATGTGTTTAATGCATGATAAATAGGATAGATGTACCCTATACTATGCATGAATTATTATAAATTCCCTATTATGTGATATGTAGCATGTCCGTTATCTTGTTACAATGATGGAAGATTTGTAATAATAAATAATTGTGGGAGACCCTTGTAAAGGGCTAAGATGATTTCTTGATGAACTTATTTGGGTTTGCGCTGTGAAAAGGGAGTAGAATTTATGATGATAAAACACCATAAGATAGGTTTGATAAATTGTAAGGATTATGAATATGTGTAAATAAACCCGAAGTGTGCATCTCAAGATTGGTATATAGTCCATGTCCCTAAAACAACCCAATGTGATAATTATATTGAATGTATAAAACGTAATGAAATGTGTTATGCTTGCTATCATTATAAAATTACAGTCATAATATGATTATGGTATATGTGTTGCCAATGTAAGTATGAATATGACTCCCCTTTGTATTACTCATTGATGTGTACATAGGATGTAATTTAGGATGTGAGTATAGGATATTGTGTTAATGAGCATGATGATATTGAGAATTACTACTATTTGTATTAGATCCAATGAGTGTACATAGGACTTGATGATGTCCATTTTCCCTTATTTAGGCCCCATTAGTGTTAGTCCACACTCCCTAGAGGAGATTGGTGTGACAAGATGATGATTTAGATTTAAGAAACCCTATTAGAACGGTGGCGTCGGCTATGGGACTTGGTGCTGTAGGGTTTCCGTCGAGCGGTATATCCCCTAACATGCTTTACAATATAGGACGCTCTCACGGTTATTTGTGATTGTCGCTAAGGAGTATAGCTTCTCACATGCTACGCATTATAGGACTTTCTCACGACAATTTTACACATTGTTGTGCAGTGTTGCGCAAGGTTGGATACTTGTGAATCCTACGATGGTGGTATTAACTTGGTAAAACATATATCGATCACCTTAAAGTTTGACTTAATCACCAGAGTGTTGAAGGGACGCGGATTGGGTAGATTGAACATGTTACATGTAGATCTCTCACTTTACAAGTCGTGACCTATGTCTCTCAAGGGATCGTGATGTCATTTGACAACCCGTTCCATAGAAGTATCCTTGAGTGGACATTGTGTTCACATTGATGAGAATGATAGTATGACAGTGTTACATAGTATTAATTATATTACATTTCATACATTATTATTGTGGGTGCGTGAGTGTGTAGCATGCATATATTATTACCTCACTGAGTATTATTTGTACTCACGTCCTTACAATTTCAGTTAATGTTGCACCAGTTGGATCCGAGGGACCAAGATGACGAGCGTAATCACTGTTAACTCATAGATACTACACGTAGGCTCAATTGCTTATCGCCTGCGTAAGCCCGTCGCAAACCAAATACAACTTCACAGGTAACACCAATATGTTGTGTACGTAGCGACATCCAACGGAAACCGATCACAGCCAAGCACAGCTGATGGGTGGAGATAAACATGTGTACTCGGGGATATCCCACATTCACAATATCCACCAGGTGCACGCCTAATTGACCCATGCACACCATTCTACGCCACACAATAATGAGACATCAAACGTGGAAGGGTATCTCATCAAGTAGACATGCTAAATCGGGCCCTTCGGGGCATTTAAATCCCGCTCACAATTTCACAATCGTAACTCCTCGTAAGTTTCATTAATTTGGGGGAGCAATGCCCATTATCAGACCACAAACCTATCCACATCGTTCCATAAAGTCCAATCACGTGCATCATTCATCAAAGTGATCTCATTCCTAACATGCATTTAAATGACAACCACGCAAATCCCCAAAATTCCCAAACCAATCAAGAGAAAACATCACAACGTAGACAAATCAATATTACATCATCAAACTGGATACCTCACCACAATCATCTGAGGAAAACAAAGCATATCAAAATTCCAAAATTAATCCAAACATAAACACCCTTCCATGTACCATGAAATTCAAGTCTCGAATCTCCCTACCTTGAAGTTGATAACAAATGATTGAGTCGGGTCCGAGTTGATTTCATGTTGGTGTTTGGGAGCCAAGTTTGAGGTGTGAGTAACGGGGTTTGTGATACTCAGGTGTTATGGGCATTCATGGGAGAAAAAATAGTTAGATTGGACGTTACTTATCCCACATCATCTATGAGGGACAGTTGGCTGTGGTATATTTGAGGATGTCTCTCCTAGCACAAGGATTTTTGGGAGAAATCATCGGGTTGGTTCACCAACGCAAAACCGTTGGGACCTGTGTAGGCCCAAAGTGGAAAATATTGTGCTGAAGGAACAGAGTGTAACAAAAGGTATCAGAACACAGATCAACTCTCGACTATGGGTATGACAGAGCCAGAGACAACTCTGGTTCTAAGAGAGGTGGATTGCGATACCCTTGTGTTGTGGGCGTTGGTGGGAGAAAAAATAGCCAAATTGAGCGTTAACTGTCCCACATCACTTATGAGTGAGAGTTGGATGTGGTATATTTGAGGATGCCTTCCTCTTTCTAACACAAGACTTTTTGAGAGCAATCTTCTGGTTGGCTCGCCAATGCAAAGCCGTGCATGCCTATATGAGCCCAAAACAGACAATATTGTGTTAGCGAGAAGGGGCGTTAAACGACTAGATTGAATAACTTAGGTTGTAGAAATCAGTGAGGATCGAGAAAGGGTCGAGTCCGCTCGAACAAGTGGATCAATGAGTCAGGAGAATTAAGTAAACCACTGTTTGCTCAAATCAAAGAACGAGAAATATCAACAAGAATTTTAGAGAAGGAAAGAAACCATTTCTTTCAGGTAACACTTGGCCTAAGGGTCGGAGACCCAAGTAACAAATCTTTGAGCTCTGTTTCCTTTGACGATCCCATTCATGAACAAATGTCTCATAAGCAAAGTGTGCCGCATCTTCTAATTCTAAAGCAGGGACACCGTTGAGTGTCAATGTTGTCAAATAACCTCAACGTAATAAAGGATTTATCCAAGTAAACACTAATCGACCAATGAATTTGACCCAGTACAATTTTCCTTTTTTTCTCCATCTTCGTTCAGCGAAGGTTGAGACTCGAGACAAGTTGTTTGGGTCGCTTTGAGAAATCAAATTTCTGAATCTTGGAGAGCACAGGATAAAAGTAAAAAGCTCACAGGTCATAATACGATATCCAGGATCAAAACTCTCATTATTTATTTTAGCCCTTTTACTATTCATCCTTTGTTTTTCATTTGTTATTATTTATGAGTTTAATTCTTTAAAACTTTTTACTAGTTTTGTTTTGTCTTTTCTGATGCTGGTAATCTTTATCCTATTTATATTTCTGTTTCGTATGTATATCTTCTTCTTTTTTCATTTTAAATTACTAATTTTACTTTGTTTTCTCAACTACTTTTATTTGTTCAATGGGATTTATTTTTCCTCATAAATTTAGGTTGGCCATATAAACACCCGACTTTTCTTTTTCTATACACCTAATTTTCATTTTTTTATGACAAATTACTATTTTACCCTTCCATTTTCTCGTCGGAACGAACATACAGTTTATTTTGTGTTCATTCGAACAATCAGAACGTCCGAATTGGATAAGAGGAATGTCATTTTTCCTTAATTCTTTGGGTACAATTTTTTAAACCCAAAACTATACCATTTTCACAAAAAATCAGTCCCGAGGTTCATAAAATTCGAATAAATGAATTTTGAAATCTTGTTTGTAAAAATTGATCGAGAAACGACATCTTTTAAAAACCCCTCTCGACAAGCCCATTCGTTCGGACGATTTCATTTTACATGGAATCATTCGTTCGGACGTTCTAATTGTCCAAACGAACACATAATGAACTACATGTTCGTTCGGATTATTAAAATACTGAAGGGCAAAATGGTAATTTCATCCGATTTTTTGAAATCGGGTGTATAGAAAAATAAAATTCGAATATCTATATGAATGGCCAAAAGTTACGAACTTCTACAATTCAAATTCCATATTTTGACTTCTCATTTATCTTTTAAATTATTTTACTCTTATAATTCCATTAGTCCTAAATATTTTGTTTTTATGTTAGATAATTCAAAATTGTCTCATTCCCCCTTCCTTTCAACAATTCCTTTCTTCCAATTTTCTATTTAATTTATTAAGTTTTCTTGTTAAATTTATACTCTCTCTGTCCCAATTTAGTTGTCTTATATGGATTTTAGAATTGTTCCAAAATATTTGTCCCATTTAGCATAAAGTGTTGAAAATGGATGAGAGCACATGCAATGTTAGCCTTACCTAGAGAGTTTCTTAAAAAATACAAATTTTCAAATGAGACGGAAGAAGTATTATATTTTCTTTTTCTCTTTACTCTGTTTTCTACCCATTCAAGTGAAGCGAACGTGAGCAAATCAAACGACGATTCTACGATCCTTGTACGGGTTCAGTTAGTTCAGTGCACGGCCTGAATCTCCAAAAATTTTGCCAACTATGGCTACCGATCTTGTATGTCAGACTTGGGTCAAATTTGGATAGGAGGTCAGCTCCTCCAAGACAAGGTTCATGATAAGAGTCCCAAACCTTGGATCACGATACAAGCCGGGACCAACACAAAAGCCGAGGGCCGGAGTTTTCCTAAAACAATGGGAACTGAATTTTCTCCACAATTATGAACGGTTAACGTGCAATCCAATCTGAAGATTCTCAATCCAACTGGGTTCACAATTCACTACTCAACTCAGTATGGTCTCAACTTGGTACTGAAGTTGGGAGTGCTCAACTCGCTGCTGTTTACAATCCAACTAACTGTTGGACTCACTGTTGTTCACTATCTTACAGCTCAACTAAAGGTTGAACTCAATCCGAAGTCACTGTTGTATTCAGTGTCCCAATTCGGTACTGAACTACCGTTCAACCCATTGCCAAACCTACTGCTGACTCGCCGGTGAGTGACGTCAAAATAGTCTCCAAAATTACCAATTTTTATGCAAAACTCAGTCCCCCAAATTGGGTTCACTCGGTCAATTCCTTGGCCCGATTGCGTGGGTTAACACGGTTTTCTGGATGGTAATGCAGGCCCAATTTTCAACAATTTATGGGCTGGGTTCAGATCGGATTTCAATGTTATTGCTGCTGTGCAGGCCTAGCATTCCCAAGAGTCTTGCTCGATAAAGTGAAAGCAATCTGAAGCTCTGATGACCAACTGATAATCAGGGCCGGCCCTGAGATCCCCTAAAATCTCAGGGGCCCCAAGTGGAGTGAGATTGTGGTATTCGCAAAACAAACATTGAGTTCTCAAGAATTGATGCTCTGATATCTACCAGATGCGTCGAATTTGATAAAATCTGCCGTAAACTCACAGTTTCAGAGTATGGCCGCTGAAAAACCATGCAGCCAATCACGATTCGTGAAAGGGTTCAGCCTTAACTAAGGTTTTGCTAAACAAAGTCCGAATAAAAAAGGGTCCCCAGAATCCAATTATCCCTTATAGAAATTAGATTAAAGTCTCCTTTAATTCAATTGATTAATGATCCGAAAGCTAATAATTAAAAGAGATAATTGATGTTTCTTAATCTAAAAACCATAAAACCATAATTGAATCATAAATCACCACTACTTGCTTGCAAAAGGTTGGGTTTACCCTCCCGAGTGTTTGGCTTGCCAAGGGCCACTGCCTGACGTGCTTTCACACAAAATTCCAAGAGTCGTTTTTCCAAAAATTTATTGAATTGTATGTAAAACTCGAAATTACATCATGTATTTATAGAGAAAATTCTGTAAAAAGAGTAAACTACCCTTTCCTAAAATATCCTATGGAAATGGAAATAAAACCTAGCAATTAGACATGTGGAGGGGTCCTTATTTAATTGCTTAATACTAAAGATAATAATCCCAACAATAAAGAATTCCCTTCCCAAGTTCCAAAGATCGTTGTCTATCTCCACCTTGCAAAGAACGTCCAAAATCAGAGGATTTAGGAAAGAAATGGCCAAGGGACAGTCCTAAGAAGAAGGTCCAGAGTGACTCTACACCTATTCAGTAAAATGACCATAACTTGAACTACAAAACTCGCATTTGGTCATTCTTGAGTTTGTTGAAAAGATCTTTAACTTATATATCCACACCTAAAATTTAATAAAATTCCAAATTCATTTGATACCTCATAAGTGCTCGTCAAGTGGTGTTGTTTTCAATCATCCATTTTTGAACTTAACTTGGTTGGATTTGTGCCAAGTGTCACAGTAAGAGAGGATTTAGGAATTGGGATTTAGGGAGTGGGCTTCTTGGGTCTTGGCCTGTTTAGTGCGCAGACTTGAGCTTACAGATATGTCTCAATTATTTGAACCTAATTGGTAATTAGACTCGGACTAACAAAGTGATCAGATTTATTAGACAAAGTCCATTAATGAATACCTTAAGCAATTTGGATCAAGAAAGTCAAATCAATTTTGACCAATGTTAAGGTCCATAGGAGAATCCACCAATGTGAATGGTTGGACCATTAGGCCTGATGGCTCCATCCGACGTCGAGTCTACAGGCAACAAACAGACGACTAATTGATAAGTCTTGCTCGCTGCTTTGCTCGTACCTTTACCCCTATGAAATTTATCGTAGATTTCCATAGCAACTATCACAACCTCCCGCTGCTCTCCGATGTCCACATCAGTTTAGATCCTAGTCAACCTGAACTAAATTTGAACCAGAACTTTGTACACACCTTGAGTTTTGTCTACCATCGAAATTGAGTATATCCAGAAATTGCAGAGATTTCTACCGAGATATCTCATGTCGTCTAGTGGAATTAGCATTACGTGGAGTAATTTGGACATACATAACCGAGTATACACTAGAGTTTGACACACTTCCGGTTCTACTTTGCAATTCTAGACCAACAAACAAGCCCTTAAGATCAATTCTGAATTAAGAAATACATACTGGAACTCTACATCCATTTGCTCACCAAATTATTGGAGTTTCAACTTCAACGTAATGACTAATGAATCTCAGATTTTAGTTCATCATCTGAATCGGTCAGTCACTCCTCGCTGTCTGAACAAACTGCAGTTCACACTCATGTGCAGCCCTGTTTGGTCTTGTAACATCTTACACTGGAATCTCACCCCCGTCGAGGCAGCTTTGCAGGAAATCTTCACATCCTACTTCAAACATATCTGTAAGAAAGTTTAAAAAAAAAAAAAAAAAAGCCCTAGAACTGCCACAAATGGGATCAAGGCTCTCCAATCGTTCTCTTCAATTGCTGTGATATAATGGTAGGAGCTTCAACTTGCATTCTTAGAGAATTGAACTCCAAAGCCAATATGGGTTTCGATAATAACACGGAGACGCTCTGGTTGAATGCATCACTTTCTGAAAATACACCTTTGTCGAAGTCATTTTCCTTCAAACTTGCATCTTCAGATGGTCTGCCTTGATTGCTTTTCAGGGCAGTAGTAGGTCCTGATATTTTAGCAGGTGCCACTGCTCGCACTCTACACACAGCACTAATGGATTCATTAATTATTGTAAAGAAGAAACCCACAATAACGAGCAAGAAGCATTGATATCTAAAGTAAAATCTTTCACAAACATAAACAAAGCAGGTTTTAGCTGAAAGTGCCCCTTGGGTACCGTACTATTTTTGCGCAAATTTCTATTGGTAATTCGAAAGCAGTCCAACCACCACCGTGGCTTCGCATGCATGGTTGGCTGCTAATGAGGGAATTATAAAGCAGCAGGGTTATTGACGGTAGAAAATAAGAACAAACTGAGTACTGTATTCATAAACCAAACTATTACATATATTTATATAGCCTCTACCCGACCCTATAGCTATCACAATCAAGCTCAAACTCTAAATTAATTATAAATCTGTAGAAAAGATAAAATTGTGTATTGTATTGAATACCTAGCCTATTACATGCATATATAGCCTCTAGCCGACCCTAAGCTATCACACTCAAATTGTAACTCTTAACATAATTATAAACCAAATAGGCCTCTTAATTAGAAATAAACACAAACTGTATAGATCTTAATCAAATAATAACTCCAATATCTTAAATATATTCCAACACGCCCCCGCAAGCTGAAGCGTGGATGAACGCGAAACTTGGAACGTGAAGAAACGGCATGTGAACTGCAAAAGTGGTAACCGACTAATCACGAAGATTTGATGGAGAAGCAACATACTGACCGCAAAAATTGTTGACGAGGCAGCGTTGAATGGCTGCAAAATGACAGGCGGCAAACACAGATGGCGGCCTGAAATACAGAACTTGGCACAGGCGATGGCAATGGCCGTAAGACAGTTGTCCGGCAAAATCAGTGATTGCAATATGCGATAAACACAGGCGATGAATAGCCTGAAAAACAAGGGGCTAAAGCCATCACATCGATCAATCAGATCGGAAAGGCCAGCAAACAAAAGCTGAAGTCATAAAGACCAGCAAGCGATGGCAGAAGCCATAAAGACCAGCAAATAAGACTGTAGCCATAAAAGGCCAGCGAACAATTGTTGTAGCCATGAAGGCCAACAAGTAAAAGGCTGAGAAATGCAATTTGCGTCCCTTTCTTCAGTTTCAACAAAGTAGAAGAAGAAGGGCAATTTGCATCCCTTCTTGAACTAAACACCTGTCTCATATTAGAAAAATGGAAAAGCAAGGCGAAATCGAACGGCAGCAAAAGAGGAGGAGAAGGGCAAGTTGTGTCCCTTTCTTCAACTCTCCCCCTTTCTTCTTGACACAGATCTCGCAAATTGTGGTGAGAAGAAACAACAAAAAACGAATGGTGCAGAGCAGGTCTATAATAGAAGATCAATCGATTTCAAAGAACGGCGTGATGCTCAAACAAAGCAGAGATAGTCTGCAGAAGACGGCGTTGGTGTAAAAAATCTCTGATGACCATAAGTCTGCAAGAGGGGCAAACGAATCTCTGCCTTTGGGCAGCAAGGGGGAAGGGCGGTGGCCTGGCCTCAGATTAGATCTGGGATTTTCATATATGAACTGTGGCGTGAAGAAGATCTCCCGGACTGGATAAATTGTGCGAACAGGCAGCAAGAACCAGATCTGAACTGGGGCCTGAGTATAACCAGATTTGCAGATCTGGAAAACAGTATATCAGATCTAGCTTTCAGATCTCGGATGAAGAAGCCCATGCAGGGAACAACCACTTGAAGGGAAAAGCAGCGGAAGGTGTAGATGGTCATGTGAGAAGGATCAGATCTGGAAAGGCTTTTTAGGACGAAGCAGCGATCGGTAATAGCCGAGTGACAGCAAGTAACGGCAAAATCTGCAACAACAACAACGGTGAAGCAGATGGGGCTGCAAAGGTGCAATCAGGTCTGATTTTCTGCGTTTCTGGAGAGGAAACAGAAGCCCTCAAAGGACTTTGGTGGCCAATTCTAGAACGGCGAGTGGTGACTGTTTCAAACGGAATGGGAGATCTACAAAGTGAAGATTTGAATACAGTCGGCGGAAAGAGGAGATGGAATTGGGTAATAAAACCAATAATCAGATCTCCATCTAATAGGGGTATATCTCATCCTTTTCTTTCTGAGGAAAAACACCACAGACGGAGATCAAAGACACCAAATCCTGATGGCAGGAAGAGAAGGGCAGGTGACGACCAGCACAACAAACCGATTTGAAGGGTGAACCCGATGGAGAAGTGACCAAAGTATAGCAGCACCACTGTTCTCATGAGAATAGATAAGCAGAATCCTGTTTGTTTAATTGCAGGACCCCGATCAGATTGTGAGATGAGGACCAACAGAGCAGCGATTGGAACGGTGACTGCTTGACGTGGGCCAGAAACATCACACAAGTGGCTGAAGAATAACGAGATATCTTTCTCGTGCTTCTCTCCCTCTCTCTCCCTCCCTCCCTCTGCCGATTTATCTCCTTAGGCAAAGGGAGAGAAGAAGAAGCGTGCTTATTGTAAGTGCACTCAGGAACGAATTTTGGCAGATACCATGTAGAAAAGATAAAATTGTGTACTATATTGAATACCTAGCCTATGACATGAATATATAACCTCTAGCCGACCCTAGGGCTATCACACTTAAATTGTAACTCTTAACATAATTATACCTCTTAATTAGAGGTAAACATAAACTGTATAAATCCTAATCACATAATAACTCTAATATCCTAAATATATTCCAACAAAATCAAATACATCTCTAAATTAGAGATTAACTCAAACTTAAACTCCTAATCACACAATAATTCCATTAATATTAAAATCCTAAATATATTCTAACACGGCCTAGCAAGCTGAAGCCTAGATGAACGCGAAGCTTGGAACGTGAAGAACTGGCAGGTGGACTACAAAAATGGCACATCGACTAACCACGAAGATTTGTTGGCAGCAAACTGTTTAGCTGCAAAAATTTTTGAAGAGGTAGCGTTGGCTAACTGCAAAATGATAGGTATCAAACACATGGCAGCCTGAAACACAGAACTTGGCACAGACGACGGCAGTGGCCGTAAGACAATTGTCCAACAAAAACAGTGATCGCAATATGCGATAAACACGGGCGATGAATAGTCTGAAAAACAAGAAATTGAAGACATCACATCGATCAATCAGATCGGAAAAGCTAGCAAACAAAATGGCTTAAGCCATAAAGGCCAGCAAACAAAATCGCTTAAGCCATAAAGCCAAGCTAACAATGGTTGTAGCCATAAAGGCCAGCAAATAAAAGGTTATAGCCATAAAGGCCAGCAAAGATAAAGACTGAAGCCATGAAGGCCAACAAAGAGAGAGGACAAATCAGAGTTCTCCAAATAATAACATGGATGAATTCCACGACAAATGAGACGTGTCCAAAGCAGGCCATCTCATATCTAAGAAACGACAACAAAGTAGAGGAGAAGGGAAATTTGCATCCCTTTCTTCGGAGCGTCAATTTCGCTAGGTGTCCTCAACGATAACAAAGACAAAAGTAGGAGGAGAAGGGCAAGTTGCGTCCCTTTCTTTAGCTCTCCCCCTTTCTTCTTGGCACAAATCTCACAGATCTTGGCGAGAAGAAACAACAAATAGGTCTGTTAATATAAAAATTAGATCGCCAAGGCAAAGATCTGAATATAGTCAGCGATGGGCAGATTTAATAAGGACTGTCCACGCATGTTTGACATGCCCACTAATTCCTTTCAACTTTGACAAAATAACAAGCGCATCAAGTGCATCAGATCCTGCAAGACTCATACAATCAGAGAATCTAAACAATCGAACCCCTAAGTCTTCTTTGTTGCTGATGTTCTCAGCCGAACAGAGGCTGTAGATTTGAATGAGTGCACTGCAGATCGATGGGAAAAAATGTGCCTAAAAGAGAAAGGCAGCAATGGCAGTTGATGTCGATAGAAGGATCTCCTCTGGCTGATAATAATGGCAGATCCACACTCTCCAGACATGGTCTGAAACAAAGGCAGAATCTAGAGGAGAAGGATCAAGCAGATCTGCTAACAGCGAACGACACACCACCGGGATGAAAAAGCAGAACACCAATCTGCAAACATTTCAGCAAAGGCAGCGGAAGAGGACAAACTGCAGTGCAGTGGCTGATGAAACAGTGCAGTCGAGTGGTGAGGCTGGAACCCCTTCTGCAACTGGGGTTCTGAACGATCAGCCCACTTGTTCGGCGGTCCTAAATCGGGATTTTCTGGCGATGATGACGATCAAATCTGTAAGCAAAGCAGTATGTCTCAGATCTAATATTGGAGAAGGATGATTGTTTAAGATGGCAGTGCACATTGCTAGAAGAAAAACCCAATGCAGACGGAACGAGATAGCAACCCAGGATTCAGTAGACGATCGAGATGTCCCTCCCTCTCAGGATTCAGTAGACGATCGAGATGTCCCTCCCTCTCAGATGGTAGAGCAGCACGAGATCTGGCAGAGACAAAAAAATGAAATAACTGCAACAAAAGGATGCCTAAATCTGGCCCGATGTCATGAAACCTCTCATTTAGAAACGGGAAGTAGACAATGGAAGCACAAATCTACGAACAATCCAAACACAAGATCGATTCGGCACAATATGGGATGGGAAAATCTTGTGTCAGATGTCCCTCCCTCCCTCTGCTGATGTATCTCCTCCGGCAGAGGAGAGAAGAAGAGTAGTGCTTAGTGTAGGCTCACTCAATCAGATCTAATTCTAGCTGATACCATGTAGAAAATAAGAATAAACTGAGTATTGTATTCATAAACTAAACTATTATATATATATTTATAAACCCTCTAGCCGACCCTAGGACTATCACAATCAAACTCAAACTCTAAATATTATAAATTAAATATATCTCTAAATTAGAGATTAACTCAAACTTAAACACCTAATCACACAATAATTCTATTAATATTAAAATCCTAAATATATTCCAACATTGACCCTGTAATTCAGGAAAGCCAGCAATGGCTAGGCCTTGGATTCTATCCAGTGGAGAGATTCTCTCTCGTACAGCAGCACACTCGGTGGTGGCTCAATTTTTCTCTTCATGTTTTAAAATACTTTATTTTATGGGATTCCTTTAGAGATTTCCTAACTTCAAATTTTGGGGGTCCTAAGTCTACAAAAGAGAGGGCTTGTAGAATTAGGCTACTTGTGAAAGTATGAATCAGGTCTCCCTTGGAAGTGTTTGAGAGATTCTGTGAGAGTTCTCTTTTATTTATTTTGAGAGATCTTTGTATGTGAATTTGAGAGTGACGAGCCTTCTAAGTTCGTGTTTAGCACATTGTAATTCATTTTCTTTTTATCGCTTTCATTAGTGAAGCCATCATACCTTTCACCTGTGGACATGGCATCTATGCTTAAATACATTAAATTCTTATCTCACCTTTTGTGGTATGTTTGTGAAATTTGATCTTACATTGATTTTCTTAAGTCCACTTTCTATACATCACAGGTTCATGGCCTAGTAAGCCAAAGCATTTAGCTGATGACTCAGGCTGTACCCTTGCTATCCAATATTTGGAACCCCACCCAACAACATACACACATGTGCGCAAACAGATTTTCCTCTACGTTATGCCCATACAAAAGCATTGCCAATGACATGTAAGTTACCAGAAGAAAGAATTTCTTGGGTCATTTCTTGTCAAAAACTTGAAGATAACAGATTTAAGTTACAAAGGTATGATCTGAATTACTAAAGGAAAATCTTCACCCGATTGACTTTCCATAAATGTATATTCCATTAGTTGTCAGCTTCCCTAATCATGGGATTATAAATTGATTCTTTTCCCTATTGAGAGGACAGTAATTTGTATATAAATGGGTTTTAATGATAAAGGCCACAAGTCATCTTCCCAAATTCTACATGGTACAGAGTCGGACTGATCTTGACCCTGTGAAACAACTCTCTCCCTCCCTGAAGAAACCGTCACTCGACTCTCTCTTCCCCTTCCAGTGACGAGTATCCATTCTCGTCCCTGCCCTCTCATCCCTTAACTTCTCCATCTTTTTCCTCACCTCTCTAGGCAGATCTCTCCCCTTCTCTGCATCATACCTCCTTGATTCTGACTTGATTTTGTTTGGAATCAATCAATCTGTGTTCGCTTGTTGCCTCTGCTACCCACTGTCATAAAAGGGAGGTTCGACCGTGGCTGCCTCCTCGAAGGTTCGGTTCAGTTCAAGAACCTCAAAACATGGAAAAACCGCATCGAACCGTGTTTAACCGGGGTTTGATTAGTTGAACCACGGACCGTGAGCCCAGGTTCAACCACTTTTGAATTTTTTTTTAATTGACCATTAATTTAGATTATGGGACTTTTTATAATTTTTTTAGACATTAACTAACATTGAGTCATTGAATTGTTTTTCATATTAATTAGTAATGGATTGTTAGATGATATTTTATATTATGAAACTCTTTATTTTCATGGTGATATTGGAGGATGAATATTGGACCGTTGGATTAGATTGTGACATCATAGATTATGAAACTCTTTTGTTGGAATAAACAATGATATTGGAAAATGGATGTCGGATTATTAGATTTTTTGTATTTATAATTGTTTTTGTGAGAACAAAAATATTTTTTATGAATATTTGATAATATTCATAATTTTATTTTGATGGACACGGCTTTGATCGAGTTTGACCACGGTTGAACCTTATTTAACCCAACCTTCCTAGGAGACGGTTCAGTAGACAATCCAGTTCTGATAACATTGTTGCTACCACCGAATAGATCACTATCGTCGTTTGACTACAATGATAACAAGCAGACGGTCTGTCATTCCCCTTCTCTTCTACCAGTCCCATTGAGAAAGCCTTCAATGCCCATTCTCTTGCTTCGTCCACATCCAGATCCGTCTCTGGATCTCACTTTCAAGTCGGACCGCCATCACTAGAGATGTTTCTATTCTCCTGATCTTGTCATCTCTGTAGCCAAGAGCCAAGACTCGTCGTGCACTGCTGCATCCATCGCCATGCCAAGTGCACCTCTGCTACATCTACGCTACCACTCTCCGCCAGATTCTGTCCAGCTCTGATGCACTTCCTCATCATCGATTCGTTTGCCTATACTATCTGGTTCAAGATGGACCAAACACTTGTCAGCATGATCAGCGCCGCCATCTCTGAACCAGTTCTCGCCCATGTTGTCAGTCTCTCCACTTCTCGCAAGATTTGGGAATGTCTATAGTGCAACTTTTCACAACACTCTCTTGCAAACGCAACTCACTTGCATTTTCAATTGTTCTCCATCTCCAAAGGTAACAAAACCATCTCTGAATACCTGTAGCATGCTAAATCTCTTGCAGATGCCCTCGTTGCCATCAACGAACCCATCTCCAACAGTGACTTAGTCACATCGGTTCTTCGCTGGCCTTGGACCAGATTATTCCATGCTCATTACAATTATCATCAACTTTCCACCATTGCCAGTTTCCTCTAATCTTCGACCTCGACTCTTATCATTTGAGTCTCAGCTTACACACCCCACCGAGTGACCCTTCGGTTAGGAATACCACCCTTCATCACACAACACTCATTTCTTCTTGTGGGCACGACCAATCCTATCGTGGAGGTTGTACTCGTCGCTATGGCTATGGAGGTAAATCTGATTCATCTTCTTCATCATACTCTGGTAGAGGAGGTCCTATCTGTGAAGTGACAAAAAGTCCCACATCGGTGAATTCAAGAAACCAATGACTATATAACACTTTAGACACCTTCCTCTCATAGGCTAGCTTTTGAGAGTGAGGTCTACCTCAAGAATGATATTATGTCATAGTCTTCTAACATGGTATCAAAGTAGGTTCCGCGTATCCAGTGCACGTGATGACAAGTCTGAAGTTTCCACGTACAGCCATAGAATCCAACTGCACGTGAGGGCGAGTGTGAAGTGACAAAAAGTCCCACATCAGTTAATTCAAGAAACCACTGACTCTATATAACACTTCAAGCACCCTCCTCTCATAGGCTAGCTTTTGAGAGTGAATTCTACCTCAAGAATGTTATCATGTCAAGGTTTTCTAACACTGGCCGTGGTGGTCGCAATTGCGGAGGTCGTAATCACTTTTCTCCATGCATTCCTGGTCATCATCCCTCTTCCCACATTTAGTGCCAAATCTGCTCCAAATTTGGACATAATGCAACCACTTGCAACCAGAGGTATTGTACAGACAGTCACCTTGAGGATGATGTTCCTTCTTCCTTTGCTAGCATGTAGATTACTCAGTCCTCTGATCCCAACTGGTATCTTGATACTGGTGTTGGCCGCTCCTTGAGATTCAAGTCCAACTACCAAGGTACAGCTCGCATCCTATTCGGTAACGGTGATTCTCTTCTTATTGCACACACTGGCAGTTTATCTCTTTCTTCTGTCTCATCTCAGTTTCGTCTTTCTCGTGTCTTTCATGCTCCCCATATGCATTAGAATTTGTTATATGTTGCTCAATTCATTATGGATAAATCCATTAGTTTTACTTTTTAACCATAGGGTTTTGTCATTCGAGATTTATGACTAGGTGTTATTTTCTTTCAGGGCCATTGTGAAGTAGATCTCTATACTATTAAACCTAGTTGTTCTCCTCGTTGTCACTCTTGAACCAATGTCTTGGACATCTATCAAATAAAGTACTTCAAGTTCTTGCAGCCAATAAATGTTTAGGACCTCCTTTCAATTTTTCTCATTTAACTTCTTGTACTCATTGTGCTTTGGGAAAGTCTAAATGACTTCATTTCTCTATTCATGAACATTGTACTAATGCACCTTTTGATTCAGTTCATTCTGATGTCTAAATGTCTCATGTTTACTTTGTCTTTAGCTTTCGCTATTATGTTTTATTCATAAATGACTATATTCGTTATTCTTGGATTTTTCCCATGCGCTATAAATCGGAAGTTTTCTCACATTTTAACAATTTTCTCTCTTTTGTTGCTAGTCATTTTTCTATGACTATTAAACATTTTCAAGGTGATGGGGATGAGGAATATAATATTCATTCTTTTCATCAGTTATGTGTGCAAAAATGAATTAATCACCATCTATCCTGCCCCCATACCCCACAACAAAATGGTTTAGCTGAACGAAAACACCGTCATATGTTGGAAATGGGCAGCACCATACTTCTTGCGTCTCATCTCCCTCATAACCTATGCGTTGAGGCCCTTTGTACTATCGTGCACCTTGTTAATAGGCTCCCGACACCACTTCTACAATGGTCATCACCCCATAAGAAGCTCTTTGACACCAACCCTGACTACCTTTCTCTTCGCACTCTCGGTTTTGCGTGTTGCAACCTAGATCTATTGAGTGCGTCTTTCTTGGTTACAACAATCACCACAAAGGATATAGGTGTCTTCATCCTTCTACTAGCAGAGTCTACATTTCTCGGCATGTCCTGTTCAACGAATCCATCTTTCCATATGCCTCGAGTACCTTGCGGCTTGCAGGATCGTCTTCCTCAAACAAGGTATTCATCGATGTTATCATCATGTCTCCCTCACCTGCCCTGCCACCTTGAACCACGCCAACACCTCCAGCTCTTCCCCTGGTAACCGCTTCTCTACCAACAAAAACACCTACAGCCATGCCAGTTCCTCCACTGGTCACCTCCTCTCCACCACCAGAAGCTTCTTCATCACCAGGGCAAGCTCCTCTTCTCCTACTCCGCCTCTTGCCAATGTTCATCCCATGCAGACATGTTCCAAGGACGGTATATTTAAATCCAAACATTAGGCAGCTTTTGTCACTTGTAATCCCCTCCCACAGGCATTTGCATCCATGGTGTCCTCTGACATTAAGCTCACCTGCTACAGTAAAGTCGTTCCGTACACAGAATGGCGAGAGACCATGCACGACGAGTTTAATGCCCTTCTGAGGCAATGTACTTGGTCTCTTGTTCCACTGCAACCCCATCATTCTTTTCAAAATTAAACGTCGCTCTAATGGTAGCATTGAGCGCTACAAAGCATACCTTGTTGTTAAAGGCTTTGATTAGCAAGCCGGCATTGACTATGATGAGACCCTTCAGCCTTGTCGTCAAGCTATCCGGACTGTCCTCAGTATTACTGTCACTTGTGTTTGGCCCATTCATCAGTTGGATGTCAAGAATGTTTTTCTTCATGGCTCCCTTACTGAAGATATCTATATGACTCAATCGTTGGGATTCATTGACTCTCGTAGCCTTCATCATGTTTGCAAACTCAACAAGGCCATTTATGGCATGAAGCATGCACCTCGAGTCTAGTTCCAATGCTTCAGCTCCTTCCTCCTTTCTTATGGTTTTTTCAAGGCAAAGCCGACAGTTCCATGTTCACCTTTCGATGGGTCTCATGAATTATGGTTCTTCTGTTTTATGTTAATGAGATTGCATTGACTTGCCAATACCCTGTCTCTCTTTCATTCTTTCACTCACAGGCTTGGTATCGAATTTGAGATCAAGGATTTTGGCACACTTCATTACTTCTTGGGCCTCGAAGTGACCCGTTTATCTATAGGGTTACATTTATCTCAAAACAAACATACCATTGACATTCTTCGACGCAGTCAAATGCTTGACTGTAAACCCTGTTTGACACATGTCGCTGCTGAGAGTCAGTTGTCTTCCACTACTGGTGATTTTCTCTCAAATCCTTCTGAATATTGACATCTCGTTGGCACACTTCAATATCTCACACTCACTCGGCTAGACATTGCTTATGCGGTTCACATTGCTTCTTAGTTTATGAGTCAGCCTCGGACATCTCTTAGAGGATGCTAAGTGCATCCTCTGCTATCTCAAAGGTGTGTGGTGGCCTGCATATCATGCGTACGAACAACCCTTATGCCTGATTGCTTACTCTAATGTTGATTGGGCAGGTTTTCCTGATAGTCACCGCTCTGCCACTGGGTATTGTATCTTTCTAATGTGCAAAGAAACAACCAACGATTTCTCGGTACAATGCTGAAGCTGAATACGGAACTCTTGGATACACTTGTGCAAACACTGTCTAGATACAAAACCTTTTACGAGAACTCGATTTTTCCATCTCGTCTCCAACACTACCTTTCTGTGATAACCTCAGTGCAACATATATTGCAGCTAATTATATGTTCCATAGTCGAACTAAACACATTGAACTTGATTATCACTTTATTTGCGAACATGTAACAGCAGGCTCCCATCATATTCAATTCGTGTCTTCACTAGATCAGCTAACTGATATCTTCACGAAAGGACTACCTGAAGCAACGCTTCTCAGAGCTTAGTTCCAAACTCATCTTCTCTCTACAACCGAGTTTGTAGGGCAATATTAAAGCAAAATCTTCACCCGATTGACTTTCTATAAATGTATATTCCATTACTCATCAGCTTCCCTAATCACGGGATTGTAAATTGATTCTTTTCCTTATTGAGAGAGCTGTAATTTGTATAAACATGTAATGATAAAAGGCAAACCCGAATTCTACATAAATCTTTGGCAGTAAAGTACAAATACTAAAAGAGTTGTATTTAGGCATAGAAAGAAAATTTCAAATACACCTTGACAAAGACACTTATATGTGTCTCAAATTCACTTAAACTCAGATGAACTACTAAAGGATTAAATCGTTTTATGATTCCTAGAAAAATGATCCTGACAATGATAAGCAATAAATAATCTAAGCTTGCCGGGAAAGAAGCCACAAAGACAGAAATTTAAATGGATCAAATTTTAGAGGGAAGCACACCTGCACTCAATCTGGCAGGAATACTTAAGAAGGTGAGGATTATGCTCGGTATGGCCACTGTAATTTCACAAAATGAAAACTTATCAGTTGCTGATATCATGGATTATCTAAAAGACTAAGAGCTGAAATCATGTGCACTTTTTTTTGAAAGGTGAAATCATGTGAACTTTTACCTAAAGCTTGGAAGGGACATCCTGATTGCAGGACCAAACCATCTTTTATCAGCATTTGATACTAGCACTGCCACCACCAACCTCATGGTTGAAAATTGGGGAAAGGCAATCAAACAGAATTGTCTGAGATCATTATAGAAATGGCCAATATTTTGAATGAAAAGTACCAAGAGAATATGTAGAATACCATTTGTGGGTTTACTGCCATTAAATGGACAAGATCAACTGCATAACTTATAAAATTGCTGCTGGTGATAATCTTGAACAACCAACAGGCCTCATTTTGGATGCACCGAAAAAAATAAAGAAGCAACTTGCTATTTATAACCATTCACTGTACTGACCTCTTCTTTGCATCATTGTTTTAAACATAGATAAAAATAAAAAAGGCAATTAGAAAAACTCATTAAACAAACAGATCATTAATTGCATTGGATATAACGGCTGCGTTTGGATGGGGGTTAAGAGGGGTTAACCCCCCGTTACCAAGGGGGTGAGGGTAAAAATTCAATTTTTTACCCCTCTCATCACCATTTTGAATACCCCCATGGGACTTGCGGTATTCACTCTTGACTACCCCTCCTTACCCGCCGTTTTGCTGTTTCATGAGATTTTTTTTTTTTTTACATTTTATTTTTTTTTATTTGGTGAGTACTTGGCTTTTTTTTTTTTTTTTTTTTTTTTAAAGCACTCTATTCTTTCCATTTGATAAATTTCATATCACCAAACAACAAATTATATTTTTTTATGAAGAGATATGTAGAATTGTTTTATTCATTTATTGAAATTTAAAATAATAATAGTGGTTTTTTATTTATTTTTTATTTTTTAAGGAAACCTTGCCCCTATTTACCCCATGCCTTCCTCTATTTTCAATTATATATTATATAATTAAAAATTAATAGATTTCAAATAATTAGCAATTTATTTTTTATATTATATAGATTTTCAACATGATGCATTTAGATGAGGGCATAAATTTTTACAGGGGTTACCCCACGTTACCCTTGAGTAGGGGTAATTGTAAGTAGGGGTAACCTGACATATTAACAATTTTAGAATAATTAATAATTTTATTTAATCCATATAATATAAAAATAAAAATAAAATTTTCTGAAATGTATTTGTCAAAATGTCCTATTTTTAAGGGGTGATTCTGTCGAAATTTCGATAGGGTTTCAAAACTCTGAAAGAGTTTGAGGTTCATGATAATCTCTTTTAGGGTAATTAATAATTTATTCTGTTAGAAGTTTATTTTAAAAATTGTCAACATTTCCAACGTGATGCATTTAGGTGAGGGGTAAATTTTTACAGGGGTTACCCTGAGTAGGGGTAACTGTAAGTAGGGTATACTGATATATTAACAATTTTATGAGAATTAATAATTTTATTAAATCTATATAATATAAAAATAAAAATAAAATTTTTTGAAACATATTTGTCAAAATATTCTATTTTTAAGGGGTGATTCTGTCGAAATTTCGATAGTCTCGAATCTTCAAAAGAGTTTGAGGTTCATGGTAATCTCTTTCAGAATAATTAACAATTTATTCTGTTACAAGTTTATTTTAAAAATGTGTCAACATTTTCAACATGATGCATTTTGATGAGGGGCAAATTTTAACAGGGTTACCCTTAAATAGGGGTAACTGTAAGCAGGGGTAACCTGACTTATTAACAATTTTATGAGAATTAATAATTTTTAATAAATCTATATAATATAAAAAATAAAAATAAAATTTATTAAACATAATTGTCAAAATGTCCTATTTTTAAGGAGTTCAACCCGTGACAATTTTTAATATTATTTTTATATTTGTTGTGATTTATTAAACTATTATAATAGTTTATTATATTATATATTTATGTTATCAATGAACAAATTATATTTTTTTTATGAAGAGATATGTTGATATTTTTTTATTCATTTATTGGGATTTAAAATAATAATATCTATTTTTTTCTTTATTTCTTCTTTTTACTGTTAGAATGCAAGTGTTCATTTTAAATTATAGTTATAAAAAAGAATCTATAAAAATTAGACAATATTAGATTTATTTAATGAATATTATTTAATAATTATATTTTATAAAATTTCTCATAAAATTGTTAATATATCAAGTTACCCCTACTAATAGGTACCAAACAAGATTTTTTAACCTCAGGGTAAGTTCTTACTTTACCACTGCAATTACCAAACAAGATAAGGGTAATCCCTTTTCAAATGTGACCCTTACTCAAGGGTGACCCCTACTCAGGGGTAACCCATATAAAAATTACCTCCATCCAAACGCAGCCAACATGTTCAATTTTACAATTATGGGTATGGGATTGGCATTATTAAATGGAAGAGTACATAGGGATGTAAGTGGATATTTGAAATCTAAAAACCCCAAAGCATCCAACCTAAAATAAGTGGATTCGGATGCAAACTTTATATCCATTTAATTTTTTGGATCCAAGTCCGAATTCATAACTAAAATCTATTTGTTTTATATATGTGGATTTGGATCTAGCCATATTCAAATCTGATAACCCATTAACCCAAATGCAAACCATATGTTTAATGTTAATAAATATGATGTGTTAAACTAAATGAGAATAAAGCTCAAATATCTAGCCTCGTATATCACTACCATACTATCAATCATATTTGGAATTAAGAAATAGTATTATATATGAGATATTATGGAATTCCACCATTTGAAATAAAGGTGTTTATCACTTGCTTTATTTTTGCATTTTTTAATTTCTTTTGCAATATATTTTTTAATACATTTTTAAGATTATTTTATAGGTTTTCTTATAAAACTTACTCATTATTTGTTGTATGAGATCTGTATGTATGTAAATTCGTATTTTCCCTAAATCTGACCCGAGTCAGACCTGTTTACGTCCTTATGACAGTACCCATGTTTGCTCCTGAACCATTTAATTTGCAATGTAAACATATTTATATTCTCAAAAGGGCTTTAGAATCAAACTCAGGGATAAGTGCATCAGAGATTTTCGAACCATATATACAGCCAAAAGAAAATGAGAGCAACTGACCAGTAGTTGGAAGGTTGATATTACAGAAGGACGATGCAGTAGAATCCTTCAGCTCAGTGACTTGTATCGCTGTACAAGCCACTGGATTAGGGGATGTATTACCAATGCCAATCATGCTTAGAATACCACTACTTTTCCTAACTGGCCTGTCCGAACTTTCCACTGCTCGCTGATATGGAACAAAGCGTTAGTAACTCAACAACATAACTAAATAACTAAATCAACGAGAGGTAGATATATTTTCTAAAACATGTGGTCATGCTCATATTGAAGTATGAAGCATTAAAATGACTCCGTTGGATTTTTGTCAAGTCATCACCTACTCCATTGAAGGACCAAGTGTACTAACTTTCAAGCTCTTAATTTCAACTAGGCCTTTTGGGGAAGGGAAATGGATGATAAGAAAAGTGACAGATCGTTTCAGACCATTTTTCTTCTTCGGAAGTCCTAATTCAAATGGTTACAACAGCCTATTTGTTATATCATTTGCTTTCTAGCTCATACAATGGCAACTAAATGATTGTTGCAGTTCCAACCACACATCACATAATAAGTCAATTGACATACATATGGTATTCAACTTGTTAAGCCTCTTCCATACCTAAGAAACAAAGAAACTCAGGAAGCAGCCATGGAGGCTGACCTGAGAGAGATTGATGTACGCAAGATCAGGCCCACTAACGGTGCACAAAGTCCAGTTGGCAACATAAGATTTAGTTTCGTCCACACAAAGTTATAGCAGGCCCATATTAAAAGCCCACTTAAAGGAGCCATATCAATTCAACATCTAGACAAACCAACCCACCACGTAAATAAGCACAAGATTGCATGGTTGTTGGTGGCACGTTGGTATTTGATTGGGTCCCTAGTTAGAGACCTACTCCAAGTATATGATTAGTAGGCAGTGGTTGACTCAAAACCAAAGTGTGCAGTTGACTTTTGTTAAAATTTCTTAACTTATTAAACAGGGATGCTTGGAGATGATTACTTTGTTAGGAATTGATTATTTCGAAAAGAAAGTATTTGGTGTCAATGTGCTCAGGTGCATTATGTCAGCATGATGCATAGGCCACCCTTTGGACTATCTTTCATGTTTTCTTTCCTTTGGATCCTTCTCTAATGGTGAGCCTTTCCATTGAGCTATTTAATTTTAAACATATTAATTGCTCTAGAACTACTTAAAAGCGCATATAAAGGAGCCATTTCAATTCAACATCTAAATGAACCAACCAACTACATAAATAAGCACAAGATTGCATGATTGTTGGTGGCGTGTTGGTAGTTGATTGTGTCCCTAGTTTGAGACCTCCTCCAAGTACATCATTAGTAGGTAGTGATTGACTCAAAAGCCAAAGTTTGTACTTGAGTTTTTTATGTAGGAAAAAGTATAGAGTGACCCTAAATACCTAAATTTGGTTCCCTAAATATTATGAGGGATAAAAATAATGCACTCCAAGTCTAAAATGGGCTGAAATTGAAAGGTAAATTAATATATGCAATAATTAATATAAGCTTACCACAAATAATCATGCAAATATGTAGAATCTGAATGTGTGAATAGAAATAATAAGTTCAAAATATAATGTATTAAATGAATCAAATGGGCAATTGGGTTAATAAATGTGAAACTTAGGCTCTTAAGATATTAATGGGCTTCAACTGGAATAAAAAAAAAAAAAAGATATGAATGGAGGGTTTAGGGCAAGAGGCGACAATGGTGGGATTGGGATAGATAAGGCAGCAAGGGAAAAGGACTTTGGTGGGGATTGGGATAGATACGGCAGTGAGGGAAAAAGACTTTGGAGGGAGGTGAAAGCTTAGGATGGACTAAAGGGGAGAACAAAGGTAAGGAAGGGGTTTAGACTGGCTGGCGACACCAGTAGGGTTGGAGAGGGGAAACGAAAGGTTCAAGAGAGTCGAAAGTGAGGGTTGAAGGCCGTAGGAGATAGGAAATGGGTTGGCGACACTGTTTGAAAGCCCACGGAAGGGACGGCAGCTGTATGTTGGTTTTACGGCAGCCTAGAGAAAGATTTGGGGGAGCGACAATAATGGATGGGGCTTGGGTGGTCACGGCAACAGTAGGGCTTAAGAGAGGGGACAGAAACAGGGACTGGGAATAGGGTATTTGATTTATGGCAGCAGGGTAGGGCTTGATTTGGGTTCGGATAACCAAGAGAAAAGAAAAAGAAAAAGGGGAAAAGAGAAGAGAAGAGAAGAGAAGAGAAGAGATAGAAGAGGATGGATAGTACCTGAAGATGGAAGAATAGCCTCACGCCAGGCTTCACGCCAAAAGGGCCTCATGCCAAAGGAGTCACTCCCAAGTATTTTCGTCGCACAAGCAGAGGAAGAAAACTTCAATTTCATTCATCAACTGATTACCCTAATAAGGCTTACAATGTATTTATAATAAACACACCAACAAATGACGAAAATACCTCTAAGTGTAAAATAAAACAAAATACCCTCATATAAAAAGACAACTAAATAAAATAAAATCAAAATAAATCAATGTCGATCCAATGCTCCGCATCACTTTTGTTGGGATTTCTTAGCATATTAAAGAGGCGGACATGGGAGGCTTGGAGATAATTACATTGTTAGTAATTGATTATTTGGAAAAGAAAGAATATGGTGGCAATGTGATCAGGTGCATTATGTCAGCATGATACATAGGCTACCTTTAGGCCTATCTTCATGTTTCCTTTTGTTGCGAGCATCACACCCAGAAATTGGGTGAAGAATTGATGCGGGGCAGCCTGCAACTGGACAGGAGGAAGAAGAATGGTCTGCAACTTTGACAGAAATAGGAGAAGAAGAAAGAAGATAGGAAAAGACTATGCCTTAAGATAATTTTTTGTTAATCCATTGTGTATGTAGCATCTCTATTACATCCAATGGAATTTATAAGAAAACACTAATTCCAAAATAGAAAAGGACTCAACTAGTTCAGCCACCGACCTAACTTTCTTATTAAACAAGAACTCTAAAAATAAAAATAATAAAATACGAAAATAGTAAATACTCCTTGGAAGCTCTGCGCGTCCTATATCAGTCCCCCAGTATTGAACAAAACTCATCCTCGAGTTGAAATCAGCAAAAGCAGAAGGCACCAAACAAAGATGAAGACCAAGGCCGTAAATGCAGATGATGAAGCTTGTAACTACACAATCTTCAATGCACTGACGATTAGAGCGTTCTTTCTGTGGGACGAAGAAACCAAGGACCGCAAACGGGCTCAAGAATGAACCAAGCTGATCGCGAAGGGGTCTTCATATAGCACTGGAGTGAGGACACGATCCTGAGGGTCTATAGGACGAGGCACCAATGAGGGGATAGAAGGTGAGCACGATAATGTACAAATAACCATAGATGAATTCTTGGTATCCGTGAGGGGATCAGGTTTGGGTAATGGAGAGGGTTGGGTAAGTTGAAGTGGTGGTGGTGGTGGTGGAGGTTCAATACTCATCGGTTGCATCGATTGTGGTGCCTGCAACACAACTGGTCTGTCTCCAACATAGGCAAAGGCGGTGGGGTCACGACTTCTAGAGATGCAAACAGGAACGCTGAGTCTAACTCCAGCGCAGGCACGAACTTCGATGGTGACTCCTATGAAGGAGTCGGTACGCATCTCGAGCCAACTCTAAAAATGACTCCTATGGAGCAGGATCAGCATCAGGCCACAATAAGAATGTTGGATCAACTTCATTCGTCATCAATGGTATACATGGAATCCAAAGCGGATGTCATGAGTAACTGGACGGTGGCAGCAACAAGATGTGAACAGAATGCATTTCTGATGATACAAGATGGATGTTACAGACAACTCTGGGTGTCAGCAGCAGAAAAGTGTGAACAGCATACTCCTCTGATGAAACAATACTCTGATATCTCTCCAATAAATTCGGAGCAAGTTGCTGAGGCTCTCTCTCGGTCAACCAAGTGGCACCAATCATGGACTTGGTATTCCGTGCCACAAGATGTAGGTGGTGTCCTTCTGCAGTGGTGGAAACATCTTCCTCTACCAGGATAAATTCAATCTTTTCTCTTTTGGGAAACAATGAAGGAAAAGAAGGACAGACCGGTGAAGGTTGCATAGGTGGGACAAGGTGGTGGTCTAGATCAAAGAGAGTTCCAGATTGTGACGGTGGGCTAGATGATGGGCTGAGACCGGCGGGTAAAACCAGTGAATCATGGGCAGGTGCATGGCATGGGTCCTGGGATGAGTCGGGAATGTCAGGTTGTGGGTCGGGGTCATGCTGATGTGGAGTGGGGCTCGGAGGTGAAGGTGTTGGTTCTGAATTGGGTGTGAGGTCTACCACATTATTATCCACATCAATTTCCATGGACTCACATTGAGAATTTGTGGCAAACTCATGTTTTTCATCGCATCCATTAATGTGACTTTTAATTTCAGCGTGTGATTCATGAATGTGTGGTGCAGATGCATGTATAGACTCAGATAGACTGGGTGACACTGACACCGGAATAAGGATCTGTGGATAGGGACAGTATGGGGACACACCTAACTTTCTTAACCTGAGTGGGGCACTCACAAGCAAGATGCCTATAGCCTCGGCAGTGACAACAAAATGTCCCTAAACCTAACTTGGTTTCCATACGGGTTAACCAGACACTTATCTCTAATACAACCTTAACAATATATGCAAGGACCATGTTGAATGTCATAAAGACCAACTCTAAAAATGATACAATGTAATTTTTTTATTATAATTAATTAATTAATTTTTTAAATGCGACCTAAGACCTGGAAAGTTAAGAAACTCACCTAACCTAGGCTACTGATACCAATTTGATGCAGGACAAACTATAGGGTGACCCTAAATGCCGAAATTTGAATAAAAATAATGTATCCTAAAATCTAATATGGCTGAAATTAATTAATCAATTAATAACAGCAACAAGAAAAGGTGTAGAACAACAGTAAAAGGGTTAAGAAAAGGGTTGTACAGGTCTAAGATACAAATCTAAGTATAGTAGCAGATCTGATAGGTCTAGAACAGATCGTGGACAAAATTGGGACTGGTCTTGGGCTGTTTTGGGACAGATCTGGGCTGAACTGTGACAGATTTTGGGACAGATCTGGGACAAGGTTTTGGGGTTGTTTCTGGGACAGATTTAGGACAGGTTCTGGAGTTGTTTCTGGGACAGCAATTCAAGGAGAAGAAAAGGAAAAGAGAGAGGAAGAGATAGAATTAGAAGAAGAATACCTGAAGATGGAAAGATGTTAGCCTCACACTAGGCTTCACGGCAAAAGTGCCTCACACCAAAGGAATCACTCCCAAAATTATTTTCGTCGCACAAGCAGCGGAAGGAAACTTCAATTTCATTCATCATTAAGTATCAATCCCGTATGGAGGGGTTACATCACATATATAATGACTTAAAGACATGAAAAAGATTAAAATACCCTCAAATAAACAAAACCAAACTACCTCCAATGATTAGAAAGCCCTAATTACATGTAAAATCACTAAATTTCCTCAAACAAAACCAACTATTGGACTAAACAAATAAATGAAAGAAAAAATACAATTATGAAAAGCTGAAAATCCTAAATCTAAATATAGAAACGTGCTAAATATGAAAACTCGTGTGGTGCTCCGCATCACATTCATTCTTTTAATTTCAAGAATAAAGTCTACATAGTTATGTGGATCATTGGTATCTTTTAACCTTCCAATTCCTAAAGTTAATTAAAGCAAAGAGTATGAATGGTGGAAGGTTTTTTTTCCTAGTTAGTTTAGTTCTACAATAAGTCCATTTAATTTAGAATGGACGAGATTTGCAATATGAATTTTCTTTTATTTTATTTTTAATTTTTTTTTTTGGTTTTGGCATGCAATGGCCTGACCTTGGCCTTACGGGTTTTTTTAAAGCCAGTTACAGACAATTGGAATAATATTTGAGTTTATTTTTAGAAGAGGAATTCTCTTGGACTCTTGGGAGTTGTTCTTAAAGATTGGTAGACTCCAATTTCCACCCATAGCAAGTAAGTACCGGTGTCTTGTTGAATTCAATTAGTTTTTCATGGTTTCTCTTGATTGGGTTTGAGTTTATTCAAACTTATGATGTCTCTCTTTTAATTGCTTCTGCTACATTCTGCATCTACTTCAATTGAAGAGGCCTAATCTAAGAAAACCATAGACTAATTTGAATTCTTAGGAAACTTGTGCAATCGATTTGGAAATTATTTGAGCATTTCCTTACCAAGGCAAAATCCTTTTACAAATACGTAATCGGTTTCGTGGGTCTTTCAAAGACCATACTCTGAAATCAGCGAGCCTATATGCGAATTGAAAAACTCGACCCTAGGCCTGCAGTTGGTCATCAAAGCTTCGGATTGCTTCTAATTGCAATCAGAACAAGATTCTTAGGAAGATTCGACTGCGCTTGTGGACTTAAAAAGATTTCCCATCCAATCACACGTTATTCATATAAGACTTGTTGTATTAGTGCTTCAAATAAATTTTTTGGTTGTAGAACTTAACCCGAACAGTACTTCTATGAACTGATGTTCTTTCTAGCACAACCCTGCAATTTTCGTTATCTTACATGCTTTTCTAAGAATAAACGGCTCAGAGTAAAAACTCAAAAAAATCCAGCAGATAGGTCTCTCTGTGAGGATTACAGATATATTTGGTTCGTCACAAGCAAAATTTTCTAGCCCGAGATATCACCGTTTTACTGGGACTAATATATATTGGTTTTTTGGAGCAGACTGGGTATATTATTGCAGGCAGCTTTCGACCGACCCAACCAGGTTCCAAAATTCTCAATTTTTACAGTGGATAGATCTTTTTGTGAGGATCATCGTGGTATATTATTTTGCATTGTTTCGATTTTCCTACATCAAGTTATCAATGCTGCAAGGTATTGTTATCAAAACTGCAAATCAGACTGCACGATTTATTTTGGTCTCTGTTACTGCATAATTTTGGTGATCAATTCATATTCTTTCAATCTCATATTTGGAGGGTAATTAAATCTCCTTCTCTGAATTCCAGCATTATAAAGATCTCTCCAGGAAGATTTTTGTAGCTCAAGTTATGATTTTTTTCGTCACACCGCGTAGAAACAGACTGAGCAGAAACAAGAATTTTTATCTTTGTCATTTCGGCTCCTTACAGAAATTTTTTGAGGTACCATTTGAACTTCTTTCGGTCTGAAATTTTTACAGAAGCCTTCTATATCAATTGGCTTCCTTCAGAAAACTTTTCGTGGACATATCATATAAGAAACTCCAATTATTAATTTTTTGGTGATGGGTACGCAGAATATCCATACAGCAAAGTGTTTTTTAGACTTTTGAAGCATCGGGTAACTGTATTCTTGCAATTTTTCTTACAACTACCTAATTTTCATAGTTGTTGGCTCTTATGTGATTCATATTGGATATTACTTGTGTTTGCCACAAACAAGTTTGCAAGTTTTAGGTTGTCTTGCTCGCTTTGAATTTTTACGACACACGGTTATTGTACCAAATTAAATATGGGCAAGAATGATGGTGATAACAACCCTTTGAAGGGTTAAGCTAGTAATCAGGGCGACAAACAATCAGAGATGGTTGATTGACGGCAAGCAATAGCAGCGTTGGCACGACAAATGGCTACCATGCAAGCCACTAATGCAACATCAAGTGACTACCTTGCACGGATTTAACTCCTTTGCACCTTGGATCCACACCTCTGTGGTCGCCTCTAGCCCCCCTATCTCTGCCTCAGGGGGACCCTAGATTCCGGACAACTATGGGCCCCTTTATCTCCATCACGATTGCCGCTACCAGACACGCCTGAAACCCATGTTTTGGGGTTTTTCTGCTTTGATCTACTTCATCTTGCGGAGTTCCTCCTTCCAACCAAGTCTCCTAGGGTCGCCCCTAGCCAATGCTTGCATCGCACTTGCATTCCCACCATCCATCCACTGTGGGACCCATTCTTTGGGCTTTCTTCTTGCTGCCAGTGCATCTAGGTACCCAGTTTTGGGTCCTTTTCCTACAGGATCTGGTCGAATAAGGCCAGTACACATCTGTTTTCTTCTCCTACACTGTCCCCACTGCATCTATATTGTATCTGTACGGATTTTGCCTTTGATACTGCTGTGTGGGGCCCACAGCAGCCTCTTCTTCTCAGATCTGCTGTGGAATTTTGTCCTTGGGTCGATTTCTGGGCTCTATAGTTCCTTTGGATACAGCCTCAGTCTCATGGCATCATTTTCTTCGACGACTCCTCCAAATATGGCCTCTTCTGGCTCTCCATAGATTGGACGAATCACAACGGTGTTATTAAATGAGACCAAGTACTTTGAATGGTCCCATTCGGCGAAGATGTTTCTCACTGCGAGGCAACTTTATTCATATATCGATGGTACTACATCTCAACCGGCTAAGACTGATGCTACATTCTCCACCTGGACAACCAATAACTCCCTGGTCCAGGCTTGGCTTCTTCACTCTATGGAAGCTCATGTACAGCGTATCGTTTATACACTTCCAACCGCTAAAGTTGTTTGGGACACTATGAAAACTCTGTACTCTGATGGGGATAACTTCGCCTGTATGTATGAATTATCTCAGACCGCTGCAACTCTCCAACAAGGGGAGTTGTCCATTATCCAGTACTACTCGACTATGCAGTCTTGTTGGTTGGAGTTAGATCAGCTTCAATCCCTTACTTTTAAGGATCCAGACGATACTCTGAAGTTCCATAAGTATGTTGAACAACAACGGATTTTTGCCTTCTTAGCTGGCCTCAACCCTGAATTTGAGCCAACCCAGGCCCAGATTCTTGGGCAACGACCTCTTCCAGCTCTAGATGAGGTTTACTAGGCCTTACCGCAAGATGATCGGCGTCGTCTTGTTATGACTCCACTGCCCGCGGAACGATTTGCCCTGGTCACCACCCAATCCTCAATGCCTTCTCTGGCTCATTGGCACCTAGCTTCCCATGGCAAGGATTTCCCATCTGATCCTCGAAGGGACACCAAAGGTCCATGGAAGAAGGGCACTCGATTCTGCACCTACTACAAGATGACTAACCACAACATTGATTCCTGCAACAAGCTTCATGGGCGCCCTAAGCAAGCCAATCTCTCCGTTGCGCCTCCTACTCCTCCTTTATCTAATGTGATTAATGATAGTGCTCCTGTGACTCATCAGGATCTTAACTTAATACTGCAACGGCTTGAGCGTCTTCAATCCTCTGAGGTTTCGAATGTTGTCTCCTCTCCTCAGGTACTGACTCATCTGCCCATCATGCCTCTCATCATTCCTAAATTGTCGATTCTGGTGCTACTGACCATATGGCTGGTATGTCCACCGTTTTCTCTTCCTTTTCTCCTATTTCTCATGGTAAGGTCAAACTAGCCAATGGCTTATACACTGATATTGTTGGGAAAGGGACAGTCCCAGTCTCTCCTCATTTGGACCTTCACTCTGTTCTGCATGTTCCAAATCTATCCCGCAATTTGCTATCTGTTAGTATTTTGACTAAACATTTGAATTGTTCAGTCACATTTTTTTCCTTCATACTTCGTTTTCTAGGATCTGACCATGAAGCAGGTGTTGGGTGGTGGTCATGAAACAGGTGGTCTCTACCTTCTTGATTCTCGCTATAGCAGCTCCGAACCTTGTTCGACCTCTTCTTCTTCAGATGTGTGGCTGTGGCATTGTCATTTAGGACATCCTGCCAACTTTGTTCTTAAACAGCTTGTTCCTAGTCTGTCTTTTACTCATTTTGAATGTGAATATTGCCAATATGGCAAGCATGTTAGAAATCATTTTTCCCCTTCTATGAATAAAAGTTCATATACTTTGTTTTCACTCATTCACTCGGATGTTTGGAAATCTCCAACTGTATCTCGTACTGGGTTTCATTACTTTCTTACTTTTATTGATGAAACAAAAATCTGAGGCTTTTTATCACTTCCAAATTTTTTACCAATGGATTCATACTCAATTTGGGTGTAAAATTCAAGTTTCAAGGAGTGATAACGGAGAAAAATATTTGTCACACTCCTTTCTTACTTTTTTGCAAAAACATGGCATTGATTCTCAGTTCTCTTGTCCTTCTACACCTCAACAGAATAGTGTAAGTTGAACGAAAGAACCGTCACCTTCTTGACGTGGCAAGATCTCTTATTTTTACTATGCATGTCCCATCATCCTATTGGCCAGAAGTAGTGTTAACCGCATATTATCTCACTAATAGAATGCCTTCTAGCATTTTACAAAATCAGTTCCCCATAGATAGCTTGTCCTTACACAAACCTATTCCTAAAATTCCCTTACATGTCTTTGGATGTGTTTGTTTTGTTCACAATTTCTCTGGCCACAAACTTTCTCACCGGGCTGTGCGGTGTGTTTTTTTAAGTTACTCACCTTTTCACAAAGGCTATGAGTGCCTCGATCCTATCACTGGGAAAACATACATATCCATGGATGTCACATTTTTTTTAGCAGGACCCATATTTTTCAGCCGCCTCTACATCTTTTCCTTCTCATGTTCTTCCCATTGTACCTGCAGATCTTCCTTCTCCAAGTCCACCTAAACCTCTTCTAGTGTACCAACACATATAGTCTCAGGTACCATCTGCAGTTGACTCCACCCATCCATCTGCAAGTGCTTCAAATCCACCAGTTTTCGCCTCGTCTGATCTTCTTATTGCGCTTCGCAAAGGTAAGCTCTCTTGTACTAGCCATCCCATTAATCGTTTTGTCTCATATCATGTTGCTTCACCTTCCTATCATAGTTTTCTCACAGCATTAAGATACTCAAGAGGATCGACACAGCCTTGAAAGATCCCTCCTGGAAAGCAGCCATAGGATGAAGAGTTAGTTGCCCTTGAGAAGAACAACACATGGGAGATGGTCTCTCTGACCTTAGACAAGACTCCAGTTGGGTGCAAATGGGTTTTTGCCTTGAAGCATAATCTAGATGGCTCTATTGCATTGCTATAAGGCACGACTCGTAGCTAGAGGCTTCACACAGACTTATGGAGTTGACTACCAGGACATTTTTTCACCTGTCGCCAAGATTAACTCTCTGTGCAGTTTACTCTCCCTTGCAACCACTTATACTTGGCCCCTGCACTAGTTAGATGTGAAGAATGCTTTTCTCCATGATGATCTTCAGGAAGAAGTCTATATGCTTCTCCCTCCAGGATTTGTCAAGCGGGGGGAGCCTCATTCTGTTTGCAGACTCAAAAAAACTCTCTATGGTCTTAAGCAGTCTCCTTGTGCCTGGTTTGAGAAGTTTAGCAAAGCCTTGCTACCTTATGGCTTCACCCGCTATCAGTCAAATCATTTGATCTTTATCTACCATCTCCACTCAGTTGTGATAATTTTGGTAGTGTATGTTGATGATATTGTACTCACTGGTAATAATGATGAAGCTATTTCTTCCTTCAAACAGTATCTTCAACGGACATTTGATATTAAGGATTTGGGACCTCTCCGGTACTTTCATTGAATTGAAGTTGCTCGGTCCTCTTGTAGCCTTTATCTCTCTTAGTGCAAGTATGCCCTGGATTTCCTCGTGGAAGCTGGCTATTCTGGCTAAAAACCTGCGGATACCCCGTTGGATGTGAACACCAAGTTATCTGCTTCTAATGGTACTCTTCTTGACACACCAAGTTGTCGACAAACTCATATATCTGACCATCACGAGACCAGACTTATCTTATGTTGTTGATGTCGTCAGTCAGTTCATGCATGAACCATGAGATACTCACCTTCATACCGTGTTCTGAATCCTTCGATATATTAAGGTTCATCCCGACCGCGGCTTGTTCTATGCACAGCAGCCTACTTTCCCAGTTCACAGCTATTCTGATGTTGATTGGGCCGGCTCTCCAGATGATTGCCGCTCCACTTATGGCCTATTGTGTTTTCTTGGGCTCCCATTTAGTTGCCTAGCAAAGCAAGAAACAGTCTATTGTCGCTCGTTCTAGTGCTGAGGCTGAATATCATGCCAGGGCTAATACTGCTTCTGAATTGTTGTGGTTTCACCAATTCCTTACTAAATAGGGCTTTGCTCCTGCTGATCCACTCATCATGTTTTGTGACAATCAGGCAGCTATTCACATTGCCTCCAATCCAGTTTTCCATTAGCGGACTAAGCACATTGAGGTTGATTGCCACTTTCTTCGAACAACATATCTCAGAAGGGCGACTTTTTACACCTCATCTGCAGTCTAAGGATCAGCTGGCAGATATCTTCACAAAATTAGTTCCCCGAACTCAGCTCGATTCGGTCGTGAGCAAGCTGAATCTACTCGACATCTTCAAACCTAGCTTGAAAGGGAGTGTTGTGGGTCCCATACGTCTATTGTGGGACACATATATGCCTAGATACAATGTATATCACAATAGATTGTAACTGATTGTAATTGATGTGTATTGATGTGTATTTCCTTTTTTGTACCTTAATTGTCTCATTCTTCACTATTTAAGCATTGTATCCTCTAAGAGGAAAAGTTATCAATGCAATAGTCTGAGAATTTTTTCTCCAATTTCTTTTCTTTATCTTCTAATTCTACAGTAGACCTTCCACCAGACATGGGTATTAGTCTTATTTTCCACGTGGAGGATCTATCTTCTTTTTCAAAACCCAACCACTACACACCATTCAGCCCAACCTCACATCATCACTTTGACCTTTCCATTGGCCTACCTGACCCTCTCGATGACCCATGTCATGCACCCATACAACCCTCTCATCCTTTACCATCTTTGCTGACCTTATTACCCAAGAAAGATGAGATTGAGTCCATCTTGGACAAGGAAGTGGAGACCACCAATGTCGGAGGATATCAAAAGCATCTCTTAGAGTGGAAGAACAAGCCCATAACAAATGCTATGTGGTTGATCGAGAGCGAGCTACAGTGACTTGACCCAGATCTTCTGGAGAGGTATCGGAGCTTTATCTCGCCAAAGGTGCATTCTTTTCATCCGGAGAGAGTTGCCAGTTATGACAGATTAGGCTTCGGAGTATATCATTGATGACGGAGGAGAGTCGTTCTAGCACTATCATTGTGGTCTGATGTTTATCTGCTCGGATGACACTTGAAAGCCTCACGTGCGCATGATCACAATTTGAAGACCCCCACACTAGGACGGCGCGCACATGGTTCGATGTGTCTTCTCATATATTTGAACTCAAGGTCGAGTTCTTAGATGGGGAGATTGATGCGTAGCAGTTTTCTATATTTAGATAGCTTCCATATTTAATATTAGGGTTTTTTATTATTTGTCATGATTGTATTTTTCATTTTTTTATTTATTTTATTGTCATTAGTTCTAGATAGTTAGAGGATTAGTTTATTATGTGAGGGTATTCTGGTCTTTTTAAATTTGAGGGCATTTTGGGCATTGTTTATTATAAGCACTATATATGCATGTAAGCCTCCTTGAGGCCGGAAGTTTTTTGAACGAATAATACAAACAACTCTTCTTGCACCATGCACATGAAGCCCTTTTGGTGAGAATCCAAGAGCCTCGGTGAGAAGCCAGGAAATTGTGGTGAGAATCCACGGAGGTGAGAAGCCTTCCCATGTATCCAAGTACGGATCATCTTCTCTATCTCTTTCCTTCTCTCTTCTTCTCTTCTTCTTCCCTCTTCTCTTTTATTTTCCTTTTGGTTTACTCAAACCCAAACCAACCCTCCCTACTCCTGTCGTACCCCCTCCAAGACCCCTTCCCCTTGCCGCTGCTCCAAAACTCCCATCCCTTGTTGCCGGTCAACCAGATCTCAGCCTTTGTATTGCCACCACCCCTCAGACCCTCCCACAGCTTTTGCCCCTTATCCAAAACCCCTCCTTGGCTTTCGCCCTTTCCCAAAAGCAACCCGCACCCCAACAGCCATTGTCCCTCAACAAACCATCCACTGGTATCGTTCATCCTTATCACCTCCCATCTGCTGCCGCAGTCTTTAAAACAAGCTCTTAACTGTCGCCGGCCTCTTACAGGTCATCCTGTACCACCGCCGCCCCTTCCAACACCCTCCTCGACCTTCATTCATCTCCATCAACAGTTCACTGCTCCCAATCGAACCAGATCTATGAACAGTACCTCATGTGTGGTGGAATGGTTGCCAAACCATGGAGTTTCGTTGCTTGAAAACGTCGTTAGTGTTTTGTTTGAGATCAGCATTTATGCTGGTTGAAAACAGCACCAGATGAACTTCATTTCGAAGCGGTTATGTTGTTGAAGACCAGATTCAGATCTGTTTCTAAAAACAGCAGTGACTTACAGAGCCTTTTTGACATATCAAATGAACTCGGAATTTAATGAAAGTTTAGGCACAGATAGCTTGATCAGAGAGCTTTCCAACGGTACATAAAACGTCTGGATCTGAGTTTTGTGGCTCGAGTTATTGCAGTTTTAGTAAACAGATACAGAACTGCTAAACCGAGCTGCAGTGTTTCAGTCAGACGCTGTTTGCAGAGCATTTTTGCATTATCAAATGAATCCAGAAATTGATGAAAATTTAGGCGTGTCTAGTTCAGCCAGAGAGCTTTCCAACGACATATAGAGCGCCAATCCAAGTTCTGTAGCCCCAGTTATGATTTTTTTTTGTACAAAGTCGAAGAACCATTCTGGACCATACCAAACAGCAAACTGGTCTGTATAAACCCACCATACAGCAGTATCTGGGACTGTCTTTAGTACCCAAAGACATGACAGCAGTATGCAATGACAGTAGACTGAAGTACTTATCAGTCTTTGAGTAGCAATAGATCGATTCTTGCAACGCCTGGTGGTTTGGTGACTGAATAGTCTGTTAAATTCGAAATTAAAAACTATATGGTGTGTACAAATTTGGGATTCCAAATACTTCAACTGAATGGTAAAATAAATTTGGACTCATTTTCTACTCAAATAAATGAAGTTCAAGTATTTATGATTTTGCCCTTCCAACTTCAACGAGTCGGATCAATGAGCTATCGAACTCGGATTGGGCCAAACTTGGACTTTTTGGAAAGCCCTCACCGTGATCTTCATGATTAACGGATCACAATCCACACTTAACGGCCCAAAATCGCATAATCAAGCCCTAATTAGGGTTTGGGTATTACAACAGGCAACGCTCGCTACATGGCTACATCAGACCCTGAGTAGGAGCCTACTGCACCCACACCTCCTAAACTTGAGGATGAGTTTCCTCTGGGAATGGAAGAATGATGCGGGCATCACACCCAGAAATTGGGTGAAGAATGGTTGGTGTTCGACCGCAGCAAATGCGAGACCAAAGCTCTTGGTCCAAGGCTCGAATTGGAAGATGCGGCGCATGCGGACCCATATGTGGGACGAAGGCCCACTTGAGGTCGTGTGGATCCTGGTCAGAGGAAGCCCACATGCTCACAAGTTCTATGGAATTTGGAGGACTCATGGAAGACATGTGGAGTTAACACTTTCATAAATCCAGCCAAGCTAACTTCATATCTGATGGTTGAAACAGTAATAACACTCATATAACTTTTAAGGTATCAAATGAACTCAGAATTTTGTTAAATTTTAGGCGTGGATGGCTTAGCCAAAGAGCTTTCCAACGAGCACAAGAACGTCTAATTCCGAATTACATATCTCAAGTTATGAATTTTCTCATCCAAAGGTGCAGAATTGTCCAAACCCAAGCACTCCCATAAGGAATGGCGTGTGGATTGCAAAGGAAAGTCAACCCTTCACACCTAGGCGTAAACAAGCTTGGAGAGTCCTCTTTGATTCCATTTTTAGTTTGTGTTTTCTTAGAAGCATTCTTATTGGTCCAATAAGCCTTGTTGGTAATTAGGTTTAATTTCATTGGCTACTTTGTAAGCACAAGGATTGCTCCCAATGAGAGTCAATCCTTGTGAGATTTCTACCCCTACTTTTATGTAATTTGGCCAACCATCAACCCCTAGATTGCATGGTCAACCAAGGCAAGAATGCGTAGTCATTAGGGTTTCCATTGGGTCTATATAAAGACCATTATATCTCATTTCCAAGTAATTTTCAATATATTAGTTTTGGAACCAAAACTCATTGGAGTTGGGCGTGTGAGTGCACACCGGGCCAAGTACCCATGGCGTTGAATCAAACCCCCAGGATGGGCGATCCCACCTTTGGATCATCGGATCCAAGAGCAAGTAAGTACCTTGGTTGATTTTATGTTGTGATTTGTTTAAGCTTGATTAAGTGTATTTCAATCAATCCAATCCTTCTCTTTTCTTTCATCTTTCAATTGAATTAAAAGAGGCTTAATCTACCTTAAACAAGGACACATAATTCCCTAGGAAACTTGTCGTCATGGGCCTTGTTTGTCAAGCCCTGACAAGGTAGAACCCGTTCATAGATATTTGAACGGCTAGGGATCCATCAATGGCAGCGTTGATCGGACCAAGCATCCTGTCAACCTTCGGGCTAAATTAAACACCACCTGGGCCTGCATCACCTTTCCTGTGGATCCTTCTCTAATGGTGAATTTTCCATTGAGCTATTTAATTTTAAATATTGTAGATATTACTTGATCTAGAACTACTTAGTGAGAATTGAAATTTAAAACAGATAAATAGTTCAGGGCTACCTTAGAAAACCTGGCAACATGACTTGGTAGCCCTACTTCCTACAAGAACAATGGAAAAGCTAAATCAAGCCAAGATATAGAACAAAAGTTTTATTCATTGTAAGAATTGAAACTGCCAAGACTGACACAGTATCACACCTTTCTTCCATGTCTGCAAGCCTCATCACTGCTCACAAGTACCCTAGCAGCCCATCTGTCAGCAACAATCAATTTAGAACATGCTCTCTGACTCTCTCTAGAAGGACAAAAAGGGAATGGAAGAAGCATTCATATAGCATCAAAGCACAATAGTGGTGGCTTCAGATAAACAGTTACATGGTTTTTGATCAAACAAGTAGCTTGTCAAACAAGCTGCACAGGTGGTGTTCACCTTTGTTGACACAAACTGTTCATATAGTAATCCACATGATGAATGGAAATACTGCAACAAATCACACTAATACGAAGATCATATAGTTTGATTGGTTCCCTGTCATATATGCAGCATTGTTGAACCATCCATCTCATTGGATAGATAGATTCATCTCTTGGTGAACATATTGTTGCACAATCCTCCGATCAGATCCAGAGCACACCTAAGTCAATGGATTATATCACTAAAACATAGGTCCTTCCTGTACCAGTGTCTTGTCAAGCAAGAGAAGTAAAGTTTCCTTTTACTGGACATTATACGAAACATGACAAAGTTCTAACATCATTTTTTCCCTATTGAAAAAAGATTTATCTCTTTCAACTGCAAGAATTACAATCAACAAATAAACTTACGCGCAAGAAGTTGGGGGATTCCAAACAACTCCTGCAATCACCACAAGCTGAGAGCAAACACAGTTCGACAAAGACATTTCAGTCAGTCACTGCCGCAAACATAAATAAGAGAACCAGTAGAAGAAAATTACAAGTTCTAAGTGCAGGTATTAGAAACAGATTGAATTCATGGAATAAGGTATAAATAGGCAGAAACAAACACTAGAGGGGAAATAATTGAGCAAAACTAAGAAAAAAATCCAAAAATTTACTTTCAATAATACTATTTGTTTTTAGGAGTCCTTAAAACATAAGCTCTGTAATCATTGAAGAAACTATCAACTCCACCACGTGTTGGTACACCTTATTGTTTTGCGAAACATCTCGAGAAGAACTTTGGGGAGTGAAATATGTCCTAAGATGCTTTGAGTTGGTCTCGGGGCTTAGGATAAATCTAGGGAAAAGTAATAAAATAGGCATGGGAATAGAGTCCAAGGAAGTGGAGTCATTGGCTAGGGAGGTAGGTTGTGGAGTAGGGAGAATGCCTTTCACTTATCTGGGGTTGCCAGTTGGGGGGAACCCAAGGTCCAAAGCTTTTTGGGATCCCACTTTGGAAAAAGCGGCTAAGAAGTTGAATGCATGGAGCAAGTCCTACCTTTCAATTGGGGGTAGACTAACCTTAATCAAATCATGCTTGATAAACCTGCCAACATATTTCCTATCTGTGTTTGAAATACCCAAGGGAGTGGCGAAGAAATTAGAGAAAATCAAGAGGGACTTTCTATGGGAGGGCAAGGGACAAGCTAGGAAAAGCCATCTAGTGAAATGGGAGGAAGCTAGGGACGTTAGAGATAAAAGGAGGATTAGGGATATCGAACATGAGGGATAGGAACCAGACCCTGTTATGCAAATAGCTTTGGAGATTTCCAGTTGAAATTTGAAAAGGAGGCCTTGTGGAGGAAGGTTTGGTAGCTAGGTTCGGAGAGGCAGATCCAGGGGGATTGGTGATTAGGAATCAGGGCGGCAAGGGAAGGATCGGCAATAGTGAAAGCATTGATGAGGTTAGGGAATAGCGGGGAAGGATTGGTGGTCTTTCAGGCTGGGGTCAAACTCCTGGTTGAGATTGGAAAGAGTGTCTTTTCTTTTTTTGAAAAGACAAGTGGATGGGGGAGAGCCACTTATGGAGTCATTCCCAAAACTGTTCAGAATTGCACTGAATTAGGATGCACTAATTAGTGAGTGCTACAATGAAGTCGGTGATGCACCTCCGTGGTTATCCCCTATAGAAGGTCCCTAAGAGGTTTTGAAGAGGACCTCCACCAGGCCTTGATCACTCTCTTGGGGGACACCAAGTTGTGGTTTGAGGAGGAAAACAAGTGGATTTGGTCCAATGATCCATCTGGATCCTTCTCAGTAAAATCAATCCTTGAATCAGCATATATTGCAAACCTGAACCCACCGCCCTTGTGCAACCTCGCCTGAAATAACAATGTGCCCCCTAGAATCCAGGTCTTTATGTGGGTGACTCTAAAGAGGAAGATCTCAGTAAGACACAATCTAAGGAGAAGAGGTATCCTCCCAGATAGTGCTTCGGAAGTGTGCACTCTATGTGGGGACGAAGAGGAGACAGTGGATCACTTACTGAGTGAGTGTCGATACACATGGGGCATATGGTGTTCGTTTTTGAGGCTATCTGGATGCTCATGGGCCATAGGGAAAGGCGTGGAGGGAGTGGTCCCAGGGTGGTCGCCCCTTCAGGGGTAGATCTAGGACGGCTTGGAAAGTGGTACCTTCTGCATTCTCGTGGGCTATTTAGAAAGAGCGACATGGGAGCATCTTTGAGGATAAGAGGGGGTCCGTAGGAGAAGTTTTCGAGAAGGCGAATGGAACTTGATAGGATAGCTTTTTGTTTGTAAGAAGTTCTTTGGATTGGCCCGGGGGGATTTCTACCTATCATGGGAAAGGTGTATGAGGGGAGTTGGGAAAGATAGAAAACCCAGAGTTGATTGGGTAGTGCCACCTCAAGACTGTTTTAAATTTAATGTAGATGGGAAGCAAGAGATAAACTGGGCCAGACAAAAATAGGAGGGGTGTTGCATGAAGATAGTGGTAGGATGTTATTAGCTTTTTTTCTGAGCCCTTAAGTATCATGGAGTCGAATGATGCAGAATTGAGAACAATCAGGAGAGTGTTTCAGATTTGGTCTAGGTTTGGGAATGGTAAGCTCATTGTTAAAGGTGATTCGACTAATGTTATCTCTTGGGCTAGTGATAGGAAGTCCCCCTCATGGAAACTGGTTACCATTTTTAGGGACATTAGAAGGTTGTGAAGGACGAGGGATATCACCTTCACACATGCTCCTTGGTCGGTGAACAATATTGCTGATTTTCTAGCAAAAATGGGAGTACTAAAACATAGACCCACAATGGCGCTACTCTAATCATGTCTCTCTTTGGGTGTATGGAGAGATGGGGAACTCCACATTGTATCTATATTGTATACGGTGTACTTTACAAATAGTTCTTAGATGTTCTTATTTGTATTTCTTCTGATAGCCATGTATACCTCTCCTATATGTGGTCTATCTCTCTTGTATCATCTTCATCATTTAATGAAACCATTTGTTACTGTTGCAAAAAAAATGTGTTGGTACACCAACATGTGCATATGCAATCCCCAAGAGATAAAAGGAGGATTGAGTCAGATAGTGGCTATGAAATTATGGCAGTTCCTTCGTGTTTTGCTTGAAAATACCACTAGGCAGAGATCTCTGGAAAAGTAGACCTTGTAAGCACAAAGCCCACCCCATATAAGTTGGATAAGGCTTTGATGACGACGACAAAAACAACAAGATGGTGTGTTGTTGATGATGGTGACAAAATTATTGGTTATCACTTGCAATCAACATCTCCCACCTCATCAAACCTTCCAGCTGGGCTGTCATTGTAGCGAGCAAGGAAGAGTCCACCAAGAGTATATCTGCAAAGTGCAGAATTTATCATAAACATGATGGGAAGAAGCTTACGAGTTGTTCATCAACCGATCCAGTTTAATTATTAATTTGGCTGTACAAGTTGTAGGCGTGAGACTCAAGCTCTAGCTATCCAAACCATGAAGATGAGACAGCCCATTGAGGATAAAAGGTTACCACAACATTATACCCAATCAGGTTATTCTAATCATCCATTTTTCCCTCCACAACGATGAGAACAAATTTATCGATTGAATGAAGGAAACTGGATAGCTAATTTCAATACAGATGGCAATTGGATAGCTCATTTTGCCCCCTCAAAGAACCTGATTTGAATACAGATATCTGCATCCTGAATAGTTCAATCCTTCCCTATCCAGGAATTAAGCCCCAAAATAACCTGTAGAAGTGTTTAAGGACCTGTACGATGATAGACTGGAACTGGAATCTTGTAGATGGGATTTCATGGTTCTCACTTCCAGGGTGGAATTGGTAATATCAAATCCAACAAAAAATTCCAATTTCATGGGATTTTTAAATTTCCATATTCCAGTCTAAGCCCACCAAACATAAACATAAAATGAATATTGCAAGAATCCTAAATTCCAGAATTAGAGTGATCTCCTAATTCAGAATTTTAAAAAATAAATAAACGCTACTGGAATTTCTTCCAAGCAGGAGCTAAAAACCGAATAAGAAGCTAAAGACCAACCAGGGATAACCCAGCAAATCCAGACTTCATTCAGACTTAAAGAAAGAAGAAAAAGAAGAAATAAAGAGAGTAAAAATAAAATACCCAAAAGCTTCAACCAATTTTAAATCCTTTGGTATGAAAGAACGAGCTGTTTCCGCCTTGACAAGATGCAGCTGATACAATGCACTGAAAATCAGAAAGCAACCAAACCGCAAGTTAAGAAGAGGCAGCCACATAGAAATAGTACGTAGAATAAGAACAAGTGCTATAGAAGGAGATCTTGCCTGCCTTGGAAGAGCCATGGAGGACCCTTGCCATAACCTCCTCCTGCTCTACACTTGTTGCTATCTTCTGCTGCACCACTTTCCATGGATCTCATATCTCAATCTTCTCAATTCAAACTCAAATGGATACAACAAGAAGAGATGACATAAGTACAAAAAAATTGGGATGTAACAAGAGAAAATGCAAGCTGAAATCCAATATCAAAAGAGAGGGAAAAATAAAAAGGAAATGGGAGGATTTTGTCTTCTTGTCTACCTCCTACTCTCTCTCTGTCTGGATAAGATTAAGATTCGATGGAAGGAGGATCGGAGGCTTTGGTTTTCGAAGAAGTGTCGTAATTGTCGATTGGTGACCCCTGACGTCTCATTGATGGGAAAGGCACAGCTTCTCAGAGTACTGGACTCATTCTTGGGCCTTCCCATTCATCCACACTAAATTTTACAGGGTTCCTTTCAGGCGAGGCTAAGTACGACATTACTCACCGATTATATATTTAAATTAAAATAATTATTTATATACTAGGGGACAACATATGAGACTGAATATTCATATAAAATTTATTAAAAAAAAAGTGATATGGGTATTATTGAAAAGATTACCTGTTGAATATATATTTATTAAAAATTATATTGATCTAATTAATAAAGTCATATTTTTAAGGGTTTTTTTGGGAGAGCACTTACACACACCTGGATTTTCTGCCTCTACACACTCGAAATCAAATTTTCGGGTGAAATTACGATTTTACCCCCATGTTTCTATTCATTCGAATGAATCATCAAGTGTATTTTCAATTCATTCGAATGAATGGGCTGAACAGTAACACGGAATACTGCTCATCTCCATTTATTCGAATGAATGGACGATCCATTCGAATGAATGAGCCTCATTCATTCGAATGACGTCATTCGAATGATTTAAATATTAAGATTTATTTTAAAATTTTATACTTGTTTTTTAAGCACTGTATATTTCCAAAATTTCTCAAATTGAATATCTAGACTAATTAAAATAATCTGATAAAAATACCTTAAGACTTTAAGGTCTTTTGACATTCCTAAATATTTAAAACACAGTATTTTACAAATAAGGGTATTCCTAGGGTGTGTCAAAAACACATTTGGAAGTGTCAAAAGACCTTGAAGTCTTAAGGTATTTTTATCAGGTTATTTTAATTAGTCTAGATATTCAATTTGAGAAATTTTGAAAATACACAGTGCTTAAAAATAGCTGTCTATATTTTAAAGCATAGACCGTTATTTTTTAAGCACTGTGTATTTTCAAAATTTCTCAAATTGAATATCTAAACTAATTAAAATAACCCGATAAAAATACCTTAAGACTTCAAGGTCTTTTGACACTTCTAAATGTGTTTTTGACACACCCTAGGGATACCTTTATTTGTAAAATACTGTATTTTAAATATTTAGGAGTGTCAAAAGACCATTAAGTCTTAAAGTATTTTGATCAGGTTATTTTAATTAGTTTAGATATTCAATTTGAAAAATTTTGGAAATACACAGTGCTTAAAAAATAAGTTTAAAATTTTAAAAAGATTTAAATAAATGTATACTGTTACTGTAACCTGTAACTCATGAATCATTCGAATGATTCATCATCTTGGAACGTATTCGTATTCATTCTGTCCACATTCCGTCCGTGTTCATTCGAATAAACGAATGAACCGATCATTCTCACGAATAAGATGAATCATTCGAATGATTCATCACGAATGAGATGAATCATTCGAATGATTCATGAGTTACAGGTTACAGTAACAGTATACATTTATTTAAATCTTTTTAAAATTTTAAACTTATTTTTTAATCACTATGTATTTCCAAATTTTTTCAAATTGAATATCTAAACTAATTAAAATAACCTGATCAAAATACTTTAAGACTTAATGGTCTTTTGACACTCCTAAATATTTAAAACACAGTATTTTACAAATAAGGGTATCCCTAGGGTGTGTCAAAAACACATTTAGAAGTGTCAAAAGACCTTGAAGTCTTAAGGTATTTTTATCGGGTTATTTTAATTAGTTTAGATATTCAATTTGAGAAATTTTGAAAATACACAGTGCTTAAAAAATAACGGTCTATGTTTTAAAATATAAACAGCTATTTTTAAGCACTGTGTATTTTCAAAATTTCTCAAATTGAATATCTAGACTAATTAAAATAACCTGATAAAAATACCTTAAGACTTTAAGGTCTTTTGACACTTCCAAATGTGTTTTTGACACACCCTAGGAATACCCTTATTTGTAAAATACTGTGTTTTAAATATTTAGGAGTGTCAAAAGACCTTGAAGTTTTAAGGTATTTTTATCAGATTATTTTAATTAGTCTAGATATTCAATTTGAGAAATTTTGGAAATACACAGTGCTTAAAAAACAAGTGTAAAGTTTTAAAATAAATCTTAATATTTAAATCATTCGAATGAATGGACGATTCATTCGAATGAATGGGCCTCATTCATTCGAATGAATGAGCCTCATTCATTCGAATGAATGAGGCCCATTCATTCGAATGAATCGTCCATTCATTCGAATGAATGGGGCTGAGCAGTATTCCGTGTTACTGTTCAGCCCATTCATTCGAATGAATTGAAAATACACTTGATGATTCATTCGAATGAATGATTCATTTGAATGAATGCCAAAATGAACTGGGCATTCATTCGAATGAATGGAAACGCGGGGGTAAAATCGTAATTTCACCCGAAAATTTGATTTCGGGTGTGTAGAGGCAGAAAATCCGGGTGTGTGCAAGTGCTCCCTTTTTTGGTTGAAAATACATGAAAAGTATAAGTACAGAATTTGGATAAACACGCCTCCAAATTTGAAAATTTGGACAGAATGCCATTGACACTTACTGAGACTTTTTTGGATGAAATTACCTGTTACTTTTTAATAGTAACAACTACACCAGTGCTTCTTATTTTCCGTGTCCCTGTAATACCTCGGATTTTCTGTATTATAAATCAGTGTACTCATCTCTTATGATTTAAAATTAGTAGAGATTGCAATGATAAATCATGAAATTAGAGAGGTAATTAATTAATTAAGAGGGGTTAATTATGATTTAATTAAGTTATTAAATTATTTTAATAATCCTTAATGAGATGATTTATAAATTAATGGATTAGTTAAATTAGTTAGATTAGTTAAAGTGTTAACATGTGTAATGAACACATGGAGTTTATGTCATCACATGAGGTGTCAACAAAGTTGACATGCCATTGAAAAGTCATTGCCATGTCACCACATGGAAAATTCGAATTTTGTTAGGGTTGCATACTTGGTCAACACTCATGGGACTTAGGGCCATTAATTAATGAGGTATTTGGCTTACCAAAAAGCCTTTGAAAGATGGAAATCTAAAAATCCCTAGAATGGAGCGTTGGGATAAGATCTATCCTTATGGCCATTGGTTAGGATTAAGTAGATGGAAACCAAACTAGATACCTTGTATCTAGACACATTGGAAACCCAAAAACCGTTAGCAAAAATCAATGGAGTGGTCTTGAGCCATTAAACATGGGAGGGAAAAAAAAGAAGAAGTTTTAACTCAACTACATGGAACCCTAGAATGAAGGGTTGGGATAAGATCCATCCTTATAGTCAATAGCTAGGATTGAGTAGATGGAAACCAAACTAGATACATTATATCTAGACACATTGGAAATGTAATAGCCCGGATTTTCAATGCAATAAATATATTGGCTATTATCTATTTTAATTGTTAAAAATTAATATTTATAGATGGAATGGATGGTAGATGGATAAAAGTTGGGGCAATGGCCCAAGTATGGTCCAATGGACCATGGATAGGATTAATTTTATTTAATTGGGTCAATGATGGTCAATTGGGTCAAATGCTCAATTGGGACCCAATGGGTCAAGATGGATTGATGATTAGGGTAAATGGGTAAGGAATGGATTTAATCGGGTCATGGACCCAATTAAAATCAAAGGCATGGGGTCCACCTCATCAAGTGAGGTGGCAAGTGTATGAGGAATTATCCAAGTGACAGCCAAGTGGGACCCAACTCCACCTCATCAAGTGAGGTGGCGTGTGGAGTAAGGCACAAGTGGGGCCGGCCACCATGGTTGACTTTGGGTGACTTCATAGGTGAATTAAAGAGGATCAAGTGAAGTGAGTTGAATTAAATTATTTAATTAAATCACATAAGTTAGATGGAAATAAATTCAAATGTTTGGGTTAGGAGTTGAGTTTCATTTAAATGGAGTGAGTCAAATGGGTGGTGAGTCACATGAAAAGATGGAGTGAGTCAAAGGAGGGGTGGGTGGTTTCCATGAGCACCAAAATTTTTGGAGAGGGTGGTGTGTGCCATGTGGAGGGCATGCATCCTCTTGGTTATAAGGAACCCATGTGGAGGGCATGCATCCTCATGGTTGGTCAAAGGAGAGGTGGGGGTTCCATCTCAATGAAAACCACTAGCCAAAACCGTTGGAGAGGGTGGTGTGTGCCATGTGGAGGGCATGCATTCCCTTGTTTGGTCAATGGACTCATAGGGAAGACTCTATATTGATGAGGGTGGTTGGAGGTGGAGTCTTACCCAAGGAAACCCTACACAAGATGGAAAGGGTTAGCTTTCCATCTCATTCACTCTCTCACTCTCTCCCTCTCTCAAGCTTGGCCGACCCTCTCATTGAACAAGAAAAGACTTGGAGTTTTCTCTCTCAACTCCTTTCCCTCTCACCAAAAACCCTAAGGGCCGACCTCTCTCCTTGAGATAAAGAACATAGAGTTTTCTCCCATTCTCTCCTCCTCTCCCTCTCTCAAACCTTCTCCTTGGCTGAACCATCTCTTGGGATTTTCATCTTAATCAAGCACCACACTTTGGCTGAAGATCAAGGAGGAAGAAAGAAAAGACTAAGGAAGGAGAAAAACGGAGGAGCAAGACGGAGCGAAAGAAACGGAAGAGTCGCGGAATTGGTAAGTATTGCTTGACAAGATTTTATTAATTTGAAAGAGCTTAAGGGAACATTCCATTTCGGATTGAAAGTAGTTGGCCAAAAATATTTTGGGCTATGGATTTAAAATCTATCCAAGGAATGAGATGGAAAAATGGATAAAACCCTAATGGGTAAGATGGATTATTAAGGACATTGTATATATGGCTTATGTCAACATGCATGGCTAAACATGAGGAATGGTCAAAGAACATGGTTCGGCCCTGTAACGACCTGCCCTTTTTCACTCGCTTCTTCCTGTAAATCAGAGTCTTTTTTTTTTTTTTATAACAGAATAGAGTGATAGAGAGCGGGACGTCACGACGTGAGCTAAGTCCGAACTTCCAAAGTCCGACCCTTAACTGGCCAACCCTATGTGTGCATGGACTAAGTCCATGAAAAACAGTTCACACATAGCAACATAAATATGCGAATAAAAATCATAACATGCGGAAACATAATAGAACACAGTTCTCTTCCATTCAGATAGCAAAGTACATCAAGTCCTTAATCATCATTATCATGACGCAATTATCCAATAAAACATCCAACCATAGCAAATTCATCTAAGTTATTACATCCGAATTCTAAATACTCAAATACAAGCCCATGAGTATCTTAAACAAAATATAAGTTATAATCCTCCAAGCTCCTATGCGTGGCCCGTTTCGCGTTCATCGTTCTCCTTGTTTCCTGTATCATCCAATAGGGTAGAAATAGGGCGTTAGTACAACGCGCCCAATAGGTATTCCAATTAGGGTTAACACATGGGCTAGTACAAAAAATCCAGATATAATATATATCAAAATCAGTTATAATAAATCATGTCATACTTATAAAGCATCGTATCCAAATCAGTGTATGATAATAGAGATCCAATCATACCGATAAAAACCAGAAACCTTACATGATAATAAAGATCATAATCATGCCGAATCAATGCCATGCCATGCTATCATATGCAATCAGTCCCACCCATCACAAAACATCCTCTTGATGGAAAGCTCCTCATCAAGGTATCCCCCACGATTATTTTACGGATGCTCCGACGGAGTGGTGAATCTCTGGAATCTTTTTGATGGAATTCTCCTCATAAGGTACCCCCACAATTGTTTTACGGACACCCCGACGGAGTGGTGGATCTCCGGCTATATAGTATCCTCTTGATGGAATGTTCATCATCAAGGTCTTCCCCCACGAATAATTTACGGACGCCCTGACGGAGTGTGGGTCCCCAGTTACCTGTCATCCCTCCCATACCATGCATGAGATGCAAATGTCCATATGCTATGCAATTATACAAATCATAGCATTTAAAAGCTCATATTTGAAACATATAAAACACATGCTATTTTATCATATAAATATAGCATTTTAAAATCACAATTTGAAACATATCCTTTGCAATATAAATTCATCAAATCAAGATAGAAACAATGTACATAAACCCATGGTTTCAAAGAGGTAGAATCCTACCAAAGACCTGCTACGTGTCCTTGCGTCTTTCGTCCGGTAACCGCTCACGATCGTAAACACCTTGTGAGTCCCGTTACTTTAAAATAATCAAAATCAAGTCACACTTGATTTACAATATTTTAAGTCCCTAAACCAATCCCCATGGTTTATTATTTTCACACTTATTTACCAAATTTCCATTGGTCTACTTTTTATTTAATATTTCATTTTAATATGCCAAACATAGTCCCTATGTCCACCAAACAATTACCATGGGGCCGAACCCATGGTCCATTAATTCAATTAATTAAAATAATGTCATTATACTTATCCATAGCCATTTACCTTCCTTATTTCCATATATTTAAAAGATTGTCATCCATGGCTAATATAACCCATTTTAGCAAATATTTACAACCTTGTCATTGCCTCCAACAACTCAGGCTTAGGTTCCAACACATAGATCCATTTATTTATTTTAAACATCCATAACACTCCCAAATACCCTTTTAAAATAATTCATAACCAATTCCATCAACTTATGTTTGAGTTTCAAAACATAGTTCCATTAATTACCATATTGCCATCCAAGGCTATAATTCCATTATTCTCACCCTTCATCCCTTGGTTTGGTGAACCATTTATTTAAATTATGCAAAGACCCAAACATGGCCCATTAACAAGTTCATGAGGTTCGACCGTACACCATGGCCGAACCCTTGATGTTTCTTTTCAATGGTTCACCAACTTAGGTCCATAAACCATAACCTATACTTGCATCCTCCCTTTAAAATTCACATAAACATAAACCCTATAAAATTGATTCATGGGGTTCGGCCAAACATCATGGCCGAACCCTATGTCTATTAATTTCATTGCAATAATTATTAGAAAATCCATAAATCAAGGTTTCCAAATTTATCATCCACCCTTCCATAACTAGAAAGTTTCCAACTTTATCATCCACTTTCCATAATTAGAAACATTCCTACTTAATCTCCACCTTCCATAATTAAATCATACATCAAAACGCGTAACAACTCCATAATTTAGAAAGTCCTTAAATAGAACTTTCTAAATTAATATCCAATTCCATAATTAGAAGGTTTCCGATACTTATCATAAATCCTTTCATACTTAGAAGGTTTCCAAGATAATCATTAATCCTTCCATACTTAGAAGGTTTCCAAATAATCATTAATCCTTCCATACTTAGAAGGTTTCCAAGATAATCATTCACCCTTCCATAATTGGAAAGATTCTAATTTAATAACCATCCTCCATAATTAGATAGTTTCTAAATTTAAACTCCACCTTCCAAAAATAATTATCATACATTAAAATTACCATAACCACTCCATGGGGTTCGGCCATAGACCATGGCCGAACCCTTTGGTTCACAATCCTCCTCCTACAAATTATTAAACATTGATCTTACTTTTAATCCATTAAAATCCAATAAGACCCATTCAATTTATTCATGATTCTTATCAATTTAATCCTTTCAAAAATCATATAACATTAACATCAACTCTTATTTAAAATTTACCAACAACCTTCCATGGGGTTCGGCCATGCACTATGGCCGAACCCTATAGTTCTTTCTTTCCATTAATTTGTCTTTCCATGGATCTAAAACCATATAATTACTCCATGACTTTCATCCTATAAAATATAATCACCAAAAGCATCCATTAAAACCATACATTAACCATAATCCTTCCCAATTCTCTTCCATTAAAATAACTAACTCAACACCCAATTTCCTTCCATGGGGTTCGGCCACACACCATGGCAGAACCCTATGGTTCCATTCTTTCAAACAAAAATATTTAAAACCACTTACCAGTTCCGTGACTCCTTCGGTTTTCCGTCGCTCCAATTGGTTCTTGCTCTTCCAATCTTTTTCTTTCCTTAGCCTTTTCTCCTTGATCTTCCACTCGGCTGGCTGCCTTCTCTTCTCTTTATTCTTGCCGAGATTGAGTCTTGAAAGAGAGAGAGAATGTAATGCTGTGTGTACTACACTTATCTTATAGAAATTCCACTTGGTTCTATATTTAGACAATGACTTGCGCCCCTCTTCCTTTCTTTTATTAGACCTCTCTTTGATCCCATCTTAGACAATGTCTTACGCCTTTTGCTGCCCTTCTCTTATTGATTCATGAATGCCGTGTTTCATTGTGTTGCCTCTTTATAAACTTCCATTAATTCATAATAGAAAAGTACCATGCACCCCTCCCCCTTGTCTTAATTAATCTCCCATTGAGTCCTAACTTAGAAGGTGCTAAGATAAATAATTCCCCTTGTGCGCCCCTTCCTTGTTGTCTCTTCCATTTTATGCTAACTTAGAAGGTGCTAAGGTAAGAATTTCCCTTATGCCATGTACCCTTTGCTGCACTCTCCTTTTAATAACCTCCACACGGCCAACCTTAATCCTAAATTTAAAATGTGCTATGCGCCCATTGTGTTTAACAATTGCCGTAGTTAATCTTCCAATCAGTCCTATCTTATTAAGATAGCAAGACCCTTAAGTTTAACCATTCTTAATGCCGTGTATCCCTTGCCAAAATCACCATTGCCGTGTGCACTCTTTCCTTGTGTTGCCTTTCTTTTAAAACTCCAATTAATCCCAACTTAGAAGGTGCCATGATCCCTTCAAATTAGCCATTGCCTTAAGGCCATTCTTAATCAAGGAAATACCCCTTTTTAAATGATCTTATGCGCGTAAACAAGGATTTGCATATCTCCCATACGGCTAAGACATCTTCTATAATTATTTGTAGATTAGATATTCTAGCATATCAATGTGGATATGAAAATCCCACATATAACTCATGCGTATATCCTTTTTAATCAAATCCCTTAATTATATAAATTGCATTAGTAATTAAAATTCAGCCCCATTTAATTTTAAATTGCACTAACTTGGTGGTCATCCAAGTTAACCATGACCCATTGGGTCCCAATTGGGCATTTGACCCAAATAAACAACCTTGACCCAATTAAACACATCTTACCCATTTATTTTAAATCGAACTTATAACATATCCGTTGGATCTTAATTGGGTAAAGACCCAACACTTTACCTATATAAGATCCATACCTAAAATTCACTAATTAAATGGGTAATTCCCGTAAATATTTATAACTTGAAAATCTAGGGTGTTACAGGCCCTTGCATGGCCGAACCCTAATCTTGACATGCATAAGGACCTCATGCATGTTCAATAGAAAGAATGGAGAATGATCAAAGATCATGGTTTGGCCCTTGCATGGCCAAACCCTAGATTTTATGCATGGACCATATGAGAACTAAAAAAGGGATTGGATGAGGTTCGGCCATGATGTATGGCCGAACCCCATCAAAGGATATAATCATCGGTATTTAATTGATAAGAGAATGTGATGAACCATAGGGTTCGGCCATGTTGTATGGCTGAACCCCATGGAAGTAGGTTAATGATTTTAATGGGTTTTAAAAGGATGAAAAGGATGGATGTATGTTAGTGATTTTAAAGGGTTTTAAAGGATGATAATGATGGAAGATTATTGGTGATTTTAAGTGGGTTTTAAATGTTGTAAAGGAATGATTTAAAATGAGGAGATGATGAAGAACCATGAACCATGGGTTTGGCCATGTTGTGTGGCCGAACCCCATGGAATAAATGTTGATGGATTTTTGGGTTTTAAAATGAAGGACTTCTCATGGACCTAAGTGTATGATTAAAACCCACAGAGGGATTTTGTTTATGGATCTAATATGTGTAAATGATTTAAGAAAGGAGAGGATGAAAAATGAAACATCATGGGTTCGGCCATGTTGTATGGCCGAACCCCATGAATCATGTTTGATGGACCATTTGTAGGTCTATGTATGTTTAAAGAGATGGAATGATCAAGCTAAGAAATGAGGGTTAAAATGAAAAGATGATAGAATGAAAGGACCATGGGTTCGGCCATGTTGTATGGCCGAACCTCATGGAGAATGCCTTATGGACTTAGGTGGTTTTTATTAATATAAAATGATTAACTTATGTGATTGGTTTAATAAATCGAAAGATGGAATGATCTTGGACCCACATTAATTAAAATGATCAAGGACTAAAAAGAGGGGCCCAAAATCAAGAGAGTGAGGTTCGGCCATATTGTATGGCCGAACCCCACTAACGCGTTTTGTGGACTTAAAACATGGCCCAGCTCCAATGTATGATGGAAACCTCTTAAGGGACCTAACCGGATAAAAGACTATGGTTGTAAATGGAAATGACATGGGATGACGTAGGGATGGTTGGAATTCAAATGGATCATTGGTTTGATTTATATGTAATAAGGTAACGGGATTTCACAAGCGGTGTACGATCGGCTTGACGCGATTGGTGATCGGTTTTTTTTTACGGAAACACAAGGACCCGATATTTGGACGTTGGTAGGATTCCTACCTCATTGAAAGCCATGGAATATGTATAAGTGATGATTTTACTTCATGTTTTGATGATTTATTTTGGTATCAAATGATATGTTTCAACTATGGGATTTTAATGCTATGATGTTTATTATTATATAGCATGTTGCACTTGCATCTCATGCATGACATGAGAGGGATCAAATGAGGGGAGTCCACGCTCCATTCGGATTTCTGATAAACAACCATGGGAAGGAATCCTCACTGATTCCAATGGATGTATGATTGAATTGTAACCGGAGTCCACACTCTGTTCGGAGCGACCGATAAGGCATTCGTGGGGAGAGATGTACTGTGTTTGAAATGTAACCGGAGTCCACGCTCCATTCGGGGCGACCGATAAGGCATTCATGGGGAGTCGTGACAATACCTTGATGTGGATTATCCATCAAGAGGATTTACTATGTGATTGTGATATGAATGATGAGTGGGATTCATGGCATATGACACCCATGGCATGTCATTGACTTGCATGGTTTTGATATTATTATATCTATGTGTTTTGTTTATAGCTAATCCATGTGTTGACCCTACTCGGAGTACCTACTGGGCGCGTTGTCTAACGCTCTACTTCTACCTTAAATGATGACACAGGGAATGAATGGAACGAAGGACGCGATCGGAGCCAGGCTTAGGAGCTTGGATGAGCTAGATCTATTTTATTTAAGTTTATTCATGGACAATATAATTTGAGTAGCTAGTATTTGAGACTGTAATAACTTAGACTATTTGCTATGGTTTGGACTTTTATTTTGGACATTTTAACTTAAGGTAATTATCATTAAGTGATGGACTTCCTTGCTATTTAAAATTGGATATGATAAACTCTATTATAATTCTGCATTATGTTTAATTCCACAAGTTTAGCCTTAGTACGTGTGAACCGTTTTCATGGACTTAATCCACGCACACGTATGGTTGGCCAGTTAAGGGCCGGGCTTTGGAAGCTCAGACTTAGCTCGCGTCATGACGTCCCGCTCTCTCTCACTCTTTATTTAAAAAAAAAAAACAGACTCTCATTTTCGGTAAGTGAAAAAGGGCGAGGCGTTACAGTTGGTATCAAAGTGAAACCGGAAGAATGAATCTTTCGAAGTAAGATTAAGATGGTATCATCTCTCACTGACAAAATAAGAATCCAACTGACCAACTCTTCGGAGTCCGCTGCACGGGGGCCGAATTAATTTACTTCGTTAGACTCAAACTGAAGTATTCAATCTGAGAGCAACACTTGATGAAAAAGGAATGATAGCAAGGAAAGGACAATCACTATAAAATGGATTTACCAAACATAGCAAAATGGGAGATATTTCCCTGATTTCACCAAAATTGAGAAACACCACTTGATACATAGGAAAGTTTCCCCGAAAACAAGGTCTTCCTACGAATGCCTCACGGAATCCCCGACGGATCATAGCCTCCGATTACAAACTTCCCTCCCATGCCATGCATGAGATGTACATGTCCATATGCTATGTAATGTAAATACCATAGCATTAAAAACCTCACTTTTGAAACATAATATAATTTGCAACATAAACCAGCAAATAAAATAAAACCATATACATATCCATGTTTCAATAAGACTACCTTAGATGATGACACAGGGAATGAATGGAACGAAGGACGCGATCGGAGCCAGGCTTAGGAGCTTGGATGAGCTAGATCTATTTTATTTAAGTTTATTCATGGACAATGTAATTTGAGTAGCTAGTATTTGAGACTGTAATAACTTAGACTATTTGCTATGGTTTGGACTTTTATTTTGGACATTTTAACTTAAGGTAATTATCATTAAGTGATGGACTTCCTTGCTATTTAAAATTGGATATGATAAACTCTATTATAATTCTGCATTATGTTTAATTCCACAAGTTTAGCCTTAGTACGTGTGAACCGTTTTCATGGACTTAATCCACGCACACGTATGGTTGGCCAGTTAAGGGCCGGGCTTTGGAAGCTCAGACTTAGCTCGCATCATGACGTCCCGCTCTCTCTCACTCTTTATTTAAAAAAAAAAAAATAGACTCTCATTTTCGGTAAGTGAAAAAGGGCGAGGCGTTACAGTTGGTATCAAAGTGAAACCGGAAGAATGAATCTTTCGAAGTAAGATTAAGATGGTATCATCTCTCACTGACAAAATAAGAATCCAACTGACCGACTCTTTGGAGTCCGCCGCACGGGGGCCGAATTAATTTACTTCGTTAGACTCAGACTGAAGTATTCAATCTGAGAGCAACACTTGACGAAAAAGGAATGATAGCAAGGGAAGGACAATCACTATAAAATGGATTTACCAAACATAGCAAAATGGGAGATATTTCCTTGATTTCACCAAAATTGAGAAACACCACTTGATACATAGGAAAGTTTCCCCGAAAACAAGGTCTTCCTACGAATGCCTCACGGAATCCCCGACGGAGCATAGCCTCCGGTTACAAACTTCCCTCCCATGCCATGCATGAGATGTACATGTCCACATGCTATGTAATGTAAATACCATAGCATTAAAAACCTCACTTTTGAAACATAATATAATTTGCAACATAAACCAGCAAATAAAATAAAACCATATACATAGCCATGTTTCAATAAGGTAGAATCCTACCAAAAGACTACTCAAGTGTCCTTTGCTTCTTAATCCGGCAACCGCTTACGATCTTGCACCGTTTGTGAGGTCCCGTCACCTTGTTTATGTATCAACAAGTCAAGACAATATCCATTTGATTTCCAATTAAGTATAAGTTCAAAAACCATCCTTGTGGGGTTTGGCCATACACCATGGTCGAATCTCACCCACTTGAATTTGATCTCTCTTTTTGTTTAACCTATACCATCCAAATAACTTATCTAAAAACTTCAATCTACCAAATATACCTTGGTGGGGTTCGGCCATACAACATGGCCGAACCTCACCATTTTGGTTTGAGCCCCTTTTTCAAGTCCTTTGATCTTTTCATTCATATTTACAATATTGCCATTAACCTAACCTTGCTTAATATTGCCAATAACCAATGTCCACAAAACAATCCACCTTAGTGGGGTTCGGCCATACAACATGGCCGAACCTCACCATCTTAAATTTGGTCCTTTTAATCCTTGACAAATCTCCATTTTGATTTAACCAATTATATCACAAGTTAACCACTTCAAAGAAACTAAATCCACCAATTATCCATTATTGGGGTTAGGCCATACAACATGGCCGAACCTCACCATACTGATTTCGTCCCTCTTTCCATCATCTATAATGGCTGATTATTTAATACTAAGTCCCAAGATATACATATGTGATTCCCTAATCAAAAGCATATAACCATTAATAATTCCAACCATGCTCTTAACTCCAATTACCCATAAAAATGGTCCATGGGGTTCAGCCATACACATGGCCGAACCCTATGGTTTTCTTGATCCAAACATTACAACATTTATACATGGTTTATGCACAGCACCGTAGCCATAAAAACAACATGGTTCAGCCATGCAATGGCCGACCGAAAACATTAATCTTTTCTCCATTTAAAACACCTTAAAATCTTCATAACAATGTATGGTTTTTATCTCTCAAATACCATAAAAATAACCAAGTCTTTTCATGGGGTTAGGCCATCCAAAGTGGCCGAACCCTATGATCCATTTTCTACCCTTTTTAAACATCATTATCCATGATTTAAACCCTTGATAGGTTTGGCCATACAATGGCCGGATCATGTTCCCTTAACCAATTTATTTAACAAGGGTTTATAGTGCACTTACTAATACCGCGAATCCTCCGGTTCTTTCACTCCTTCTTGATCTTCTCCTTCCTTCCTCTTTCCTTCTTCCTTCTTTCTTGTCCTTTAGCCGAGCTTATCTTGCTGGAAACTCCTTGAAGTTGATCGGCCAAAGTATTGATTTGAGAGAGAGAGAGAGATAGAAACTTGGCCTTTGATGGAAGTGATAAACCTAAAGATGCAACTCCTTTTCTCTAAGTCCTCTTGTCTTGGTGTAGGGATCGGCCAAGGACTGATTTGTGTGAGAGACAACCAGCCAAGGTTCTTTGTCTTGAGATGTGAAAAACGGCCAAGGGAGAGAGAGAGAGAGAGAGTGAGTGAAAATGAAAACTCCTTTAGCTTAATGAAATTCAGCCCATGGTGGTGTCTCTTGGTGGCACCACTTGTAACTCCCCTCCCCATTCATTTCCTTCACTTAATCTATTTGGGGGTTTCATCCTTGAGATGAAACCCTCCCAACATTTTTGACTCTTGGGCTGTCTTGGTGCAACCTACTCTATGTGTGAACCCATTTGTAACTCCATTTCTTAATGCCTCCCTTGGGGGTTTCATCCTTGAGATGAAACTCCCAAGGCACCCAACGGCTTCCATACAATGTTTTGTATAATTTCTACGAGCCCCATTCATCTTCCATCTTGGGGGTTTCATCCTTGAGATGAAACTCCCATGTGCCTTGAGTTTGAAATCCATAACCGCCACCTTTCATTATTTGCTCATGTGGGAGTTTCATCCATGAGATGAAACTCCCACAAGCCAACGGTTTTGACTTGTCTTAAGCTTGGACCACCCAACTATCCAACTCCCTCTTAATTCTTATTTGAATTTGCATTTAAAAATGAGAAACTCCTTAACTCTTTGTTATCCACTTTGGGGGTTTCATGCATGAGACACACTTCCCATGCACACCAACGTGTGGTGCAATTTGAACTTGAACTCTTGGTGTAACCTCCCCTCATCTATGTTTCATGTGGGGGTTTCATCTTTGAGATGAAACTCCCATATGCTAAATCGTCCTTCCATTGGCTGTCCCTTTGGAGTTTCATGCATAAAATAAACTCTCATCCAATCCAACGTGTATATCATTTTGAATTTGAATAAACTTCTCACCTTATGTAACTCCCATAAAACCGCCACCTGCTTTAATTATCTAGGAGTTTCATGCATGAGCTGACCTCCCATGCATCCAACGTTTTTCTTTGTTTGAAACTTGAAATCAATACACTCCACTCCCATTCACACACTTCACTCACTTAAAATTAATTTAACTCCCTCAACTCAACTCATTCATTTAATTCAACTCAACCAATAAATTCAACTCCATCTAAACTCAATCATTTACTTCAACTCAATCCAAACTCAATCATTTAATTCAACTTAACCCAATTTAAACTTGAGCTCACCCAACGGTCAATCAAGTCAAATACGACCCATTGGATCCCAATTGGGTCTTTTGACCCAAATAATCACCTTGACCCAATTATATGTAAATTACCCATTTAGCTTAATTCGATCCATATAACATGTATATTGGGTCTTAATTGAACAATGCGCCCCACAATTTTCTTATCTAAGGTAATAACCTTTTAATTCAAAATTTCAATGGCAATTTTCGTAAATATTGCTATATTGAAAATCGGGGATATTACAATATAATCATCTTTTTAAATTTTTCGTCCTGAAAATCGAACGAAGTAGGGTTCCAAGGCTTCCACTGATTCCACTTTAACTAGGTTTCTAGCTTCACCCTCTTAGAATTCCATCGGCTAACTACAGAGTCAGCTAGCTAGACTAACTCGGCAATTGCCCATAGCTTCCCATTCGAGTTTCACTAGACTCTTATCTTTTCCATTAGATACGTCTCCAAAATTTTGTACATCTTCATTTGCACATAAGTCACTATGTGACGAACACCTTTTACCGATACCCAGCATCAATCCAAACTACCATGGGAACCATCATCCATGGTTATATACAGCCATCCCTGGTATCACTCTATCAGTGCGTATCGTCTGTCCATGGTTAATAACCATCCATGAATATAACCCTCCTCTGGGTATAATCCATCCATGGGCATAACTAATCCATCCTTGTGCATAATTAATCCAGGTCACATCCTCTACCATGAGATATTTTATCCATGGAAACAACACTCAAATGAGTCACTACCCGACTGTGGCAACCATATCAACTCACAAATATACCCCGATCCCTAGCAAGACTTAGGGCCCATGACTTACTAAGCTGAAGACCCACGTTCAACGTGATCCGGTCTAACCCGCCCTGCATCCCTTCACCCCAAGGGTGAATCAGTCAAGCTCTATGGCAGTCAGACCCCGTCTAACGAAGCTAGCACCACCACCACGGGGTAAAATAGTACCTAGCTCTGCGCATCAACGCACAACAAGTGTGCGAAATAGCCGTGAGAGCGCCCTCCAGCGCGTAGCATGTGAGGGACTCACTCCTCAACGGCAACCCTACGGAACCAAGTCTCCGTATTTCGTATCGAGGCTCCCACGGTCTCAATCACCTATATCACATGAGGGACGCACCCATACCACGTCTCAATATAATCCAATGACTTAGTCATATACATCTCAGTGCCAAAGTCCTCATGAACTCTTAAAGTTGCAAACTTTATTGAAAATCCTTCAAACTTCCATCACAAAGGTGGGTAGGATTAAAAAATCCCTTAAAGAACAAAACGTACCCACAACCCTTACAAAATCTCCCCTTTCCTTGACATTTTCTTACAATCTCTTAGCCTAATCTTCCGTAGAAGACCCTGCATCATCACCAAAATCGAAGAAGCTGTCAGGGCATGTCATCGATGTGTGCCCTAACACTCCACAAGTTAGACAAGGAATTATTCCCGATCCCCCAATGTAATGACAATTAGTCCTCTCCTTCCCGTGCCCGTGAAGTTCACAAACTGGGCAAATGACCTCAAGGGGTAGGGGCAGAAAGTACAGTTGTGCCCCTCCTGATTGTACAACTCACACATATAATCTGACAACTCATTCGAAGTCGGAGTAGCCGGAGTATACTCGGGCGAGCCTATCTCCCCTACGGATTCTTCTAAATTTGGGACATATTCCTCGTCCTCTTCGGGTACAAAGGCTGGGGCAACCCCAACATTGTACTCAGGCGATCTTACCTCCATGTCCTGATTGATTTCAACTTCATTGATGAAGTTTGGCATGCTAGCATCGTCGGAAGAAGAAACCAGATCTATCGGACAACTACGTGTCCCTCTGTCCCACAACTCGGTGTACTCTATGTTGCTCGACATATCTGTATCACAGCAACAGAAACATATCAATGACAACCGTAGTTCAAATCAAACTAATCTTTGTGTTGGAGAATTTCCCTAATCATCATCTTGTATTTCTTGTTTGGGGAACTTTCCTATGTATCATATAATGTCTCTTGTTTGGGGAAATTGCCAAATAAATATCTTGTTTTTCTTATCCTTGGGGAAATTGCCAAATCTGCACTCTTTGTATTTCTTTGTTTTTGGGGAAACTTTCTAAGTATCAAGTATCATTTCTCAATTTGGGGAAATCTTGATGTCCTCCTATTCTCAGGGAAAACCTCCCTAAGTATCATGTGTTTGTTTCTCCATTTGGGGATATCGGGGAAGTATCTCCTACGTTGCTATGTTTGGTATATCCATTTATGATGACTATACTTCCTTTGCTATCTTTCATTGTTGTTCTCAGATTGATTGTTCAGTCTGAGTCTAACGAAGTAAATTAATCCGGCCCCCAGTCAGCGGACTCCGAAGAGTTGGTTAGTTGGGATTCTTATCTGTCAGTGAGACATGAAACCGTCTTAACCTTACTTCGAAAGATTCATCTTCCCGTTTCGCTCTGATACCAACTGTAGCACCCCGCCCTTTTTCAACTAAATCAGAGTCTATTTTTTTTTTAATTAAACAAGTGATAAGAGCAGAGTGTCACGACGTGAGTTAAGTCCGGACTTCTAAAGTCCGACCTTAACTGGCCAAACCTATGTGAGCATGGGCTAAGTCCATGAGAATGGTTCTCACATAGTAAAGTATAATCTTTTCGGAATATTACTTAATCTAACTGCGGATTATAATAGAACCTAAGACTACTCCATTTTTAGATAGCAAAGTACAAGTCATAATTCCAAATTACCTTAAACTAAACATTCATTCAATCCAATCCAAACCATAGCAAATATGAACTAAGTTATTACATGCCAACATCTAACTACTCAAAATTACATGTCCATGTAAACTTAAACAAAATATCCATAAATAAATCCATTCAAAAGCCCAAGCTCCTATGCTTGGTTTCCTTCGCGATCCTCGACCTTTCCCTTTCCTGTGTCATCCACTAAAAAGGGCGGGGTGTTACAGTTGGTATCAGAGCGAAACGAGAAGGTTGAATCTTTCAAAGTAAGATTAAGACGGTTTCATGTCTCACTGACGGATAAGAATCCCAACTGACCGACTCTTCAGAGTCCGCTGACTGGGGGCCGGATTAATTTACTTCGTTAGACTCAGACTGATCAATCAATCTGAGAACAACAATGAAAGATAACAAAGTAAGTATAGTTATCATAATTGGATCTGTCAAACATAGCAAAATAGAATACACTTCCCCGATATCCCCAAATTGAGAAACAAACAATAGGTATTTAGAAATTTCCCCCAGAAACAAAGAAAAACCAAGAGTGCTTATTTGCAAATCTTCCCAAAATAGTGATAACACAAACTGTATGAGGAAACTAAGTCAATGATGTTTTCATGACTTAGGAAAAATGGCTCCAAAGAAAAAGACCCTTCAGAACCAGAAATGGAAGGAAAAAGAGATACCACTCATTCGACATGAGAAAGAGAGGGGAAAATCTCAACCTGAAAATGAGCAATCTCAACATGGGAAGGAACAATCTCTACATGAGAAGGAGCAATCTCAACGTGGGGAAGATGAACGGCACTCATGGCGGGAAGAGGAAGAGCGATACTCTCACTATAGTGAACGAGAGAAAGAGGAGCAAAGCAGCTTGAGCATACCGGTGGTACCTCCTGAACTACAAAACTTGGTTCAAGCAGTAGTTACTTCTGTCCTCCAACAACATATGAATGGAGCTAGAAGCACTAGTGATGCCAGTAACCAGAACATGGTCAAAGATTTTCAGCAACAACGCCCTCCCTACTTCAAGGGAAAGGAAGGGGCTGTCGGAGCAGAACATTGGCTGAAGAAGATCACTCAGATCTTGACCCTACTCCAGATCTTGAGTCATGTTGACAGGATTTTGCTGGCTACATCCCAACTTATCGAGGATGCCGGTAAATGGTGGGAGGTTATAGAAAAACAGCAAGCACTTGTGCCGGAAAGGGAAAGGACTACAAAGATGTGGGATTGGTTCTCAGCTACCTTTCTAGATCAGTATTTTCCCAAGGAGGAGAAGGAGCGTCACATTCAAGCTTTTCTATCCTTGGTACAAGGCTCTATGACGGTGGCAGAGTATCACCGGGAATTCCTCAGTCTATCCTGCTATGCATTTTATATGGTGGATACCGAGCACCGCAGGGCATGAAAGTTTGAGAGGGGTCTACGGCCAAACATTAGGGCCAAAGTATCGATATTCAAGGTAGCCACACTGGCTGAGGTTGTCAGCAGGGCCACCATAGCCGAGCAAGAAATGGCTGAGATGGTGCGGTTTGACAACCTGCCGAGCTCTGAGTGGGAGGGGTGCGTTCCAGCCCAACAAGAAGTTCTGATCGAACTTCAGCAGACCCTCACCATCTACTAGGTCCATAGGGGGCTTTCGTCCCAACCAGCCCTCCCCATCTGCATCAGTCACTCAGGCTTTTAGAGGGGTAAACAACTGCTTCCACTGTGATCAGCCGGGTCACTTCAAGAAGGATTGCCCAAAGCTCAACAAGCTCTCTTACTCTAGAGGATCATTCTGTCCACCAGCTAGGTCAGTTAACTCCCGGGGAGGCAGGACATATAATCAGGCGGGACGGGTGCCTAACCCTACTGGATCTGGACTATTGTTTACTCTAGCTCCTCCATCGGATGTGGATCATTCTGTGATTCAAGGTATGGCTGTTGTCAGTAGTTCCTATGCTTATGCACTATTTGATTCAGGAGCTTCACACTCCTTTATATCTGCATCATTTATAACTGCTACCGGTACTTTAGTTCAAAAACTATCCACAATACTCACAATTGTATCCCCTGTCGGAGACACGTCTGTGGGACTCATATGCACAACAGTGAATACTGAACTCGCTGGTCTCAGATTTGAGTTCAATTATCTGGTACTCGACATGACTAAGTACGATATTATCTTCGGCATGGATTGGTTGGCTAGTTTTCAAGCCAACATTGATTGTTATCGCCACAGAGTGACATTTTGGTCACCCGAAGGGAAGCAGTATGTGGTTCGTACAGACAAGCAGAGCATACTGCAGGAAGGGTTGAACCATTTGATATTGAACAATATCATCATAAACAAGGCACCAGTCACTGAACTTCCGACAATTGTGCAAGAATTTGTGGATGTGTTCCCAAAAGAACTCCCTGGCTTACCACCCATGAGGGAGCTCAATTTTGAGATCAAGCTATATCCTGGTACTTCACCAGTGTCTTTACCACATTATCGGATGGCACCAGCAGAGATGTCCAAGCTAAAGAAGCAGATTGATGAACTGCTTAGACTAGGTTGCATCCGGAACAACACATCATCTTGGGGAGCTCTAGTGTTGTTTGTGAAGAAGAAGGACGGTTCACTCCGAATGTGTGTGGATTACCGGAAATTGAATCAGCTAACTGTCCGGAACAAGTACCCTTTACCCAGGATCGATGATTTATTCGATCAATTGAGGGGTTCCAGTCACTTTTCGAAGATTGATCTGATGTCCGGTTATCATCAAATCCACGTTAAGGAGGAAGATATAGAGAAGACAGCCTTTAGGACGAGGTATGGACTATATGAGATTGTAGTTATGCCGTTTGGACTCACCAATGCACCGGCTGTGTTCATGGATTTAATGAACAGGATCTTCCGTCCGTACCTGGACCAGTTCGTGATTGTGTTTATTGATGATATTCTGATCTATTCTAAAAGTCAAGAGGAACATGCTGAGCACCTACGGATAGTCTTAAACACTCGGAGAAAGAACAAGTTATATGCCAAAGCCAGTAAATGTGAATTATGGTTATCCAAGGTTAATTTCTTGGGGCATGTTATATCCGAAGAAGGTATAGCCGTGGATCCGGCTAAGGTGACAGCAGTAAGTGAATGGAAGGCACCAAAGAATGTAACCGAGATCCGCAGTTTCTTGGGTTGGCTGGTTATTACAGGAAGTTTATTATGGACTTCTCCAAGATTGCATCTCCACTGACCCGACTCACTCAGAAAGGAGTCAAATTTGAATGGTCAGATTTGTACAACTGGAGATTTGAAACACTGAAAGAGAGACTTACAAGAGCTCCTATTTTGATTTTGCCGAAAAGAGGCAAAGGTTATGAGGTACAATGTGATGCTTCAGGAGAAGGACTCGGTTGTGTCCTCAGTCAAACTCAGCGTGTGGTGGCTTATAGATCAAGACAGTTAAAGATTCATGAACGCCTTTATCCCACGCATGATCTGGAACTGGCTGCAGTGGTCTTCGCTCTTAAAAGCTAGAGACACTATTTATATGGTGAGAAGTTTGAAGTATTTTCAGATCATAAGAGCGTGAAGTATTTATTCGGTCAGAAAGAGCTCAACCTGAGGCAGTGCAGATGGATGGAATACCTGGCAGATTATGAGTTCGCGCTACGATATCATCCAGGTAAGGCAAACAAGGTGGCGGATGCTCTCAGTCGTATATCACATGCATCAGTGGCATGTTTGATCAGGACAGAATGGGAGATATTGAATACCATTCGAGAGTTCAATCTGTATATCAATAACCATGGGAGTATGTACAATTTAATCATACGGTCCAACATGGTTACCAAGATTGAATAAGTGCAACGAGCAGATTCGGAAGTGGAGGAGATATGGGCCAAGATGTCTACTAGGTGTGGTCATACCGGAATGGCAATTACGACTAGGACAGGGTCTTGTATTCCGGGGTAGAATATATGTGCCAAAAAGCTGCAGAAAAAAGTTGTTGATTGAGGCACATCAGACCAAGCTCTCCATTCATCCGGGCAGTACCAAGATGTATCACGACCTGAAGAGACATTATTGGTGGCACAGGCTCAAAAGAGATGTTGCAGAGTTTGTGGCTCATTGCTTAACTTGCCAACAGGTTAAGATGGAACATCAGAAGCCACCAGGGTTACTCAAACCCTTACCAGTGCCGGAATGGAAATGGGAACACATTTCTATGGATTTCGTGATGGGGTTGCCAAGGTCCTCAAAGGGCAATGATGTTATAGGGGTCGTGGTAGACCGACTGACCAAGTCTGTACATTTTCATCCCATCAGGATGACGGATTCATCGGAGACATTGTGTCGGCGGTATATCAAGGACATCATCAGATTACATGGTATCCCACGGACTATAGTATCTGACAGAGATGGCCGATTCACAGGCAGAGTGTGGCAGAGCATGCAGTCGGCCATGGGGACCGATCTACTGACTAACACAGGCATTCCATCCACAGACTGATGGACAGTCAGAAAGGACAATACAAACCTTGGAGGACATGTTGAGGGCATGCATGCTAGACTTCAAGGGTGGATGGGAGGATCACTTGCCGCTGGTAGAATTCTCATATAATAACAGTTACCAGCCAAGCCTTCAGATGGCTCCATTCGAGGCTCTATATGGTAGACCATGTAAGTCACTAGTGTGCTGGACAGAGGCCGGTGAAGCCTGAGCTGATTGGACCTGAGTTGGTTGCAGAGACCACAACACAGATACAGTTAATACGGTAGCATCTATTAACTACACAGAATCGTTAAAAGAGCTACGCTGACAAGAGGAGGAGGTTCCTTGAATTTGAAGTGGGGGACATGGTATTCTTGAAAGTCTCGCCACGAAAGGGGCACATGAGGTTTGGAAAGAAGGGGAAACTGTCGCCAAGATATGTGGGACCGTTTTCCATCATAAGAAGGATGGGAGATGTAGCTTATCAATTAGCATTTCCTTCACAATTAGGATCTCTACACGATGTGTTTCATATATCGATGCTGAGGAAGTACAATCCCGATCCGTCTCATGTATTGAATGTACAAGATATAGAAGTGCAAAGCGACGTGACATACGTCGAGACGCCTGTCAGAATAGTGGAGACTGAGCAAAGGGTGTTACGAAACAGAGCGATTCAGTTCGTCAAGGTGGTATGGGATCGACATGGTATCGAGGAAGCCACTTGGGAACTCGAATTGGAGATGAGAACAGCTCACCCTGAATTATTTGTGTAATTTATTTTGGAATCCTACTTCGTTCGATTTTCGGGACGAAAATTTCAAAAAGAGGATTGTATTGTAATACCCCAGATTTTGCAATATATCAATATTTTCGAAATTGCCACTGAAATTATGAATTAAAAGGATATTACCGTAGATAAGTAAATGTGGGGCCCATTGTTCAAATAAGACCAATGTACATGTTATAAGGATCAAATTAAAGTAAATGGGTACTGTGAATCTAATTGGGTCAAAGTGGTTAATTGGGTCAAAGGACCCAATGGGTCGTGGTGGACATGATTGGCCATTGAGTCAGCTCAAGCTTAATTGGGTTAAGTTTAATAAAATAATTGAGTTTGGATGAGTTGAGTTAAATGTTGGAGTTGAATTTATTGGTTGAGTTGAATTAAATGAATGGGTTGAGTTGAGGGAGTTAAATTAAGTTTAAGTGAGTAAAGTGTGTGGATGAAAGGTTCAAACAATGAAAAACGTTGGCTGCATGGGGAATTTTATCCCATGCATGAAACTCCTAAATTGAGTAATGAATGGAGGTGGCGGTTTTGGGAGTTACATATGGTGAGGGGTTATGTTTTAAATTCAAGATATTATGCACGTTGGAATGGCATGAGGGTTTATTCCATGCATGGGTCTTCAAAGGGACAGCCAATGGAAGGACGGTTTAGTACATGGGAGTTTCATTTCAAGATGAAACCCCCACATGAAAATTTAAATGAAGAGTGGAGGAGTTCTTATTTCAAAGTTCAAATTCAAATGAGAATTAAAAGGGAGTTGGATGGTTGGGTGGTCCAAAGACTAAAGACCAAAACCGTTGGGCTCAAGGAGTTTCATCTCATGGATGAAACTCCCACATGGGCAATTGATGTAGAGTGGCGGTTACATAAGGTCAACAAAGGCTAGCCGTTGGAGCCTATGGGAGTTTCATTTCAATATGAAACTCTCACATGCAACGGTAATGAGAGATGGATGATGGGAGGAATGCATACAACAAGATAACCTTTGGGAAGCCGTTGGGTACCTTGGGAGTTTCATCTCAAGGATGAAACCCCCAAGGGAGGTATTAAGGAGTGGAGGTTACACTAAGGTCTCAAATTGCAAAAAAATACATTACACATTGGAAATATGGGAGTTACCCATCTTAGATGGAAATCAAGAGCCAAAAATCGTTGGAGGGTTTCATCTCAAGGATGAAACCCCCAAATGGGATAAGTGATGGAGATGAATGCAAGTGGGAGTTACAAGTGGTGCCAACCTTAAGCTGAAGTTGATTAACCAAATAAAGAGTTTTCATCTCCATTCTCTCTCTCTCCCTCTCTTAGCCGACCAACATTCTAAGGAAAGGAGATCAAATATTTTGAGAATTCTATCTCATTCTCTCCCTCTCTCTCTCAAGGCCGGTTCTCCTCTCATAGATCAATAAGGGTTTGAAGCATTGTGCTAAGCTTTTCTCTCAAACCTATCTTCATCTTGGCCGAATCAACCCTTGGTAATCTCATCTTGATCAAGCTCATATATTCGCCGAAAATTAAAGAGAAGAGGAAGAAGGAAGGCTAAGGATCAACGAAGAGAAAAAGGAACGAAGAACAAGCCAGAGCAAAGATCAAATCGGAGGAGTCGCGGAAACGGTAGGTATTCAATAACTTTTATTAAGTAAGATAGCCAAAGAAACATGATCAGTCCATTGTATGTCTAAATCTTAAAAAGGGATATACAAAAACCATTGAGTATGAAAAGGAGGTTGATTAGGTTCGGCCATGATGTATGGCCGAACCCATCAAAGGGTATGATCATGGCTATGAAGTTTAAAGGAAGAGATAAAGGAACCATAGGGTTCGGCCATAAAAATGAAAGGATAATGATATGTTAAATGGAAGGTTAATATATATTTCTAAAGGGACTAAATGGGAGTATGAATGGGAAACATCAAAGGATCAAATCATATAATTGTATGTTATAGTTTGAAGGAAAGTAAAGAACCATAGGGTTCGACCAAGTGTATGGCCGAACCCCATGAAGGGTTTTTGATGTTTTTAAAGGGTTTAAATATATGGAAAAGTGTTGGACTTGGATGTATATTGTTCATCAAAAAGAATGGCAAAGAGGAGCACCAAAACCAAAGGGGTGAGGTTCGGCCATGGTGTATGGCCGAACCCCACCAAGTACTATGTATGGTGTTTTGTTTTAAAAGGTCTAAAAATATTCAAACGGATAGAATTATGAGAACCATTCATAGATGGATAAAGGTTTTAATGGAAATAAGGAACTAGAGGGTTCGGCCATGTGTATGGCCGAACCCCATAGAGTGACAATGGTGGATGGCTAAGGGCTAGATAATTAGATGGATGGATTGATAATTAGTCTTATGTATGAAGGACTAAAGGACCAACTTTAAGATGGTGCGGTTTGGCCATGTTGTATGGCCGAACCCCACTATGGTAGATTTGTTATGGACATTGGTTATTAAGCAAAATTAAACAAGGGTTAGGCTAGTGGCAAAATTGTAAATATGGAATGAAATGATCAAAGGATTTGAAAGAGGGGTCAAAACCAAAGTGGTAAGGTACAACCGAACCCTACCAAGGTGTATTTGGTAGATTGAGGTGTTTTAATAAGTTATTTGGTTGGTATTGGTTAAATAAAAAGAAAGATCAAAATTTACGTGGGTGAGGTTCGGCCATGGGGTATGGCCGAACCCCACAAGGTAGTTTTTGGACTTAGAATTTAATTGGAAATCAAATGGTTAGTATCTTGACTTGTTGTTATATAAACAAGGTAACGGGACTTCTTGAACGGTGCGCAAATAGTGAACGGGTGACGGTTAAGAAGAGCGGATCATATAAGTGATCATTGTGTAGGTTTCCTACCTCTTTGTAACCACACTTATACTTGATGTTTTATCTTAATTTTGATGAGATTTGTGTTAAACTATTATGTTTTAAAGTGGATTTGAATGCTAAGATTTATTTACAAATGGCATGTATTCATTGACATCTCATGCATGGCATGGGGTGATGGTTATGTAACTGGAGGCCACACTCCGTCGGGGCTTTCGAAAGACCGCTGTGGGGTACTTTGGTGATGGGTATGTATATTTGTGATGGGTGGTACTCATTACATTTGCATACATACATAGCATTGTTTATGTATAGTTTTGATGATCATGTATTATTATGATATATGCATGTTTTTATACTAACCTTGTGGTAGCCCTAATCGGAAGACGTACTGGACGCGTTGATCTAACGCCTTATTTCTATCCTTAGTGGATGACACAGGAAAGGGAAATGTCAAGGATCGCGAAGGAAACCAAGCATAGGAGCTTGGGCTTTTGAATGGATTTATTTATGGATATTTTGTTTAAGTTTACATGGACATGTAATTTTGAGTAGTTAGATGTTGGCATGTAATAACTTACTTAATATTTGCTATGGTTTGGATTGGATTGAATGAATGTTTAGTTTAAGGTAATTTGGAATTATGACTTGTACTTTGCTATCTAAAAATGGAGTAGTCCTAGGTTCTATTATAATCCGCAGTTAGATTAAGTAATATTCCGCAAAGATTATACTTTACTATGTGAGAACCATTCTTTTGGACTTAGTCCATGCTCACATAGGTTTGGCCAGTTAAGGGTCGGACTTTAGAAGTCTGGACTTAACTCGCGACGTGATACTCCGCTCTTATCACTTGTTTAATTTAAAAAAAAAATACTCTGATTTAGAGTGAAAAGGGCTGGGTGTTACATGGAATGCGGCGAATGTGGGTCCCCTGGTGTTATGAGCCACTTGGCAAAGGAACTGTTGATACCATTATGTGGCGAGGATCCCATCCGGATGTATTCGTATCCAGTGTCCACGAGGGCACATGTGAAAAATGATATTATGATTGATGGATTATGTGATAACATGTTTGGTTGGAGTGCGTGATAACCCGTTATACATGTGATTGATAGTTTACTTACATGTCGTAGATTCACATGTGGTAGACAATAGATAGTGTTGCTTGCTATGCTTGATTGAACATGTTTTGGTTGATAACATGTTGGAATGTGACATGCTAACATGTGATAGATAGTAATGTGCATGCCTGATACTGATGTAATATGCCTTGTTGATAATGTGTTGAGGTGTTAACGTACAAACATGTGACAGATTGTATTACGCTTACCTGATTATGGAAAGTATGTCATATTGATAATATGCGTAGAGATAGTTGTGTATTCATGTAGCTAGCATATATGAAATGCCGTGGGACATGGGTATTAAGCCACATCAGAATCTAGAGACTCCCCCTAGCTTGTCGGGTAGTTAGGGTTGGGATGTTATGTGGGACCGCGCAGTGGAAACATGGTTGGACTATGGGTTATTGTAACGCCCTCCCCTTTTCACCGTAAAATCAGAGTACATTTTTTTTTAAAAATAAAAGTGACAAAGGGCGCGGACGTCACGACGCGAGTTAAGTTCCGAGCTTCTAAAGCCCGGCCCTTAACTGGCCAACCCTACGCGTGCGTGGAACATAAGTCCACGAGTACGGTTCACGCGTAGCAAGTAAGCTCACGGAACATAAAAATAAGTGCGGATGATCATAGAACTATCCTACCAGTTCTTCAGATAGCAGGGAAGGAATACCCAATTAATTACGAAAATGCCATTATACTGTATTATCCAAAATAATACCTAAACATAGCAAACTACCTAAATTATTACATTTCCGACAAGCTAACTATATAAATACATCTTTTCCAAAATAAAGTAAACAAAATAATTAATCCGCCTCCCCAAGCTCCTAAGCTTGACTTCCGTCTCGCCCTTCCGGTTCGCCATCTCCTGCATCGTCAGCTAGGGTAGAAGTAGGGCATTAGAACAACGCGCCCAGTAGGATTCCGAGTAGGGCTAGCACATGGGTTAGTAATAACCACATACAGATAATAACACAGTGAAAACTATAAACCACCATATACTGAAATATAAGTAAATGATATGCTATGGGTGTCAATGTTATGAATCCCACCCATCATTCCTGCCATATACTGTCATATCCCTCTTGACGGAAAAACCTCGTCAAGATATGTCCAACCGCAAAATATCCCCCTTGACGGCAAAGCCTCGTCAAGGTGTCCCCATGCCTGTTCTCGGTCGCCCCGACGGAGCATGGACTCCGGTTTGTTTATTTTTTTCCGCCCATGCCATGCATGAGATGTAATGCATTATGCTATGTACTATTTATAACTCATAACCTTAAGATATCATACATAGCCTTAATTTATAATGCATAACCTTAATCATAGTTCATAGCCATTAAATAAAATCCATCTTAAAAATAGCATCCATAATTGTAAAAACCCATCATAAGATAAATACTAATCAATAAAATATGACAAAAATACCATCACACATCCATGGCTTACAAATAGATAGGAATCCTACCGATTACCAACTCGCGTCCTTTTCCCGTATTCGTCCGACAATCCAGTACCGACTCGCGTACCGCTCGCGCTATCCGACACCTTATTAAATTACCACATTAGTCCATATTTTACCATTTCCAAGCCCATAAATCATATCTTAGTGGTTTTCTTCAATTTAGCCAATAATTACCATTTTTGCCACTACCCCTTCACATGATTATGTACTCATTTATCTAGGTATGATTAAGTCCAAACTTGATCCACCACTTAGGTCCCTAACCTAGGTCCATTAATGATTCATTGACCATGACCTAACATCCCTAAATCATCCACTTAATTTAATCAAATTTTTCCATCATCTAGATACAAGCATGGACCCAACCTTAGCCCATACAATAACTTACAAAATGGGTCATGGGTTCGGCCACACACCATGGCCGAACCCATGATGTCTTGTTCTCCATTTTTCCTTGGATCCTTTAGTACATTTTAGATCTACCACAAGTCCTTCCATGAGAGGTTTACATCATGCATTTAAATCACCATTTTAAGGTATCATTACATATTTTGGGTCCATCAAAACTACTAATATTTTCTCATTTATTTCTCCATAAATCACAACCATTAAATCCACCATTGTTCACCATAGGGTTCGGCCATACACCATGGCCGAACCCATGGTTCATGATTCATCACTCCTTACTCCAAAATATCTCCATTCACCAAAATATTAAATCCATTACTCTTCCCATTTTTCCATGACTTTAACCTTAAAAACCCTAATTAACTTCACACACACAACAACCTAGGGTTCAGCCATACACCATGGCCGAACCCATGGTTCATAATTTATTCTCTTTTATGTCTTCCAATGCCATAAAATCCTTTTACATTTTCATCATAAAACCATTTTAAACATTACTCCCATGCATTCATTAAAACCCTAAATGCATTAATCAAAAACCTTCATTGCCTTCCATCCTTTAAACCCTAACCAATTTCATCAAACCCTAATCACCCACCATGGGGTTCGGCCATGCTACATGGCCGAACCCTATGGCCCATGATTCTTATTCCAAGCACCCCATTCCATACTCAATTTCATAATTTATACAATGCACATACTACATTTATTTATTTCTTTTCCCTAACCCTAATTTTTTTCTCCATTAGAGTTTTACCCACTTTCCATTTCTTCCATTTGATGGATTTAAAATCCATAGTATAAAATTATCCATCCCCCATTAAATTTCACAAAAATAAGCCCTAAATCTTAAACCCTAAAATCCAAAATTTCTTGTTTTAGAAAAATACTCACTATCCGACGTCTCCTCCGATTTCCGCCGCTCCCGTCGATCTCCGTAGCCTCCTCTCTCCTTCCTCTTGATCTTTGATAGGTCAAAATCTTTGATCAAGGGTGGCAACTCCCAACCTTAAAATCAGCCATGTTAGGTTTGAATTTGAGAGATGAAAAGAGGAAAAGATGATGAGAGGAAGATGATGACCTTAATCTTAGAGTGAACTCCCTCCAAATTCCATTTTTTTTTCTTCTCTCCTTGAGCTCCTTCTCTTTTTTTTTTCTCCTTCACTTGGACATGGGACGGCAATGGAGGAGTGGAGAATTGAAATGAGAATGAAAAGAGAGAGAAAGGAAAAGATAAGACTCATTCCCATTTTTTTTTTCTTTACATTAACTACCTCCACCAACCTTAAGATATTTTTTTGATCTTTTATTTGGTTTATGGTGGTGGTTATCTAAACCACCACCAAGCCCAACGTGTGTGAATTTTTTTGAGTTTGAGATGAGGTGAATCTTCACCTCATGGCCCCACCTTGACCACTCTTAACTACCATATTTAAATAATTTAATTAGATAATTACCTTAGGCTAATCCATTGATACTTAGCCTAAGTTCATTACTCCACCCATGGTTGACCAAGTCAACCATGGTGGCCGTCCCCACCAATCATTGGCCCACTCGCCACCTCACTTGATGAGGTGGAGGTGGGTCCCGCTTGGCCACACCACCATTGTTTAATTCCAAATTACTTAGGGTGATTAAATTTCATTAAGCCCACTCTAAATGGATCACCATTGGGCCCATGGCCCAATTACATTTCCCACTAGCCCATTTACCTTAGAGCTTAACCATCTTGACCCATTGGGTCCCAAATGGGTATTTGACCCAATTTGACCATTCTTGACCCATTTAAATAAATTTAAATCCAAACCATAGTCTATTGGGCCACACTTGGGCCTTTATCCAATTTTGGCCCATTTACCATTTACTCCACCAATTTTCTAATTTCCATCATTAAAATAATTAATGTTCACATTGATATTAATTCCCAAATTTCGAGACCTTACAGTTATGTCATGTACGTACTGGATGCTTTGCACGGTGGGTCGTGAGTGTGTTACGTGTGACCATGCATGTAGACATTCTTGATATCTCATAGTAGTGAATATGCAGTTTATGATGTGGTTTAGGTGATATATATATATATGTGTGTGTGTGTGTGTGTGTGTGTGTGTGTCTCGGGATTAGACTTAGGCAGTGGCGATTGTTGTTGACTTAGGTTGTTCTCATTCTTGTATCATTTTGAGAGAACCTTGTATATTTGTTTTAGTTGTCATCTGGTTTTATGAATAATTGTAATAATTGTTAAATTCCACTATTATATTGTGGGTTATTGTGGTACTCCTATTGCTCCCCATTAATGTTATTGTTGTTAGTTCAAAAAAAAAATAGACGCGGTATTGTTTTTGTGTATTTAATGAGATTTCAAAGATAACATGCCTGTAGTGAGAGGGAGTGATATAGTTGGTATCAGAGCACGGTTCAACTCTCGGACTGTGCATGGGACAGAGATGGATGTGTTGATGACTAAAAATTAGGTTCATCCCCTGTGTAATAGGGTAGATTGAACTGGGTTATGGGATAGTGCGTAGACACCCTTGGATCGTGTGGTATGCTTTATGCATTGCATTTCAATTAGTTTGTTTGAATTGTATCCAGTGGTGGGTTCTCCCCGATTTTAGACTGATCGACGTTTGATTCGCTGGTGAATCAACGGCAAGGTCGATCGCTCATTTGTGTAATACCCTAGATTTTTCAATATATTTACGAAAATGCCATTGGATTTATGATAGATGAGAAAAATGGTGGAACCCGTTGCTCAAGTAAGGCTCAATGTACTTGTATAAGGAGTAAATTAAGTTAAATGGGTAAGGTACATTTATTTGGGTCAAAATGATTAAATGGGTCAAAGGACCCAATTGGGACCCAATGGGTCGTTATGGACATAAGTGATCATTGGGTGAGCTTAAGATTAATTGGGTTAGGCTGAATTAAATGGGAGTGCCAACAAGTATTAAGTTAACTCAAATTAAAGGGATGAGTTGAGTTTAGAAGTGAGTTGAATTAAAGGAGGTGAGTTGAGTTAAATGAATTGAATGGAATGTTAACAAGTGTTTAAGATAACTCAAATTGAAGATTAAGTTGAAATAAATGATGGAGTTTAGTTGAGTTGAATTTATGGGTTATGTGTTGGAAATTAAATAAATGGGTAATGTATACTCAAGTGGGTCAAGAATTTTAAATGGGTCATAATTTGATAAAAGGGTCAACATGGCCAATTTGGATCCAATGGGTCGGGTTTGACATTGTTGACCACTAAGTGAGTTCAAGATTGATTAAATTGGGGCTGTTTGGAGTTTGAAATAAAATTATATAGTTGAGTTAAATAAATGAGCTGATTTAGAATAATTATAGTGAGTGAGTAGATTGAAATAAATTTAAGTGAGTGAGTTGTTAATAAGTTTTAAATGAGTGGTGTGTGAAGTGGAAGAGTTGATGTTTCAAACTCACACCACTCCACACGTTGGAGGGCAGCTAGAGGGGGTGGGGGAGTTTCATCTCAAAGATGAAACCCCCACATAAAGTCTTTAATGAGAAACAAATGGGAGATGAACGGCCACATGATCTCAACCCAAGTTGAACATTCACAACGTTGGAGTACATGGGACTGTTATTGTATGCATGAAACTCCAAAAAATGGAGATGAATGGAGCTGCTGTTTTATGGAGTTACAAAAGGGGTTTTGACTTTTCAAATTCAAATATGTTAAGTTACACATTGGAGTGGTGGCTGCTACATAAACCAAAACCATGAGACACCGTTTGGACTCATGGGTGTTTCACATTTTTGGATGAAACTTCTAGATGGGAAATGAATGGGATTTGAGGAGGTTACTCAAGACCTTGCATGGGAGACGTTGGAGGGTTGGGGAGTTTCATTTCATAGATGAAACTCCCAAGTAACATAAAGGATTTTGGGTTAAGGCAATGGGAGTTACACAAGGGCTGAATCAAGAACCATTATCTTGGCTGACCACCACATTTGGAACAAAGATTTGGATACCTTTCTCTCTCTCTTCCTTGGACGGTTTTCATCTTTTAACACCAATAACAGCAGCTGGTTGCTTAATCAGTCATTGGACTGATCTCTTTCATCAAGACAAGTTCAGCCAAAGGGTTTTGGCATCAAGGCTTAGCACATTCATCCAAGGCCAAAGTTCTCTTTCTTTCTCTCTCATTTTCTCTCTCAAATTCATATCACCTGGCTGAAGTATTCCAAGGAGGTTGCAGCAAGGTTAATCTCAGTTAAGAGAACAAGAAGAAAGAAGGAGAGGCTAGGGAGGTAAAAGATCAAGGAAGGAGTCAAAGAGCCGAAGGAGACGCGGTATTGGTAAGTGCACTATGAACCTTGTCAAATAAGTTGGTAAAGGGATGTGATCAGGCCATTGTGTGGCCAGATCCATCAATGATTTAGATTAGGTAGTACGCTGTCTTTAAATAACAAAGTATGGACCATAGGGTTCGGCTCCTTTGGATGGCCGAACCCCATGAGAAAACTTGGTGATTTTTATGGTGTTTGAAAGACAAAATCCATATTATGAAATGGAGGTTTTAAAGGATTTTAAATGGAGATAAGCTTGCTGTTTTGGACCAATTATGGGATGGCTGAATCATATGGCTTTCATGGTAAAAGTATGGAGTCTCATATGTATATAATTGATGGAAGTATTGTGTTAAGAGAACCACATGGCCGAACCCCATGGACGTTTTATGGATTATGTTAATGTATGATATATGTTTATGATTTCGAAATTACATATCTCAATTATGGACTTAGTACTAAGGAGATTAAACATGAAAGAGGATGGAACTTGGGATTAAAATCTCTAGGGTGAGGTTCGGCCATGTGTGGGGCCGAACCCCACCAATTGTCAATTGATGGACTTGATGATCAATTTGTGATAAAATTAAGCAAATGAAATACATGTATGAGGGACTTAAAGGACCAAATAAAGATGGTGAGGTTCGGCCATATGTATGGCCGAACCCCACTAAGGTGGTTTGGTGTTGGACTTTGAATTTTAAGGAAAATTAAGCAAAGAGTTGTATGGTGGCATTATTGTAAATTATGGATGAAATGATCAAAGATAAAATGATCATGTGATTGGATAAATGGGCCAAAACCAAAGTGGTAAGGTTCAGCCATAATGTATGGCCGAACCCTACCAAGGCTTATTTGGAGATTGGTTAAATTGTATGGTTGTATGAAAGAGAGACAAATTGAAAATAGGTGAGGTTCGGCCATGGGGTATGGCAGAACCCCACATAATGGATTTTTGGGACTTAGACTAGATTGGAATTTTATGGTTGAAAGCTTGACTTGCTGTTATATAAATAGGGCCACGGGATTTGCTTGAAAGGTGTACAAGTTGTAAATGGGAGACGGTTCAAGAGAAGGGTCAAATTAAGTGATCATTGAGTAGGTTTCCTACCTTTATTGTAACCACATTTCTATTTGCTGTTTTATATTGATTTCGATAAGTTATATGAATGAAAGTTATGTTTCTAAATCGCATGTTTGCATTGACATCTCATGCATGGCATGGGATGATGTTGTTGTAACCGGAGGCCACACTCCGTCGGGGCGTTCGAAAGACCACTGTGGGGTACCTTGATGATGAGAATCCCATCAAGAGGAATCCGGAGGCCACACTCCGTCGGGGCATCCGAAAGACCACTGCGGGGTACCTTGACGATGAGAATCCCGTCAAGAGGAGGCTATGTAGAATGGTGATGGGTGGGACTCATTACATATTCATTTCATACATAGCATGTTTTTATGGAAATTTGACACACATGTATTATTATATTATTTGCATGTTTTATACTAACCTTGTGGTAGCCCTATTCGGAAACACTACTGGGCGCGTTGATCTAACGCCCTATCTCTACCCTTAGTGGATGACGCAGGAAAGACAAAGAATGAGGATCGAAAAGGGGACCAAGCAAAGAAGCTTGGGCAGTTTGAATGATTTAAATGGACTTTGAATGGACTATTTATGGACTTGTTATTTGATTGATTTGGACAATGTAATTTGGTAATTAGATGTGTTGGCATGTAATAAGTAGTTAAGTAGATGCTATGGTTTGATTTATTTTGGATGGTTTGATTGAACGATTAGTTAAGATTGTTAGTAATTTTTGGAGATTATGATTAAGTACTTTGCTAACTAAGAATGATAATTGGAGTCGTCATAGGTTCCATTATAACCATCAGTTAGTATAGGTTTAAGTATTTTCTGCAATTCTATTAGTACCATGTGTGGATCGATTCTTATGGACTTAGTCCATACGCACATAGGCTTGGCCAGTTAAGGGTCGGATTTTAGAGGTCCGAACTTAACTCTAATCGTGACACTCCGCCCCGATCACTTGATTATTATATTTAAAAAATAAAAATAAACTCTGATTATTAGAGTGAAAAGGGCGGGGTGTTACAATTTGAGTGTATGGAGAACCGTGACGTGGTCATGGGAGTTGCTGAACGTGAATCTTTAGGTTTTGAGTTATGTTGGTCTTGCTCTCTAGAGTAATTAGAAGTGTTCTTCACTGGGGCCCACGTCAGGAATGTTCCTCACCTTAATGGTGTGTTGGTGACATTCCCGTAGTGGGTTGAGCACCTTGATGGGGTCACGGGGTCTCTAGGCTGTGTCGAGTTGTTTGGGAGGACTTCCCTGTTACATTCTAATAGTTGAGGCCCTTGTAGTGGAGGTGAGTTTCCCTGTTGCATTTCGTGTTGTTGAGATCGCCTGTTTTAAAGTTGGATTCCCCAGTTTGGTCATGTATCTAAGGTAGGGGTTGTTCAAGGATCTAGTATTGAGAGCGAGGGCACCATATATGGGCCTCACTTGTGACTATTTGGTATTGAGATAGACTATTTGAAAATCTATGGGCGTCTACCGAGTTAGTCCGGCCGGCTTACTTGGTAGATGGCCGGTGGAATTCCATGAGGAGGTTGATAGGTTTGGTATGTTTGAGTTGTTGCTAAGGTTCGTTTTGGGCTTAGGACTGCAGGGAGTGCCGCAGCCGAGCCAGTGGGTATATGTCCAACTCTTGTACTCCTGCAAGTCCGACGTTATGGTTAGAGACAGTTTGTGATTTGCTAAGAGCTTATTTAGGTCAGACTAGTAGGATTGATTGTTGAGATTCTAGTGGACCCTATGTAAGGCTGGTTTCGGTGTCTGGGTAAGTTGGGAGCTCGATGCTTTAAGAAAGGCACGTGGGTGCTTCTTAACGCTTGACCCGTGTAGTGTTTGATTCTAATGCTCCACATTTCGCCTTGAGTTTCACTGGTTGTAGATCAGATATGTGAATCGTGTGTTTTGACCCTTGGGGTTTAGCGTTGGAGGTTGATTTATGAGTTTTGGAGATGTTAGAGTTCAACGTCATCTTGGAGATGGATTGGTTATCCTCCCATCAGATTACCTTGGACTGTTACCGTAGATGGTGGCGGGTCGGTCACATGCAGGGGATGAATTCGTCAAGCAGTTTACAGCTTCCAGTCCGAGCGTGGAGGAATTGTACAACCTGGTTGTTGGTTTGAGTCAGGAATGAGTTTGGGGTTAGCAGATGTCGAGATGCCTCATGTGTTCTGAGAGCCCCGGGATGTCCTTTCATAGGAGTTCCTTAGATTGTCACCACGCCGAGAGGTAGGATTTATTGTAACGCCCGCCCCTTTTTCACCAAAATCAGAGTCTATTTTTTTTTTTTTTTTTGAAATAAAAGTGACAACGGGCGCGGACGTCACGACGCGAGTTAAGTCCGAGCTTTTAAAGCTCGGCCCTTAACTGGCCAACCCTACGTGTGCGTGGAACTAAGTCCACGAAGAATGGTTCACACGTAGAAGTAAGCTTGCGGAAACTAAATATTAAAGCGGGGGTTATAATAGAATCTATCCTACCAGTTTTAGATAGAAGGGAAGATACATCATTAAATTACTAAAGTATCCTATAATCATAATGTCCAAATATGAAATCCAAACCATAGCAAGAAATCTAAAATTATTACATGCCGACAAGCTAAGCTACTTAAATTACAATTTTCCAAAATAATCTGAAATAAACTAAGTAGCTGCTTTCCCAAGCTCCTACATTTGGCTCCCGTCGCGTCCGTCGTTTCCGCCGTCTCCTGCGTCATCAGTTACGGTAGAAGTAGGGCGTTAGACAACGCACCCAGTAGGACTCCGAGTAGGGCTGGCACATGGATTAGTGATAACAAGCATACAGATAACCATATAATAAATCCCATAAAATGAATGCCATGCCATGGGTGTCTATGTCATGTGTCCCACCCGTCGTCCGTATCATCAAACAAAGTCATATCCCCCTTGACGGCAAGACCTCGTTAAGGTGTCCCCATGTTTGTTCTCGGTCGCCCCGATGGAGCATGGACTCCGGTTATAGCATATCAAGCTATCCTCATGTTTGCTTCTCGGTCGTCCCGACGGAGCATGGACTCCGGTTATAGCACCTCAGGCTATCCCCATGTTTGTTCTCGGTCGCCCCGACGGAGCATGGACTCCGGTTCCTTTATTTTCCCGCCCATGCCATGCATGAGATGTAAGTGCATTATGCTATGTAGTATATATATAATTCATATCCTTAATATATAATCCATAGCATTGAAATATAATCCATAGTATTTAAAAATATCATCCATAGCATTAAGTTATAATCCATAGCATTTAAAAATATCATCCATAGCATTTAGAACCCATCTTAAAATAAATCATATAATTACCGAAAAGAAATAAGGAAAGCATCACATACACATAATCCACGGCTTACAAAAAGGTAGGAATCCTACCAAATACTGTTTAGCGTCCCTTACGTTTTCGTTCAATAATCCGGTCGCCGATCGCGTACCGTTTGCGATGTCCCGATACCTTATTATACATTTACCAAATTAGTCCATATTTTATCCGTGATTAAGTCCCTAACTGATTACAAACTTAGATCCATTAATGTTCCCTAATTATGTTACAAGATCATAAAAAATCAGCCCTTAATTTAGCCTCATTTCCATTAATTTAAACACATACATAATTCCAAATTTTGCCCATTTAAACATTCTAATTTTGTGAGCCTAAAAGGCAGCAACCCTAAGCTTCATTTAATCATTCATAATATCATCTTAATGCATCCAAGTTCATGTCCAACCTACATAGGGTTAGGCCATGTACCATGGCCGAACCCATTGTTCCTCATTGTGGCCAATAATTACGGTTTTGCCACTATACTTCCATGGTTTAATATCTCCTCCATCCATGTACATTTTTGTCCATAATTCATCCATATGCTTAGTCCCATTAATGATTTAATGACCATGACATAATATCCCTAAGATCAGCTACTTAATTTAATTAAATTTCCAATCATCTAATCCCATACATAATTCCCATTCTTGCCCATAACATGACCTACAAATGGGTCATGGGTTCGGCCATACACCATGGCCGAACCCATGATGTCTTTTTCCTATTTTTCTTGGGTCCATTTCACCTCATTTGGTCCCACCATAACTGAATTTAAAACATACATTTAAATCATCCTTTCATAATCATCATGAGATATACTTTGGTCCATTTAATTTAACCATCATTCCATTTTATTTTCCATGGTTCAAAGACCCCAAATTTCCTCAAAGTCTCCCCATGGGGTTCGGCCATGTAACACCCCGCCCTTTCCGAGAATTTCAGAGTCTAATTTTTTTTTTTTTTATAAACATCGGAAGAGAGCGGGCGGCGTCACGACGCGAGTTAAGTTCAGACTACCCAAGTCTGAACCTTAACTGGCCACCCATGTGTACATGGAATAGACCATGATAGTGAATCACACATGGAACTAACATCAACATGCGGAATAATCTAGATAATTGCGGAATAGAAAGACGAGATAGCAAGTAACAGTCTTAAATATTAAATAACATAGATCAACCATCCACAGGTTATTATCCTAATCAAACCATAGCAAATAACGAATTATTACATGTCCAACAATAGTATTCAAATGACAGTAATATAACGTAATCCAAATCCATCATTAAAGCACTTAGGCTCAGCTCCCCTTCTGGTCAATGACCTTTCCTTTCCCCTTGCTTGTACCTGCAATCTCCTCTGAGGATAGAATTAGGGCGTTAGATCAACGCGCCCAGTAGTGTTTCCGAGTAGGGCTACCACATGGTTAGTCAAAAACATGCAAATAGTATAATAATAAAACATGTGAGACAAAATTCCATAAAAACATGCTATGTATGAAATGAACATGTAATGAGTCCCACCCATCACCATTCAACATAGCCATCACTTGACGGGATTCTCATCGTCAAGGTAACCCACAGTGGTCTTTCGGACGCCCCGACGGAGTGTGGCCTCCGGATTCCTCCTGATGGGATTCTCATCATCAGGGTATCCCACAGTGGTCTTTCGGACGCCCCGACGGAGTGTGGCCTCCGGTTACAACACCATCATCCCATGCCATGCATGAGATGTCTATGCAAACATGTCATTTAGAAACATAACTTTACAATCATATAAGTTATCGAAATCAACATAAAACAGCATATGAAATAGTGGTTACAATAAAGGTAGGAAACCTACTGAATATTCACTTCAGTACTTGATCTTTCTTTCGCGTCACCCGGTCACGACTCGTACGTCGTTCAACTTCCGGTACCTTATCCATATAACAATCAATAAATCATACTATCACTTACTTGTTCATTCATATCTAAGACCCAACTACATCATGTGAGTCCTTTGATCAATCCCTTCGTTTGACTTGTATTCACAGATTTGCCATTGGTATAACCAATGTCTAATCTTGCTCATAATCAAAGTTCATAAAAGTAATCTACCTTAGTGGCTGGTTATTTACTTATCACTAAGTCCAAAGATAAATCCATATGTTTACTTAATCCAACTCATACAACCAAGTCATAATCTCCAACAAAACAATCTATAATGGCCGAACCCTATGATCCTCCTACACAATGATCCCATCATTTGTTTACAAGTTAGGCTCTACCATTTAGCCATATTAACTACAAGGTTCAGCCATCCCATGGCCAACCCAAAACAGCAAGCTTATTTCATTTAACATACATAGGAAAACCCATGAATCTTGGTCCATTCATCCCAAAGCTAGCCCCATGGGGTTTGGCCATGCACATGGCCGAACCCAATGGTTCTCTTGATCTGATTATCACCATGATCACTCATGGTTTAATAATGCTAATTCAACCATGATCAATACATGGTTCAGCCATCCAAAGGCTGACCCAAATCAGTAACCAAAACCCTAAGTAAACAAAATAAAAACCATAAAGCAACCCATGGGGTTCGGCCATTCACATGGCCGAACCTCATGGCTCTTTGGGATTCAATTTTTCTAATAATCTTTCATCATTTATCCTGTATCTTAGGCATAAAAACAGCAAACCTAATTCTATTTAAACTCCTATAGAAACCCCATGGTATTGCATGGTTTCTAACTCTTTGATTTCACAACAATCATCAATCTCTTTCATGGGGTTCGGCCATTCAAGTTGGCCGAACCCTATGTCCATGAATTGATCCTTCAAACATGCATTAGGTGTTATTTAAATCATGCAATATCAGTACCCTTTTGCTGCCCTTATATCTCTTAGAAACCCTCTAATTAAATTCATCCAAACAGTCCATAAAAGTCCATGGTTTCCATGTTTCCCAACATGAAAACCAAGATTCTTTTACATGGGGTTCGGCCCTCCATGGTGGCCGAACCCAATGGTTATGTTTACTGTTTTTAAACCTCAGATAATCATGTAATAACAATAAATAAAAATCAGGTTTTACCTTTCAAACAAACATCCAAAATCAACACAACTCCATGGGATTCGGCCATCCAAGATGGCCGATCCCCATGGTCCATTTTTTCCAATTTTAATCCACTGATTTAGACCACATAACTTCCACCTTTTCTGATATCCAAACCCATGTTTTAACCCTCTTTAAAACATGTATTTTAAATCTATTACAAACATCTAACATCAGTCCCAACTTATATGGTTTTAACTTCTAAAAACCATCAAAACTAGCCACTTGTTTTCATGGGGTTCGGCCATGCTAAGTGGCCGAACCCAATGGTCCATTTCCATCTTTTAATCCACTGATTTTAGACCATATAAACTTCAGTCCCTATGTCAATCAGATCCATGTTTTTTAACCATTCTAAAACATGTATTTAAATCTTAAATCAAAACCCAAAAACAGTCCACAAAATCCATGGTTTTCATGTTTCAAAACATGAAAACCAAGCCATCTCTTACATGGGGTTCGGCCCTCCATGGTGGCCGAACCCAATGGTTATTTTTTTACCATTTTAAATCCTTCATAATCAAGGTTAAACACTGGTGTATTCGGCCATGACCATGGCCCAATACATACCCCACTTTATTAATCCAAAAGTCCATGAAACACTTACCAAATTCCAAGCTCTTGTCTTGCCTTTTGATCCTTGCTTCCTTTCCTTCTTATTTCCTTCCTTCTTTCTTAATTCCTTGCTGGTTTAAGCTTGAATAATTGATGCTAAAAACCTCTGCTGTTCCACTTAAGCAAATGAATTGGAGAGAGGGAGAGAGAGATGGAGAATCTTGGCTTTTCAATGGTGAAAAATGGCCAAGATGGTGTTTGTTTCCTTTAATAATTCAGCCCTCAAAACCCCTCCACTTCCTCATCAATTCTTGCCTAAACCAATGGGACACTTGCTGCCAACAAATGCACCCATTGGCATTCCAACATTGAAGGCTTGGGGTTTCCAAATGGAATAGAAACCCCCCATATTCCATTTAATGTTTTGCATGAAACTCTCCATAACAAGTCCCCAACGTGTGGGACTTGTTTGGTTTTGTTTGAGATCACCACACCTCCTCATATTACACTTAACTCACTGAATTTTCAGCCCATTTTACTTCACTCACTCAACTCAATGTCCAACTCACCATAATTAATGCATTTCATTCAATGCACATGAGTTAACTCAACCCTTGATTTAATTCCAACTCACTTCAGTCCCACTCAACTGATTTAACTCGTGTTTTAGCTCCCTAGAGGGTCCACACGGTCAACCATAGTCAACTCGACCCGTTGGGTCCACTTTTAGCTCCTTGACCCGTTTTTGACTCCATGACCCAATTATGGTATTTTGGTCATTTCTAATTGGTTTTTACATATGGATCAAGCCTACCCATTTTTTATCCACTTGATTTCCAATCAAATAGGCTTAACCCCATTTAATTTAAAATCACAAAGCGGTCAAATAATCCAGTAAAACCCGATGGGTCCCATTTGGGCCCTTTGACCCATTTAGCCATTTTCGACCCAATTGATGTAAATTACCCATCCAATCAAACTTGACATTCATAATGTGCTCATATGATCTTAATTTGAGCAATGGGCCATACCATTTCCTTACTTAACATCACAAAATAATTAATTTAACACATCAGGGGCATTTTCGTAATTTATCCACTTCATTGAGAAATTACCCATCCAATCAAACTTGACATTCATAATGTGTTCATATGATCTTAATTTGAGCAATGGGCCCCACTATTTCCTTATTTACAATCACATTTATTGAATTCACCAATCCAGGGGCATTTTCGTAATTATTCTAACCGTTGAGAATTCTTTGACCCAATTAACCATTTTGACCTAATTTGATGTACATTACCCATCCATTATAATTTGACCCTTATAATATGTTCATAGGATCTTAATTTGAACAATGGGCCCCACTATTTTCTCATTTAACATCATAATTAATAAATTTACCAATCCAGGGGCATTTTCGTAAATATTCATCTTATTGAGAAATCGGGGTGTTACAATATAACCCTCTTTTTAAAATTTTCATCCCGAAAATCGAGCGAAGTAGGGTTCTAAACGATTCCATAAATATCTCAGAGTGTGCTATTCTTATTTCCGATTTCAATTTCCCAAGTGACTTCTTCATTACCATGTCGATCCACACCACTTTGACAAATTGAATCGCTTGGTTCCGTAACACCTTTTGTTCTGTCTCATGTTATATCTTTTTCTCGTGAGCCATTTGTGATCTCACATAGGTCAATCTACTTTGTTTCACTTTACCTGTTCTCATAGTATTTTCCATATGTACCTGCTCAATATGTTCTTTCATCTACTCTCCGTGTGAGGTAGTCTGTCAACACGAGCCTATGCTCAAAGCTTTTTCTGATTCCATTTTAACTAGGTTTCTAGTTACATTCTCCTGGAATTCCATTAGCTAACTACAGAGCCAGGTGATCACTCTAACTCAGCAGTCGTCCATAGTTTCCCATTCAAGTTTCACCAGACACCTATCTTTTCCGTTGAGTATATCTCCAAATTTAAACACATCTTTCTTTGCACATAAGTCTCTATGTGACTAACAACTTTTGTTCCAACTTCCACGATACCAATTCCCGGCATCAATCCAAACCCCCATGGGAATAAGCACCCATGGTTAAATACATCCATCCCTGGTGTTTCGCTTTCAGTAAATATCATCTATCCCTGTTTTATAATCATCCATGAATATAACCCCTATGGGTATAATCCATTCATGGAAACCATTCATCCTTGGTATCACTCTGTCCAGGAGCATCATCTATACAACAGTTACAACCATCCATGAATATAACCCACCTATGGGTATAATCCATTCATGGAAACCATCCATCCTTGGTATCACTCTGTCCATGAGTATCATTTATCCATGATTAATATCCGTAGGAACAACATTCAAATAAATTACTATAAGACTATGGTAACCATATCAAATCACAAATATATCCCGACCCCTTGCAAGACTTAGGGCTCATGACTTACCAAGCAGAAGACCCACGTCTAACGTGATCCGGTCTACCTCGCCCTGCATCCCTTCACCTCATAGGTGATTCAGTCAAGCTCTAAGGCGGTCGCTCCGCGTCTGACGAAGCTGGTACCACCCCCACCGGGTAAAACAGTACCTAGCTCTGCGCATTCCAGCACATCTAGTGTGCCAAACAGCCGTGAGAGCGCCCTCCAGCGCGTAGTATGCGAGGGATCCACTCCTCAATGGTAACCCTACGGGACCAAGTCTCCGTAATTCGTATCGAGTTTCCCACAGTCTCAATCATCAATATCACGTGAGGGACGCACCCATACCACGTCTCAATGTAATCAAGTGACCTCGTCACCTATATCTTAGTCCCAAAAATCCTCTTAGAATCATAACATCGCATACTTAATATAACTTCATACTTCATCCTTGTACAAAGGTGGGTAGGGTGAAACAAACCCTATGTATAACCAAAATATACACCCTTGCAAAAATAACCCTTTTTTTAATACCCTTCATATTACTTCCTATCCTAGTCTTCCGTAGAAGATTCTGCATCATTAGCGAACTTGAAACGGTTATCAGGACACATCATCGCCGTGTACCCCAATACTTCACATGTTGTGCAGGGTATTAACCTGGGTCCTCCTATACAAGGACAATTAGTCCTCGCCTCTCCATGCCCGTGCAGTCCACAAACCGGACAGACAACTCCTAATGGATGAGGACAATACAAACTGTTGTGATCGTCCTGATTACACAACTCACAGGTATCGTAGGGATCTACCTCCCCCGCCGATTCCAATATTATAGGAAAGTCTTCCATAGGATCCTCATAAAAGAAAAATCCCAGATCCTCCTCTTCCTCCTCAAGAGGTTCCACCATCTCAGGAACGTCATCCATCAGATCCTCTGGAAGAGGTGCTAAGTCCATCTCATCTTCTTCAGGAGGTCCCTCCTGAATGTCCACTTGAGCTTCTACGTTGATGTTGTTAGAAGCTGACACCAAGTCTATGGGATGGCTAGCAATTCCGCTGTGCCATTCCGAGTACTCCACATTACTCGACATATCTGTATCATATCAATAGAACACAAGCATATTTAACAACAATTCTAATAAACCAACCTTGGTTTTCAGGGGAATTTGATCATGCATAAAGTCATGTACTTTGTTTGGGAAGATCACCAAATCATCACTCTTTGTGTTCTTTTGTTTTCTGGGGAAATCTCTAATTTCCTATTGTTTGTTTCTCAATGTGGGGATTTCAGGGGAGTTCATCCTACCTTGCTACGTTTGATTTGTCCAATTATGATGATTGTACTTTACTTTGCTATCTTTCATTGTCGTTCTCAGATTGATTGTTCAGTCCGAGTCACTCGAAGTAAATTAATCCGGCCCCCAGGCAGCGGACTCCGAAGAGTCGGTCAGTTGGGATTCTTATCCGTCAGTGAGACATGAAACCGTCTTAATCTTACTTCGATGATTCAACTTCCCATTTCGCTCTGATACCAACTGTAACACCCCGCCCTTTCCGAGAATTTCAGAGTCTAATTTTTTTTTTTTTATAAACATCGGAAGAGAGCGGGCGGCGTCACGACGCGAGTTAAGTTCAGACTACCCAAGTCTGAACCTTAACTGGCCACCCATGTGTACATGGAATAGACCATGATAGTGAATCACACATGGAACTAACATCAACATGCGGAATAATCTAGATAATTGCGGAATAGAAAGACGAGATAGCAAGTAACAGTCTTAAATATTAAATAACATAGATCAACCATCCACAGGTTATTATCCTAATCAAACCATAGCAAATAACGAATTATTACATGTCCAACAATAGTATTCAAATGACAGTAATATAACGTAATCCAAATCCATCATTAAAGCACTTAGGCTCAGCTCCCCTCCTGGTCAATGACCTTTCCTTTCCCCTTGCTTGTACCTGCAATCTCCTCTGAGGATAGAATTAGGGCATTAGATCAACGCGCCCAGTAGTGTTTCCGAATAGGGCTACCACATGGTTAGTAAAAAACATGCAAATAGTATAATAATAAAACATGTGAGACAAAATTCCATAAAAACATGCTATGTATGAAATGAACATGTAATGAGTCCCACCCATCACCATTCAACATAGCCATCACTTGACGGGATTCTCATCGTCAAGGTAACCCACAGTGGTCTTTCGGACGCCCCGACGGAGTGTGGCCTCCGGATTCCTCCTGATGGGATTCTCATCATCAGGGTACCCCACAGTGGTCTTTCGGACGCCCCGACGGAGTGTGGCCTCCGGTTACAACACCATCATCCCATGCCATGCATGAGATGTCTATGCAAACATGTCATTTAGAAACATAACTTTACAATCATATAAGTTATCGAAATCAACATAAAACAGCATATGAAATAGTGGTTACAATAAAGGTAGGAAACCTACTGAATATTCACTTCAGTACTTGATCTTTCTTTCGCGTCACCCGGTCACGACTCGTACGTCGTTCAACTTCCGGTACCTTATCCATATAACAATCAATAAATCATACTATCACTTACTTGTTCATTCATATCTAAGACCCAACTACATCATGTGAGTCCTTTGATCAATCCCTTCGTTTGACTTGTATTCACAGATTTGCCATTGGTATAACCAATGTCTAATCTTGCTCATAATCAAAGTTCATAAAAGTAATCTACCTTAGTGGCTGGTTATTTACTTATCACTAAGTCCAAAGATAAATCCATATGTTTACTTAATCCAACTCATACAACCAAGTCATAATCTCCAACAAAACAATCTATAATGGCCGAACCCTATGATCCTCCTACACAATGATCCCATCATTTGTTTACAAGTTAGGCTCTACCATTTAGCCATATTAACTACAAGGTTCAGCCATCCCATGGCCAACCCAAAACAGCAAGCTTATTTCATTTAACATACATAGGAAAACCCATGAATCTTGGTCCATTCATCCCAAAGCTAGCCCCATGGGGTTTGGCCATGCACATGGCCGAACCCAATGGTTCTCTTGATCTGATTATCACCATGATCACTCATGGTTTAATAATGCTAATTCAACCATGATCAATACATGGTTCAGCCATCCAAAGGCTGACCCAAATCAGTAACCATAACCCTAAGTAAACAAAATAAAAACCATAAAGCAACCCATGGGGTTCGGCCATTCACATGGCCGAACCTCATGGCTCTTTGGGATTCAATTCTTCTAATAATCTTTCATCATTTATCCTGTATCTTAGGCATAAAAACAGCAAACCTAATTCTATTTAAACTCCTATAGAAACCCCATGGTATTGCATGGTTTCTAACTCTTTGATTTCACAACAATCATCAATCTCTTTCATGGGGTTCGGCCATTCAAGTTGGCCGAACCCTATGTCCATGAATTGATCCTTCAAACATGCATTAGGTGTTATTTAAATCATGCAATATCAGTACCCTTTTGCTGCCCTTATATCTCTTAGAAACCCTCTAATTAAATTCATCCAAACAGTCCATAAAAGTCCATGGTTTCCATGTTTCCCAACATGAAAACCAAGATTCTTTTACATGGGGTTCGGCCCTCCATGGTGGCCGAACCCAATGGTTATGTTTACTGTTTTTAAACCTCAGATAATCATGTAATAACAATAAATAAAAATCAGGTTTTACCTTTCAAACAAACATCCAAAATCAACACAACTCCATGGGATTCGGCCATCCAAGATGGCCGATCCCCATGGTCCATTTTTTCCAATTTTAATCCACTGATTTAGACCACATAACTTCCACCTTTTTTGATATCCAAACCCATGTTTTAACCCTCTTTAAAACATGTATTTTAAATCTATTACAAACATCTAACATCAGTCCCAACTTATATGGTTTTAACTTCTAAAAACCATCAAAACTAGCCACTTGTTTTCATGGGGTTCGGCCATGCTAAGTGGCCGAACCCAATGGTCCATTTCCATCTTTTAATCCACTGATTTTAGACCATATAAACTTCAGTCCCTATGTCAATCAGATCCATGTTTTTTAACCATTCTAAAACATGTATTTAAATCTTAAATCAAAACCCAAAAACAGTCCACAAAATCCATGGTTTTCATGTTTCAAAACATGAAAACCAAGCCATCTCTTACATGGGGTTCGGCCCTCCATGGTGGCCGAACCCAATGGTTATTTTTTTACCATTTTAAATCCTTCATAATCAAGGTTAAACACTGGTGTATTCGGCCATGACCATGGCCCAATACATACCCCACTTTATTAATCCAAAAGTCCATGAAACACTTACCAAATTCCAAGCTCTTGTCTTGCCTTTTGATCCTTGCTTCCTTTCCTTCTTATTTCCTTCCTTCTTTCTTAATTCCTTGCTGGTTTAAGCTTGAATAATTGATGCTAAAAACCTCTGCTGTTCCACTTAAGCAAATGAATTGGAGAGAGGGAGAGAGAGATGGAGAATCTTGGCTTTTCAATGGTGAAAAATGGCCAAGATGGTGTTTGTTTCCTTTAATAATTCAGCCCTCAAAACCCCTCCACTTCCTCATCAATTCTTGCCTAAACCAATGGGACACTTGCTGCCAACAAATGCACCCATTGGCATTCCAACATTGAAGGCTTGGGGTTTCCAAATGGAATAGAAACCCCCCATATTCCATTTAATGTTTTGCATGAAACTCTCCATAACAAGTCCCCAACGTGTGGGACTTGTTTGGTTTTGTTTGAGATCACCACACCTCCTCATATTACACTTAACTCACTGAATTTTCAGCCCATTTGACTTCACTCACTCAACTCAATGTCCAACTCACCATAATTAATGCATTTCATTCAATGCACATGAGTTAACTCAACCCTTGATTTAATTCCAACTCACTTCAGTCCCACTCAACTGATTTAACTCGTGTTTTAGCTCCCTAGAGGGTCCACACGGTCAACCATAGTCAACTCGACCCGTTGGGTCCACTTTTAGCTCCTTGACCCGTTTTTGACTCCATGACCCAATTATGGTATTTTGGTCATTTCTAATTGGTTTTTACATATGGATCAAGCCTACCCATTTTTTATCCACTTGATTTCCAATCAAATAGACTTAACCCCATTTAATTTAAAATCACAAAGCGGTCAAATAATCCAGTAAGACCCGATGGGTCCCATTTGGGCCCTTTGACCCATTTAGCCATTTTCGACCCAATTGATGTAAATTACCCATCCAATCAAACTTGACATTCATAATGTGCTCATATGATCTTAATTTGAGCAATGGGCCATACCATTTCCTTACTTAACATCACAAAATAATTAATTTAACACATCAGGGGCATTTTCGTAATTTATCCACTTCATTGAGAAATTACCCATCCAATCAAACTTGACATTCATAATGTGTTCATATGATCTTAATTTGAGCAATGGGCCCCACTATTTCCTTATTTACAATCACATTTATTGAATTCACCAATCCAGGGGCATTTTCGTAATTATTCTAACCGTTGAGAATTCTTTGACCCAATTAACCATTTTGACTTAATTTGATGTACATTACCCATCCATTATAATTTGACCCTTATAATATGTTCATAGGATCTTAATTTGAACAATGGGCCCCACTATTTTCTCATTTAACATCATAATTAATAAATTTACCAATCCAGGGGCATTTTCGTAAATATTCATCTTATTGAGAATCCATGGTCCATAGTTTTTATTTTTTAAAAACTTCATTTCCACCCATTTAAACCTTGTTTAAAATACTAAAGAAAAATCCACTTAATTACCATTAACTTCCTCCATTAATTCCATACTTTTATAACCATTAATTTCATCATTCCATCACCATAGGGTTCGGCCATACACCATGGCCGAACCCATGGTTCATGATTCACCATTTTCCTATGCTTCTTGAGGCCACAAAATCATTCACACACTCCACGATTTTTCCTCATTTAAACCCCTTTAAATTTTTTCCAACATTTAATCATTTACAACCTTAAAAATCATAATCATTCTCCATGGCTTTAAACTTAAAACCCTATTTAAAATCATCAACCATTTACCATGGAGTTCGGCCATACTACATGGCCGAACCCTATGGTCCATCAATCCATTCAAAAACCCATACTTCCATGCTTAATCCGTTTAATTACATAACCTCCTTAATCCTTTTATTTATTATTTTTCTTAATCTATCTCTCCCCTTTTCATCCATTTCTCATCTTATCATTGGATGGATCTTAGATCTAAGGCCCATAACAGTTGTGGCCACCATTCATTCTAAGAAATGGATTACATAAATATATCTTAACCTTTAAAAAAAATTTATAAATTCTTGTTTAAGAATTCCTTACCACACCGACGACTCCTCCGGTCTTTCTTTCTCCTTTTGATTTCCTTAGCCCTTTCTCTTCTTCTTCTCCTTGTTGTTCTGCCACTATGTGCTTGATCAATATGGAGTCTCCAAGGTTAGGGTTCGGCTAAGGTAGGGTTAGATTTTGAGAGAGGGAGAGGGATGAGGATGGAAAAAGATGTTCAAGCCTTGGTCTTGAAGTGGTGGTCGGCCGAGCCTAGTTTTTTTTTTTCCCCTTCTTTTCTTCTAATTTTCTTCTTCTTTCTTGGTGTTTTCCTTGGGAGAGAGAGAGAGAGGACGGTTTTGGGAGAGGGAATGAAGAGATGGAGATGATATGGGACTCTAGACCCATTCCCATCTCATCTTGGTGGCTTGGGTTACACTCCTCCATCATTCCATTTGACCAACCAACATGGGTAAGTATGGCTTGCATATCCTTGGTGGTGGTGGTTGGGATGAAACCACCACCATGCCAACGGTTTTGGGTCTTTAAGGTGGGTGGTTTGGTCTTCCCATCAAGTCCATTGACCACCCATCATGGAAAGGGGTATGGGCTCTCATGCCTTTGGTGGTGGTGGTTGGGATGAAACCACCCCACATGCCAACGGTTTTGTGTGTGTTTGAATGAGTGGTTTGGGTGGTTTCAATGAGATGAAACCACCCCTTTGACTCCTCCTTTGACTCCTTTGACTAACCTAAGTATTTAATTAATTCATTTGATTAATTTGATACTTTAATTTAGGTCCCTTAATTACATCATTTAATTCCATCTAATCTCCTTAATTCTTCTCCATGAATCCGCCCATGGTTGACCAAGTCAACCATGGTGGTCGGCCCCACCAATTCTTAGCCCACCCGCCACCTCACTTGATGAGGTGGAGGTGGGTCCCACTCGATCATGTCCCTTGGTCTAATCAAGATTAAACTTAGGTGATTTACATTAATTAAATCAACTTTATTCACTTGGGTCCTCCTTAATTCCCTTTGACTTATCCATGGTTGACCAAGTCAACCATGATGGTCGGCCCCACCTTTTCCTTGGTCCACACGCCACCTCACTTGGTGAGGTGGAGGTGGGCCCCGCTTGGTTATGCCATCTTAATCATCTCATCATTAACTTAGGTGGTTTAATTCCAATTCAACCCATTTCAATTAATTGGGTCACCATTGGGCCCATGGCCCAATCAAATTATTTTCTATCATTTACCTTAGAGTTTGAATCATTTTGACCCATTGGGTCCCACATGGTTATCGGGCCCAATTTGACCGTTATTGACCCCTTAATTGAATTCCATCAACTCCATGGTCCATTGGACCATACTTGGGCCTTTGTCCCAAATTTTGATCCATTTAACATCCATAACATCAAAATTCCTACTTTTTCCATTATTAAAATAAATAAATGCCATATATATGTTGATTTAAAAATTCGGGCTATTACATTTGTTGTGGATCTCCTCCCTTGGTGCAATGCATGTTTCATTTATTCGTTATCGGTAGCGCCAGTAGAGGTGTTGGTGCTGGAGAGTCAGCTAAGGGAATTGGAGTCTTTTGGTTACAATTGACCCAGCACCCTCCTTGGAGCGCATCAACTTTGTTGACCAAGAAAGAAATGGTTCCATGACTTTGTGTGTTGGTTACCTGCAGATGAGTAAAGTGTTTGTGGAAAAACACGTACCTCTTTTCGTAGATTGATGACATCGTGGTATACTCAGTATCAGAAGAGGAACATGAGCAGCTTCTGAGGATTGTACTTCATGTCTTAAGGGATCACTAGATTTATGCGGAGTACATCGAATGTGAGTGTTAATTGTGCTAGAGAGAGGCCGCGGCCATGCAGCTTACAGTGGTGATTCAGGTGATGGCTTGAGCTATGTACTGATGCAGGATGGGAGAGTGATAGTTTATGGTTCGAGACAACTTAAGACCCAGGAGCAGAGCTATCTTACTCTTGATTTGGAGTTAGCGACTGTAGTTTTTGCACTCAAGGTTTGGAGACATTACTTGTATATTGAGAGGATTTGAGGTTTTCTCAGATCATTATAACTTTAAGTAATTGTTCATTTAGAAAGAGCTAAGCATGAGGTAGAGACAATGGATGGAATGTCTTGGTGACTATGACTTAGTGATATCTTATGTCAGGGCAGTGTCGCGATGAGGTATTACGACACTTCCTTCACTCCAGATTTGTTGTACATCCGGGACACACAAAGATGTATGATGATTTGCATCAACAGTTCTAGTGGAAAGGTTTGATGTGTGCAACGACTGTGATTGTGACCCAATGTTTGACTTGCCAACAGGGCAAGATAGAGCATTTGAGAGCCGTTAGTAGATTACAGACGTTTCGAATCCCTGAGTGGAAGTGGGATCACACTACTTAGGATTTTGGTGACTAGTTTGTCGAAGTCACCTCGATGTAGTATGGGTCATAGTGGGTCGATTGATTAAGTCAGCCCATTTTATTGGTATGAAGAAGACGAATTCTCTAGAGACTTTGAGTCGGTTGTATTTGGCAATGTAACTCCCCGCCCTTTTTCAATGCTTAAATCAGAGTAATTTTTTTTTATATAGAAAAAGAACGGAGTCGTCACGACGCGAGCCGAGTCCAAGTCCAAAGACCCGACCCCCGACTAACCCAACCTAGCACACGTGAGAAAATAGCTCATTAATTATTTGAGCATATGCTAGCACAACTTGCAGAAACATACTTTGCAGAAATAGTAACTGCGGAAATATTTATAACAATCAACCATTTTATAGCAAAGATAGGAAAATTACTCAACTCTTAAGTCAATACAATACCAACACAAAATATAAGTCAAAGATCTAAGTTATTACATATCCAATAAGTTCCTCATATAAATCATATTGTTCTAATAGAGTATCAAAATAAAGAATTAAAATCTCCAAGCGTCTCTTTCTCCATTTTTCTTAGGCTTGACTAGCACTGGGTCCAGCCTCTTCTCATTTGCCTTGATCTGTGTCAACATCTAGGAGAAAAATATACTGAGCTTAGTCAACTTGCCCAATAGGAATTTTGATCAAAGAAATGCAATATGTGTGTAATACCATAACATCATATAACAATAATCATATTGGGAAAAACACATGTTATGATAAGTATATGTTTCTCAAAGGAAATCAAAAGATATTAAAATATCATAATTAAAATCCATACTTGATATTAATCACATGATGATATTCATGGGTGTCATGCATCAATGAAATGCCATCCCATATCCATGCATAAATCATAGTTCTCTTTTCATTTCAATAGTTCTGAGTATTGGCCACTTATGTCCACAACATTTGAGGTGGTAACCACCAGGGTGCTGTTACCCATCCACAAATTAACCGAGACTATCGGTGGAGTGTGGCCTCCTCCCTCTATGTAGGGTTTCGAGACCTACCCAGGAGCTTTTTGGCCCAATTAATGTCGTAACAATTATACACAAGGACGGGGCCAAAGTCTAACACTTCTATAATCATTGTACACGAAACTAAGCGAGGTCCGGACATTTCCTTCTTGGCTCGATAATGTAATTCCCTCCCATGCAACCATGCATGAGGATCATGTATGCAATCATGATGACAAAACATATATCATATAGTTCTAATACTTTTGCAATACATGAAAAATACCATATAATATAACTTAATAGAAATCATATTGAAATAATCTCATTTTCATAATTCAACGCTCACAATTTTCAGAAAGATACAAATATAACAATTTCACACTTGTGTGCTTCAATAAAGTAGGAACTCCTACCTGATCTAGGATGATCAACTAAAGAGAAACTCACGCGGTTGCTCGAATGACGTCGAGACTACCCTTAGTTTCTTTTGTCCATGTACATGTTTCAAATTATAATTTCACGTCATTATCACATAGAATCTTTTATCTATTTACGTAAGTCTAACCAAGACCTAAAGGGTCAACTGTATGGTCTTCAGAGTCTAAGAGACTCCAAATGCATCTGATTTATCATCAAATATATTAGCCTTATGAAATTGTCCATGCCTTAGGCCGACATATCGTCACTGTCAATACATCACAGTCAATAATGTCGATATGTCGACTGGCTCTGTCTGTTCATGTTCATGTTTTCTAGTTGTTCTCAGTCCACATGTATCGACCCAGTCGATACATCTAGGGATTCATTGGTCTGAAGTGTCGAGCATGTCAACATGTTCCCCTGAGTTTGATCCATCAGTGTTCGTACTTGTCAATGTATCGATCCAGTCGATACATATACTGGTGCATATATCCGATGTCTCGACTTTCGTCAACAGGTCTGTCAGTATTAATACTCATTCTGCATTCACAAGTCGATATATCGACTCCATCGATACCTCGTCCTTGAACCAGTTTGTTGTTTTTATTTCGTTCTCAGCATAACCAGACCAATATGTTGGTCTGGTTGATATATTTTTCAGAGATCCGTGGGCATATCGACACAGCCGATATGTCCACAGATCCATTCCTCCTTCGTCCTCTTTCTGTTTATTTAGGATCATCTCCAGTTCTATCATACTCAGAACGACACATCGACTCTGTCGATGGGTCGTGGTGAGACCAATTCATCATCCATTCGTTCCATATTATTTATGTCGTACCTCAGACCGACATATCGACATTGTCGATAGGTCATCCCGAGATCAGTTCGTCATTCATACGTTTCATTTTCATTTTGGTCATACCCAGGTTGAGACATTGACACATGTGATGTGTCATCCTGGGTTGGATCCTTTCTGTCTAATACTTCAAAGTGCCCATTCACTAGATTTCTTGTTCCAGACGACACATCGATAAAGTCGATATGTCGGCTAGATTCGGTCAGAAGTCATGGTTCATCTTCCATGCTTCTCGGCTACTCACTTATTCATTATCTGTATTCTTTTGTTCTTTAGATTCGTACTTACGTTTCTAAACACCCTAGTGTCATTAGTTTACTTAAAACCACCATAGATCTACCTACCTCTAAGGATTCGGAGGTGTACCCGAGTGGATGAAGGGTGAGTTCCTTGCTTCCTTCGCTCCCTGTCGACTCGATTTCTCTTTTTTGCTTGCCTCGTTTCTCTTTCCTTTCCCAGAGAAGATGAAGTCAATAGGGAAAGAAGAGGGTGATAGTGCCCCGACTTGCTGAGTATCTTATTTGTCAATTCCATGACTTAGGTGAAGCATTTTCTCGAAAGTTTAAGCAATGATCAAGACTCAAGTGATGAAGATTGAATCAAGAACTCAAGCACTAGAGGATTAACTGCAGATTCATCATCACTGTCTATGGCAATCACAAAGGTAATTTGGCAATAGATAACTTTAGGGGGAACCCAACACCTTAAGATGACCTTGCCTAGGCTTAGCTTAATATGTTGGTAATGGACATAAACAAGCCTAGAGGTTGCTTGACAGTGAATTGGATCCCAACTTGGAAATATGTATTTAGTTTCACTGTTAGCATAACCAGTCATTCGCACCGACCCTCGGTGGAGACAGGATCAACCCATCGTGATCATAGATTGGTCGCCCAGATTGACAGAGGTTCTGGATAATAGAACTGTCATTCTTGGTATGCCTCATCGAGTCCTCGATTTGAACAAGGTGAGTTCTGGGTCTTAGAACTCAAAGGGATTCTCTCGGGAATAGAGATTGGTTGAGAGTACCAGGACCAACCCATTGGTGGGGACGACATGTCGTTCTTGGCAGGACAAGTTTCGGGACTTGAAACTCTGTCTGTAAAGTGTTGTCCTAGACCGAGACTCTCGTATGGATCGACCCCTCGGTGCCATGGTTGTCGACCCGTTGGTGACAGAGACCCTCCCTAGGCATAGAACACACATTGGTAAATCATAAGCATGCCTAGGGGAAATGGACCAAAGACTTGGAGCATCCATGAACAAATCTTAGGAAAAATGTTGAGTGTGAAAATGTCATGACTTGGGAGACTCTTTAAACCAACCAAATTCAGCAATCTATTGTCAAGACCACCATGGTTGTATGGATCATTGAAAGATCTTTTCATAGAGCCCAATAATACTCAAAACTGAGTTCGAGAGCCCAAGATATGGCCATTATAGTTGAGAGTGTTCTTTCTGAAAACAGTCAGCACGACCGATTGTGAGCACGACTAGTCGTGAGATCGAACAATCACAGGTGACCTTTTTTTACCATTTTCTACCCGTTAGAGCGCAACGGTCATATGCACGACCCATCGTTCGTGTTTTACGCAAGATTCATTAGTATGCCTATATATACTCCAAACTCCTTTGAGTTGGGTTGGAGCATTGAATCTAAAAATACTCTAAGGCATTCCTAGAGGTCTCATACACTCCCAAGTATCTCCCCACCTCCTCTCCATGCACTACACTTGGTGAATCAAATATCCAATCTTCTTTATTGTGGACTAGAGAGAGAGAAAGAAATATAGATCTAGGAATCCATTGACACATCTAAATCATAGAGACCTCCCATAGATTGTGATTGAGCATACATAAGGCACATCTTCGACATTGTCGACATCACATTGGGAGAGCATCCTCAAGAAGCATACATCTACAAGTAAGCTCATACAAAGACAAGTGCTTCTTAGTGATTTTATTTTATAAATCATCTTGTGAAGTAGACTAAGGCAAGAAAGCTGGAACCACTATAAAAAATAGAGGGATAAGGAAGTAGACCTTGGGTTGGTCGAACCTTTCAAAATCTAGGACAAGTGGATTAAGAAGGCTTGACTCCGGAACCACTATAAAAAATCTAGAGCGTTGTCTCTGGCACATGTGGTGGGTGGAATTCTCAACCAATTGAGTACAGTGGAAGTCCTACTCTATTTGTGAGGTTTTAAGTCCCCACATAGTGAATTTGGGATAACCCAAAGTTGGGTGAGTCCTTAACGTGGATGTAGGTTGTTTAACCGAACCACTATAAATTGGTCTTGTGGGTGTTAAACTTTACTTGTGTAATTGTTCTTATAATTGTACACACTTTTGATCACACAACCCATCTCTCTTGATTAACATTATTAATCCGCCAAATTTGTTAATTAACCAAGAAGTTTGTGAAGACCATAAAAATTGGGGATTGTCCTATCCCCCCTCCCCCCTTCCTTTTCTCTCTCTCGAAACAATCTCGGTCCTTGTTCTAGCACCAAAGGGAACTCTCAAAGGGTTCAGCGTCGAGATGAGGGATAAGACGTGAGTGAGAGGGTGAGGTTGAGGGAGTGAGAGGGGTGGTTGGGTATCCTCTCCTTCTCTGTTTTCTCTTTTTCTTTTCCTTTCTTCATTCTTTTTCCTTTCTTTCTTTTCCTTCCTTTTTCCCTTCATTTTCCCTTTCTTTTTATCTTCCTCTTTTGGTTGCCCTAGACCCTTTAATGGGTGTTTGGAAGAATGAAACGACATGGGTGGATTCCCATGCATAAACAGTTGTCTAAGGGCGATGATAGACAGAGTGTCTGCTAGAGACGTTCTAACTACCCCGTCACATCGACTTTATCGATATGTCGATTAGTTTGATGTTGGCTTTTCACCGATACATCGACCATGTTGATGTAATAGCCCGAATTTTCAATGCAATAATTATATTGGCTATTATCTATTTTAATTGTTAAAGATTAAGATTTATAGATGGATAAGAATTGGGGCAATGGCCCAAGTATGGTCTAATGAATCATGGATAGGGTTAATTCAAATTAATTGGGTAAATGTGGTCAATTGGGTCAAATGCCAAATTGGGACCCAATGGGTCAAGATGAATTGATGTTTAGGGTAAATGGGTAAGGAATTGATTTAATCGGGTCAAGTACCCAATTAAAGATCTAAAGCCATGGATCCACCTCATCAAGTGAGGTGGCAAGTGTCTGAGGTGACATGGAAATGGCATAGCCAAGTGGGACCCAACTCCACCTCATCAAGTGAGGTGACGTGTGGTCTAAGGTAACTTGTGGGGCAGGCCACCAAGGTTGACTTGGTCAACCATGGGTGAGTTCATAGGTGAGTTCAAAAGGGTTAAGTGAAGTGAGTAGGAGTTAAGGAATTAATTAATTAAGAATGAATTCAAGTGCTTGAGTTAGGGAAATGAGTTTCATTTAAATGAAGTGAGTTGAATGGGTGGTGAGTCACATGGAAGATGAAAGGATTAAGTGAGTCAAAGGGGAGGTGGAGGGTTTCCATCTCGTGGAAACCCTAGACACAAAATTGTTGGAAAGGGAGTGATGGCCAAGTGTAAGCCATGTACCCTCTTGGTTAGCCAAGGGACACATGGGGAAGACCACACCTTGATGAGGGTGGTTGGAAGTTTAGGGTTACACAAGACCAAGCCCTCCTTGGCTGACCCTCACTAGAAAAAAAAAAAAGTTAGGGTTTTTCCATCTCATTCTCTCCCTCTCACCAAAACCCTAGGGCAAGATAAAAAGGGCTTACACAAGAACAAGCCTCCCTTGGCCGATCCTACCTTAGACAAAATAGTTGAGATTGTTTCATCTCACCCTCTCCTCCTCTCCCTCTCTCAATCTTCACTCCTTGGCCAAACCCTCTCTTACGGTTTCTCATCTCAAACCCTCTCCCTCTCAAGCAACCTCTTTGGCCGAATACATCAAGAAGGCTCTCAACCTCTCTTCCTCTCATTTCGGCACTAACTTGGAGAAACCGAAGAACGGAGGAGGAAGAAGAAAGGACTAAGGAAGGAGAAGAGTGGAGGAGCAAGACAGAACGAAAGAAAACGAAGGAGACGCGGAAAAGGACAAAGTTATGTTTCAGGTTACTAAAAATGTAAGAAACCAAGGGAACCATGGTTTCAGGCTATGGAATGGCCGAAACCATGGGGTTCCATTTCGGATTGCAAAGTTTGGCCAAATGGTTATAAGGGCATTGATTTGAAATCCATCCAAGGAATAGTAATAAGTTGAACATAAACCATGGTTGTTCAAATCCGAAATGTGGTTTGTTTTGAGATTGAAAAATGGACAAAACCCTAATCTTGTTGATGGGTAAGATAGGTTGTTAAGGACTATGTGTGTGCATGAGTTATGGATGACAACATGCATGATTAAAATGATCAAACGGTTGAAACAAATATGGAAGAACATGGTTCGGCCCCTTGCATGGCCGAACCCTAATTTTTATATATGGATCATTGAGGACAAAAAAGGGATTGGATGAGGTTCGGCCATGATGTATGGCTGAACCCCATCAAATGATCTAATCATGTGTATATAATTTTTAAGAGAAAAATGATGAACCATGGGTTCGGCCATGTTGTATGGCCGAACCCCATGGAGGAAGTTTATGAATCTAGGTATATTTATGAGAAACTATGGGTTACCTAGTTAGGAACAAAAGGAAAAGAAATGATGAAAGATGAAAAATGATGAACCATGGGTTCGGCCATGTTGTATGGCCGAACCCCATGGAGGAGTTTTATGGACCTAATATGTTTCAAATAAATAATGTTGGACTATCAAGTTAAGAAATGAAAAGATAGAAATAAGGAACCATGGGTTCGGCCATGTTGTATGGCCGAACTCCATGAATCATTTTTATGGATCATTTTGTAGATCTATGTATGTTTAAGAGATTGAATGATCAACTATGTTGACTTGGATTGATTAAAACAAACAAGGACTAAAAAGAGGGGCCAAAATCAAAAGAGTGAGGTTCGGCCATGTTGTATGGCTGAACCCCACTAATGAGTGTTTGTGGACTTAGACATGTTTCAGCCCTAATGTATGGCCAAAACCCCTTGGAGGTCTTAACCGGCTTAAGGACCATGAGTGTAAATAGAAAAGAATATGGAATGATGTAGGGGTTGATGGAAATCAAATGGATAACCAAATTGATGTATGTAAATGTGTTAAATGTAATAAGGTAACGGGATTTTACAAACGGGTGCACGATCAAAACGCAAAGGACACGATATTTGGACGAAAACGCAAGGACACGATATTTGGACGTTGGTAGGATTCCTACCTTGTTGATACACTGGATTTATGTATATGGATGGTTTTTATTCCTGTGTTATGATTTATTTTTGGTATCAATATGCTATGTTTAAAGGAATGGAATTTCAATACTATATGTATATATGAAATGGCATGCATATCTCATGCATGGCATGGGAGGGAACAAATGAGGGGAGTCCGCACTCCATTGAGGTTTCCGATAAACAACCGTGAAGAAGAATCCACACTAATTCCAACGGACATAAGGGAAGAGATGTATGATTGAATTGTAAGAGGAGTCCACGCTCCATTCGGTGGGACTGATAAGACATACGTGGGGAGAGATATACTGTATTTGAAATGTAAAAGGAGTCCACGCTCCATTCGGTGGGACCGACAAGGCATACGTGGGGAGAGATATACTGTATTTGAAATGTAAAAGGAGTCCATTCTCCATTCGGTGGGACCGATAAGGTATACATGGGGAGTCATGACAATACCTTGATGTGGCTTGTACATCAAGAGGAATATGACACCCATGGCATGACATTGACTTGCATGGTTTTGACATTATATATATATGTGATTTTTCATACTAATCCATGTGTTTGACCCTACTCGGAGTACCTACTAGGCGCGTTGTCTGACGCCCTACTTCTACCTTAGATAATGACATAGGGAATGGACGGAGCGAAGGACGTAATCGGAGCCAAGCTTAGGAGCTTGGATGATATAGATTTATGTTATTTAAGTTTTTTATTTGGGACATATAATTTGAGTAATTAGCATTTTGGGACTGTAATAACTTAGAATTATTTGCTATGGTTTGTTTTATTTTGGACATTGAAACTTAAGTTATTTAATGTGATGGACTTCCTTGCTATTTAAAATTGGATAGGATAGTAAATCTATTATAATTCCGCAACTACGTTTATTTCGCAAGCTTAGCCTTAATGCGTATGAATCGTTTTAGTGGACTTAAGTCCACGCACAAGTATGATTGGCCAGTTAAGGGCCGGGCTTTGGAAGCTCGGACTTAGCTCGCAGTCATGACGTTCCGCTCTCTTCTCACTCTTTATTTCAAAAAAAAAAAAAAATAGACTCTGATTTTCAGCAAGTGAAAAAAGACGAGGCGTTACAGTCGATGCATCCTCCTGGCAACTTATGCTTTGGATTTGGGTTTCAGTTTTCACCGACACATCGACCTAGTCGATGCATCATCTGATAAGGTTTAGTTTACCGACAGATCAACCCTAGTCGATGTATCGTTGGAGGGGAAATTATGTTTACCTTACTTATTTCAAGGTACATTCAATTCCATGTTTTATTCACATTATTTGAAGCAAAATCTCATTATGTATTTCATTCATTTAAAAAGAAATTACATAAAATAGGCAGTTAAAACTCTGGGTCCTTACAGGCAAAGGTTGTCAGGCTGCGTGGTGTGCCTATGTCAGTTGTTTCAGACTGAGATTTGAAGGTCTCTTTCTCAGTTATAGCAGAGCTTCAAAAGAGGGTTGGGCACGCAGTTGTGTTTCAATACCATTTTCCATTTGCAGACAGATAGCCATTCAAAGTGGACCATTTGGATCTTAGAGGATATGCTGTGAGCTCGTGTTTTGGATCATGGCGGTAACTGGGAGGGTTTATTGTTCTTGGTTGGGTTCGTTTATGCTGAGTCTAAAAATCTTACATTTTTACCCTTTAATTATGATTAAGTTAGCCCTGATTTTGTATATAAAATATACTGTTTAATGGTATTTTCTAGTTTTGTAGATAAAAATATGGAAAAACAAGATTCATACATAAAACAGTGGATAATTGTCGGAAGAGAGCTTAAAACGAAAATTTTAGAATTTCATAATTAATTCATGCCACTTTAGGGTTTTTAATATAAATTAGATAATCTGGAGCCGTTTATGAGTCTAGATTTATTCAATATTTAGAATTATAATGGTATTAATTAATTATTTAATTTTAAAATCAAAGTTTGCAATCAAAGAGGCCAAAAGTTGAAATCAAGATTCATGGGCCAAAGATCCACTGCAATTGGGCCAAGCTTTGCTCCAAATGCCAAGACACTGGGCCAGGCCAAGCACTTCAGGCGCATTTCCCAATGTGGGCCAGGCCAGAGTGAATTCAAGCCCAGCAAGCTTAAGTCCAAGTCTCCAATTCAAGTCCTAAGTCCAATTAAAGATCCAATGCTCCAGGTTCAAGTCCAAGTTTACCAACCCTAAGCCCAAATTCATTTTATGTCCAAACCACCCAAAGGCCATATCCATGACCCATCTTACCCATCCAATCTTAACTATCCAATTTCCAACTCCCATCCACACCATCCATTACCCCAATCCCCCAATCCAAGCCATTCACTTCATGCATCTCATTTATCCCATGCATTTCATATCATCAAACCCTAGATCCACTTAGTCAATCCAACCTATTCATTCATTGTGATTACATTTAGGACATCCAAACCATTCATCATATAGATTAACCTTAGGATTAGGATCATCCGTGCACCATCTGTCCATCCATCCACTTAGATAAACTATCATGCATCATAGCCATTAGATCTTAGGACATTTTCATCACAGCCATCCACATCATTATGAAAACCCTAGAGCCTCTACATTCATCCATCACATACATAATTTGCACAAGATCTAGGCCATTCATCATACCATTTATTCATCTCCACCTTTGAATTCAAACCCTCCATTATATATATATATATATATATATATATATATATATATATATATATATATATATATATATATATATATATATATTATTTTAGCCAATTAACCCTAGAACCATTAGATTTAACCCAAACCAATCTTAGCCATCCATTAACTAAACCCTAACTTAGAACAACTTGAAGCTCAAGCTAGCCTCCATGCTCCCATGCCTTGTCACCACTCTATCCATCCAACACACAGTCCACATGATTTTAACACCTAAAATCTCTCCATGCACTTAGACAAAAATCCATCTAGATACACTCCTAAGATCCATACACACCTCATGTAACACCTTGGAATTTTATATTACTGATATTTATGAAATTTGCCATTTATTGGATAAGGTTACAATTGGAACAATTGGGTAAAATATATTCAATTGGATCAAATTTGCTAATTGGGTCAAAATGTCCAATTGGGACCCATTGGGGCGTGTTTGACTTGGTTGACCACCAAGTGAGTTGAGCTAAATTAAATGAGTCGAGACGTACGGTTTATAATTCAAATTCAAATAACGAGACGTACGGTTTATATTTCAAATTCAAATAACGAGACGTACGGTTTGTATTTCAAATTCAAATTCAAATAAACGAGACGTACGGTATATATCTCAAATTCAAATTCAAACGACGGGATGTACGATTGATATTTCAAATCCAAATTCAAACAAAAGAAAGATGGTTTACATTTTGAATGTAAAGGGATGGACGGCTCCATGTTTAAAATTTAAATGAAGGAGATGGACTCAATATTTGAAATTCAAGTAAAGGGAATATGTTTAAAATTCAAAATAAAGGGAGTGGACGGTTTCATGTTTGAATTTCAAAAAAATAAGATGGAGGAAGCTATGTTTAAATTCAAATTAATGGTACACGATGGAGAGATGGAAGGATATAGGTTTGTTTCAAATTCAAAGGCAATGGATACACATTGGAAAAATGAGGGAGGTTTAAAGTTTAAATTGAAACAAATGAGTTGTGTTTAATATTTGAATTTCAAACAAATGAAATACGTTTGAAATTCAAATGGGATGGACGGTTTTTAATATTGGAGATTCAAACAAAAGAAATGGAAGCGCTAGAATTGATACACGTTGGAGCTGGTTGTAAAATTTGAAATTCAAAACAAATGGAGATTTTATGGATTGGCTTATTTCAAAATCAAGACAAGGATGCTCATGGAGGGATAATGAGATTATCTCACATTTAAAATATTCAAATTTTGAATGGCTCACACGTTGGAGTCTTGAGAATTTTATCTCATGAGGAGATAGGAAAGATAATCCCTCTTGACCATCTCTCCCTCACACTCTACCTAGGACGGCCAGCAATCTAAGAGGAAAGATCAAACACTTGGAGAAATTCTCATTCCATTTTCTTGCTCTCTTGGACGTCCCCCTCAAAGCCTTGGAGTAATTTTTACCATCTCAAGGTTTCCTATCTCTCAAATCTATACCCTAGCCGAACCACCTCAAGGACTGCAACAAGATCAATCTCAGTTAAAGGAGAAGGAAGGAAGGACTAAGAAAGGAACGGAAGAGCAAACCGGAGCAAAGACCTCGGTGGAGTTGCGGAAACGGTAAGTGTTCTACAATTTTTAGTTAGTAAGATAACCAAAGAAGCTTGATCAGTTCCTTGAACATCCAAATCTTAAAAAGGGATGTACAAAACCATTGAGCATGAAAAAGAGGTGATTAGGTTTCGTCATGAGGATTGGCCAAACCCATCAAAGAATATGATCATGGCTAGGATGTCCAAAGGAAGAGGTAAAGGAACCATAGGCATGGCCGAACCCCATGGAAGAAAATGAGTGGTTAATGTTGTTTAAAAGGAGTAGGAATTGGGTGGTGGCCTGAACCCCATGAAAGAATATGGAACTTTTTATGGTTTTTGAGGGATAAAAACCATACTAGGTTTTGAAGGGAGTTAAGGTTACTGTTTTGGACCAGTTATTACATGGCTGAAACATGTGGTTATCATGGCCAAGTTGCTGGTCATAGACCATGGAAAAATAATGGAGTAATTGGGTTAAGAGAACCATAGGGTTCGTGTAACGCCCGCCCCTTTTCACCGAAATCAGAGTCTATTTTTTTTTTTTTTAAATGAAGAGTGACAAAGGGCGCGGACGTCACGACGCGAGTTAAGTCCGAGCTTCTAAAGCCTGGCCCTTAACTGGCCAACCCTACGTGTGCGTGGAACGAAGTCCACGGAGAACAGTTCATACGTAGACGTAAGCTTGTGGAATATTAACTAAGTGCGGAGATTACCATAGAGACTATCCTTACAAATTGGAGATAACAGGGAAGATACATTCATTTAATTACTAACATACCTTAAAATGATAATGTCCAAAATAACATCCAAACATTGCAAGTAAGCTAAATTATTACATTCCGACAAACTAAATTACTCAATTTACATTTTCCAAAATAAACATAAGTAAACTATCTAGCACGCCTTCCCAAGCTCCTACGCTTGGCTCCCGTCTCGTCCTTCGTTTCCTCCGTCTCCTGCGTCATCAGCTAGGGTAGAAGTAGGGCATTAGACAACGCGCCCAGTAGGACTCCGAGTAGGGCTAACACATGGATTAGTAATAACAGCATGCAGCTAATAATATAATAAAAACTGGTAGACAATCATATAATGAAATTATGAAGTGAATGCCATTGCATGGGTGTCTGTGTTATGAATCCCACCCATCATCCCTACCATCATGATGTCATATCCCCCTTGATGGCAAGACCTCGTCAAGGTATCCCCATGCCTGTTCTCGGTCGCCCCAACGGAGCATGGACTCCGATTATAACCTATCAGGCTATCCCCATGGCTGTTCTCAGTCGCCCCGGTGGAGCATGGACTCTGGTTATAGCCTATCAGGCTATCCCCATGCCTGCTCTCGGTCGCCCCGACGGAGCATGGACTCCGGTTATAGCCTATCAGGCTATCCCCATGCTTGTTCTCGGTCGCCCCGACAAAGCATGGACTCCGGTTTCATTTCATCCTTCCCCTACCATATCCCTCCCATGTCATGCATGAGATGTAGATGCCATATACCACGTAATATATGTTAGTCATAAAACCCATCTTAAAACAATCCCATGATTATCAAAATAAATCAAAGGAAACCCATCACATAATACTAAATCCAAAACCCATCTTAAAAACAACCACTTGATTTCCAAAATAAATTAAAGGAAAACATCACATAATACTTAATCCAAAACCCATCTTAAAACAAACCATATAATTTCCAAAATATTTCAAAGAAACCATCACTCAATCCATGGCTTACAAAAAGGTAGGAATCCTACCGAATACCGACTAGTGTCCTTTCTCGCTTCCGTCCGATAATCCAGGTCGCCGATCACGCACCGCTTGCGATATCCAATACCTTATTACATACACATAATCAGTCCACATTTTACTATTTCTAAGCCCATTAATCATTTCCAAGTCCATATGAAAAATTGGTCACTATTTAGGTTTTGTGGGTCCCATTTAATCCATTACATATTTTAATTACATGAGTCTAAAAATCAGCCTCATATGCTTTATTTAACCATACATAAACTTATTATTTAGTGCCCCTAAGTCCATGGTCCATCTCCCATGGAGTTCTTGAATTTGGCCATTAATTACGATTTTGCCTCTACCTCTTCTCCATGGTTAATCAATCATTCGCCCTTGCCTACCTAAGTTCATAATTGATTCATACACTTAAGTCCATTAGTGACCCCTTTAATCATGCCATAATATCATTAAAACAACCCTTTTTCTTAACTTAACCTACATTAATTAGCCACATACATAAACCCTTTCTTAGCCCATGAAAATGACTTATTATTGAATCATCATTCTTAGCCATATCTTGGGTCCATAATTGACCCATCACCCATATCACAAGATCATTTACATCAACCATTTAATTTAACCGAAACTCCATTCATTTCCATATATACACACACATTAGTCTTAGTCCTTAATTGGTTCACAAAATGGGTCCATTGATGTCTCATTAAGCATAACATAACAACACTAGAAATTAGCCATTTAAACACTCTAATCCTCATTCATTTCTCACATACATCATACCAAAATTTATCCATAAGTTTACCCACAAATGGGTCATGGGTTCGGCCATACACCATGGTCGAACCCATGATGTCTTTATCCCATTTTTTTCTTTGGTCTAATTACACATTTGAAACCATCATAATTCTATAATTCCACACCCATTAAATCCATCACTACACCACCATAGGGTTCGGCCATACAACATGGCCGAACCCATGGTTCATGACCCATCATTCCATTGGTGCCCTTTTAGACCATAAAGACACACACTTTTATTCATGGATTCCATCACAATAAACCTCCTCAAACATTACCTACATTTAATCATTAAGCACTTAAAACCCTAAACCATTCTCCATGCTTCCATTCTTACAAACCCTACTAAATTAATTCAATCATCTACCATGGGGTTCATCCCCCTCTACCATTCTTTTTGAGGTCATTAAAATCATTTTCCATCTCCTATGATTCTCTCATTTAAAACCTCTTTACAAAACTTACCACATTCAATCATTTACAATCTTAAAATTCATAAACATTCTCCATGCTTCCATTTTTACAAAACCCTAACAAAAACACACATTACCTAACCACCCACCATGGGGTTCGGCCATACTACATGGCCGAACCCTATGGCCCATAATTTTTCTTCCAATTACATAATTCCATGCTTAATCCATTTAATTACATAACCCCCTTAATCCATTTATTTACTTTTTTTTCCCTTTCCCTAACCCTAATTTACCCATTAGGGTTTTGTCCACTCTCCATCCTTCCATTTGATGGATTTAAAATCCAAAGCCTATGATCATTTGGCCACCATCAATTTTAACAAAAATGAATCCCAAATCTTAAACCCTAAAAATCCAAATCTCTTGTTTAGGAAACACTTACAATCCGTCGTCTCCTCCGACTTTCGCCACTCCCGTCGGCTTCCTTAGCCTCCTTTCTCCTTCCTCTTGATCTTTGGTCGGCCATGATGCTTGATCAATGGTGAAAACCTCCAAGCTTAGGGTCGGCTAAGGTAGGGTTTGCTTGAGAGAGGGAGAGGGGAAGATGATGAGAGGGAAGTAGTAGACCTTGATCTTAGAGTGGTGGACTAAAAATTGCACTTCTCTCTTCTCTCCTTCTCTTTTTTTCTCCCTAGCTTTCTTCTTCTTTAGTTTTCTTCTTCTTCTCCCTTCCTAGTGTGGGACGGCCATGAGAGAGTGTAAGAGAGGAAAATAATGAAATGAGAGTGAAAAGAGAGAGAAAAGAAAAGATAAGGCTTATCCCATTTGGTTACTTAAATTACACTTTACATTAATTCTCCCAACCACCCCACATGAGATATTTCTCATGCTTTTTGACCCAACACAACTAGCCAACGTTTCTTTTTTTTTTTTTGATGCCTTAAGATATTTTTCATACTTTAATGGTTTATGCTTTATGCTTTAAGATTCATGGTGGTGGTTGAGATAAACCACCACCCAACGTTTTGTGTTATAGATAAATAGCTTTTGGTCTTCGACCTTTTGACCATTTGACCACCCTTTTGGATAATTTAAACATTTAATTAATTAGATAATTAGGTTAATTTAATTCCCATTTTAACTTAATTCCATTTACTTAAACTCCTTCATGCATCTACCCATGGTTGACCAATTCAACCATGGTGGTCGGCCCCACCAATCCTTGGTCCACATGCCACCTCATTTGGTGAGGTGGAGGTGGGTCCCAATTGGCCACATCACCTTGGCCATTCCACTACCAACTTAGGTGATTTTAAATTTAACTAAGTCCATTCCAACCAATTGGATCACCATTGGGCCCATGGCCCAATTACATTTTCCTCTTACCCACTTACCTTAGAGCTTACATCACCTTGATCCATTGGTCCCAAATGAGTATTGGGCCCAATTTGACCATCCTTGGCCCAATTGACCATCTTTGACCCTTTAAGTAAACTTAAATCCAATCCATAGTCCATTGGGCCCTAGTTGCGCCTTTGTCCATATTTTGATCCATTCACCATTTATTCCATCAAATTTCTAATTTTCACCATTAAAAATAAATAATAACACATATATATTGATTTACAAATTTCGGGCCATTACAGTTCGGCCATGTGTATGGCCGAACCCCATGGACTGTTTTTATGGGTTAAGTTAAAGTAAGAACATGGTTGAAATTTATGGACTATGATGTGCTTTGCTTAAGAATTATACATGTTGATTTATGGACTTAGTATAGGTAATTAATCAGCCATCATGGATGATGGAAAGTGGAACAAAAACCGATTTGGTGAGGTTCGGCCATGAAGTATGGCCGAACCCCACTAATGGTTATTAGTGGCTTAAATGTGTAATTAATAATGTGATTGAAGTGGTATTTAAGAATGATTCAAGGGATCAAATTGTGATGGTGAGGTTCCGCCATGTTGTATGGCCGAACCCCACCAAGTGGATTGCTTATGGTTATTTGTTTTTAAGTAAAAATTAGACAAAGGTTAGTATAGTGGCATAATGGTAAATATAGATGAAATGACCAAAGGATTGGAAATATGGGCTGAAACCAAAGTGGTAAGGTTCGGCCATGTTGTATGGCCGAACCCTACCAAGGTTCTTTGGGAAGTTTGAGTTAATTGAATGATTTTAGTTAAATAAAAAGAGAGACCAAAAAGTTAAGTGGGTGAGGTTCGGCCATGGGGTATGGCCGAACCCCACAAAGTGGATTTTTGGGATTTAGACTAAGTTGGAATCACTTAAGGGGTTGATTTTCTGTTATAAAAATAGGGCCACGGGACTTGCTTGAACGGCGTACAAGTTGTAAACGGGAGACAGTTCAAAAGAAGGGTCAAACTAAGTGAACATTAAGTAGATTTTCGTACCTCTTTGTAACCATTCTCATATGTGATGTTTATCATGATTTTTATGAGTAGTTTATGTTAATATATTATGTTCAAAATGGGATTATGAAATGCTAGAATATATTTCCAAATGGCATGTATCATGTATTCATTGACATCTCATGCATGGCATGGGGTGGTGGTTATGTAGCTGGAGGGTCCACACTCTGTCGGGGCGTCCGAAAACCTGTGTGGTGGTATCTTGATTATAAGAATTCCCATCAAGGGAAACCGGAGGGTCCACACTCCGTCGGGGCATCCAAACAACCAATGTGGAGGGAGACTGTGTATATTTGTGATGGGTGGGACTCATTACATTTGCATCACATACATAGCAATGTTTTTATAAGATTTTGATGATATGTACCTTTATATTATTCGCATGTTTTATACTCTAACCTTGTGGTAGCCCTAAATCGGAAACACCTACTGGGCGTGTTGGTCTAACGCCCTACCTCTATCCTTAGTGGATGATGCAGGAAAGGGGAAGGACGAGGATCGTGAAGGAACCCAAGCATAGGAGCTTGGGCTTTTGAAAGGATTAATTATGGATTGATATATGGACCTTTTATTTATGTTTATTGGACAATGTAATTTGACAGTTTGATAACTTTGGGCATGTAATAATTAGTTAAATAATTGCTATGGTTTGGATTGATGATTATGTTAAGGTAACTATGGAAAAATGACAATGTACCATGCTATCTAATAAAATGGTGTAGTCATAGGTTCCATTATAATTTGCAGTTAGATTAGGTGTTATTACGCTACGGTTATCTTTATTATGTGAGAACCATTCTCATGGACTTAGTCCATGCTCACGTATGTTTGGCCAGTTAAGGGTCGGACTTTAGAAGTCCGGACTTAACTCGCGTCGTGACATTCCGCCCTAATCACTTGTTTATTTATTTTAAAAAAAAAATTTACTCTGATTTTAGAGTGAAAAGGGCGGGGTGTTACACCTCATCATCCCAATCCTCCATGATCCACATGATTTTTGCTTATTTCCTTCCTATCCCATTCAAATTCCATAGTCAACCGTGCACCTCATCCATTCATTCATCCCTCCATTTAATCTTAGCAGTTCATATCATTGCACAACCCAAAACCCTAAACCAATTAGCCAAATTTGAAAATCACACAGCAAATCCCAAATCCCAAATTTCTCTCCTTGCTTACTTGTACTCCACTCCAAGCCAAACAATGCACACCAAATTCGTGTACACCTATCTATATTTTAATCCAAGCCATCCACCATAAGTTAGATTAAATCTCAAACTTTCATCCATCAACTTAAACCTAGATTTTATCCTAGCCCTCCATTCATTCCCAAGTCTTATAAATAGCCCAGTAACCCACACACCAAACTTGAATTTGACCTCGAATTCAAGACGATTAAAGGCTGGAGCAAAAGACAAGAAGACAAGGAGCACCATGCGAATTTACAAGTGAGAATGTAGATTTTTATCTTTTATATTGTCTTTCTTATATTTAATTTAGAAAAGCCTTGTACTTTAATTCTTCCATTTAATAAAGTAAAGCATTCATTTAGAACCCTGGAACATCCAATTTCTAAAACACTTTCATGATTATTTTATTTTTAATTTCAAGAACACAACTTTTATTTATTTGATTGAACATGAGCATATGTAATAGTTAGGGATCTTAATTCTAAGACTTGAATCATGATTATTAAGGTTTTGAAATTAAAAGTTGTGAATCTTATTTTATTAATAAATATGAATTGTATTTTAGATCTTTACGTGAATTTCAGATCTAGGCTTTTACTTTGTTTACACATCTTGGGTGATGCACGGTCTTTTCCAAACAACCACCTTTTACGTTACTGCGTTTTTATTTCTGTCATTTATTTTCCTTGCCAATTTACTTTTCATGTTTATTTTTTTTCATTTGAATGTTGTATTTTAGTTTTTCTTTTTAATTCTTTAATTCTTTTAAAGTGTATTTATTTCATGTATTTAAAACCTCCCTAACAACTTGATTAACTAGTTAGGATTAATTTAATTAGATCTAGATTTATTGAATTAGGATGTGTGGTGAGATTGTTTATAAACTCTTAATTAAAACATTAGTTTAATACTTTTAATCAATGCTCTAAAATTATAGATCTATCTATTTGAATAAAGACTTACTTAACTTGGAGATATACTTTTAAATATTAAAATTGATTTTCTATCCTAGGTTTAATTATGAATCTTGGTTTTCTAAGAAACATAAAAATTGAGGCATGTGTATTTTGAAGTTCATATATTTTGAATGTTTCCTTTGGGTTCGACCTCGCACTCAATCCTTGTACTATGAATAGTTCGTGCACTTGCGAGATTTAGAAATTTAAAACACATCAACAGTTTACAATAGCATCTAGCAGTCTAGTATCTAGATGGCTCTGTATGAGACCTTTTATGGCAGGCCTTGTAGACCAATCTTGTGTTGGGCTGAGACCAGTGGTATAGTTGTGTCAGGACCGGTTGTGGTCAAGGCGACCACCGAGCAGGCGAGACTGATCAGGTTGAGATTATTGACTGTCCATAGTCGTTAAGAGGGCTTTCCTGACCGCTGAAGGAGGGCACTAGACTTTGTACTTGGAGATCATTTTTTTCATTCGTGTTTTGCACCATCATGGACTTCAGTGGTTTGGGCGCAGAGGAAAGCTATCACCCTGATATTTTGGACCATTTGAGATACCAGATGTATGAGTTCAGTTTGAAATTCGAGAACGAATTTCCTTAAAGAGGATAGTATTCTAACGACCGTACCCAATCTTTCAGAATTTTTGGAGAGATTTTTGGACGTCTGTGTCGAATTAGGTGTTTTGGTAGTCATGGATAGAGTGTGGGCTCCGTGGTGGGCCATAGTTTACCTAGTTTCGAGATCGGAAGCTAGAAAGGCATTTTGGTAATTTCAATCTTCTAATTATTTTTATCATTAAATTATTTGAAAACCACACATTTTGGTTGTCTTTTAAAAATATTTTATAAATGTGGTGCTTTCTTCTTTTTCTAGAAAAAGAAAACCCTAACCCTAGCCCCCTATATAATCTCTCTTCATTCCTCCCCCAAAACCCTAGCCGCCACCCCCTTGTTGGCAGTCGTCCCTCATCTTCTCTCCTCTCATTTCTTTCCCTTTTTCCTAACCCTAACCTAACATCTCTTTTCCCTCTCCTCCAAGCCACCGCTGCCCCCATGTCTCTCTTTCTCTCTCGGCCTTCTTCCTCTTTTCTTTCATCTCTTCCTCTTCTCTTTCAACATGAAACCCTAAATCCAAAACCACTGCCCCCGTCCCTCTTCTTTCTCTCCAAACCGTAATCACTCAAGGCAGCCACCACCCCTCTTCTCTTCCCTCAAACCCTAAATCCGCCGCCGCCACCACCATCACCATCCATTCATCTCCTCACTTTCTCTTCCTCTCTCTCGCCCAGGAAACCCTAATCCCCAAATCCTTTGCCCTTCTCAAGCCCAACGAATCTAGTCCAATCTGAATCAAGCCTAGTTCGTGCATACTAGGCCCAATCCAACTAAGTTTGGCCCAACTTGATTCAAGCCCGTCCCTTTGGCCCAATCCTTTAGGCCCTACTCAACCCAAAGCTCAACTTGTGCAGGCACAGCTTATGTAAGTCCAACCCAGCTCAGCAGATCCAGTCCAACCTGACTAGCCTCTTGGCCCACCAGTCCAGCCCGACCCAGTAGCTCGGTCCAACCTATTTTAGGCCCAGCCTAGGCCCTTTTAAGGCCCACTTTGGGCCCATTTCAGGCTCATTTCTGGCATGCTTTGGGGATCATTTTGGAGTGTTTTTTGCCCTCTTGGGGAGCATTTCTAGAGCACTTCCGGACCATTCAAGAGCCCATTTCCACTCAGATTTGCTGGATCGTCCCATTTTTACGGGACCGACCTAGTTTTGTGGATTCGTCCCATTTTCTCAGGCCCGGTAGCCCATGTCTCGCTTCGTTCAACCCTGCAGCCTGTTTTACCACTTGGATTTTGAAAAAGCACACAGGTGAGGGAACCTATCACCGATTTTTAGTACGCATTATACACATTACTTTTCTATTTAATGTGCGGGTCTATTTAATGTGCGGGTATGGAATGCGGCGAATACGGGTCCCCTAATATTATGAGCCATTCGGCAAAGGAATTGTTGATACCATTATATGGTGGGGGGGGGCATCCAGATGTATTCATACCCAGTGCTCACGGGGGCACGTGTGAAAAATGGTTGGAGTGCATGATAACCCGTTATGCATGTGATTGATAGTTTACTTACATGTCGTAGATTTGCATGCGGTAGACAGTAGACAGTGTTGCCTAATATGCTTGATTGAAATGTTTTGGTTGATAACATGTTGGAGTGTGACATGCTAACATGTGATAGATAGTAATGTGCATGCTTGATATTGATGTAAGATGCCATGTCGATAATGTGTTGAGGTGTTAACATGCAAACATGTGACTGATCATAATACGCTTACCTAATTATGGAAAGTATGTCATATTGATAATATGCGTAGAGATAATTGTGCATGCATGTAGCTAGCATATATGAAATGCCAGTGGGGCATGGGTATTAGGCCACATCAGAATCTAGAGACTCCCCCTAGCTTGTCGGGTCATAAGGGTTGGGATGTTATTTGGTGTTAGTGCCCCGGCTTTGCCGAGTCCCTAAGTTTGTCAATTCTATGATTCAGGGAGAAGCACTTGGTAGAAGCTTGAAGAACTTAAGGTGATCAAGAAAGAAGATCATGCTCCACCGGATTAAAGCTCATCGTTATAACAATCACAAAAAATAGGTATATGGCCATAGATGAATTTAGGTGAACCCACACCTTAGAGAGGACCATCCCTACACTTAATTGCATTTGTTGGTAATGGACATAATAAGCCTAGGGAAGAAGCTTGACAGTGACTTAGAAGTGAACTTGGAAATATGAATTAAATTCACTGTCAACTAGACCATTCGTTCTCACCGATCCCTTGGTGGAGACAGGATCAACCCATCGTGATCATAGACTGGTCAGCCAGATTGACAGAGGTTTTGGATCACAGAACTATCATTCTAAGTAAGCCTTTGATCAAGAGTGTCGTATGTACTGACCCCTCAGTGATGAACCTAACGACTCATCGTGGTCAATGACTCGTCGATAAAAAATTGGTGAATTCTGGACTTTGAACTCAAGTGGGCTCTCGAGAAAATAGACATGTCGGTATTTCAAGACTGATCGAGAGCACCAGGACCGACCTCTCAGTAAAGGGCGACAGATCGTTCTAGGCATGACAAGTTTCGGGACATGAAACCCTGTCTGCATGGTGTTGCCCCAGATGAAGACCCTCGTATAGACCAACCTCTTGGTGCCATGAATGTCGACCCATTGGTAACACCGACCTATCGACCGGGAATTAATTATGCCATTGGGAGTGCATTTAATGTGCAACGTTCGGGTGGTTAAATGGTAATAAATATAAACACCGATCCATCCATGCCCCTAACCTGTCGGCACTGGAAATTTGAAAAACTGTGTTACCTCCACTATAAATATGAGAGTTGTGTGATCATTTAATAATCTTCCTTGAACTGAGAAAATTCACACACTCTAAGGAACGATCAACTCTCTTGTGTCTATACCTGAGAATCATATACAACCAATTTATTGATTGAGTTACTGAAAAAGAGAAAGAGAGGAGGAAATAAAAGATACCAACTAGGATAAAATTAGTTTCCTAGTCACTCTGAGATTGTGATTGCTCAACGACAGCTATAAGGCAGAGCGTCGGGATTAAACTCGGGCACACATTGGGTGGATCTTTAAGAAGCACACATCTTCGAGAAAGAGTGACAAAAGAAAGTGCTTATTGGTTTTACTTTTGTTTTAAAACCTTTATCCTGTTAAAGTGGATTAAAGAGACTTGGCTTCAGAACCACTATAAAAAATCTAGAGCGTCGTCTCTAGCACACGTGGTGGGTGGACTTCCCAGCCAAATCAAATAGGTGGAATTCCTATTTTACATGTGGTGGGTGAAATTTCCAGCCAATTGAGTGAAGTGGAATTCCTACTCTAATTGTGAGGGTGTAAGTCCCCACTTAGTGAATTTTGGGATATCTCAAGGTTAAGCTAGTCCTAACAGTGGATGTAGGATGGCTAACCGAACCACTCTATATCTTCTGTCATTTTCTTTATGGTGTTAGAATCAATTTCTTGTGTAGGTGGATTTACTCCCTAGTGTGGGGTTGACTACCAGGGCTATCCTCATGATCTTCAGACATGCCTATGGGAGAGGTTTAGTCAGGTTTGGAGGGCGAGGTACCCGGGAGTCCCAAGAGGAATAAGGGTATGGTTTAGACTGTCAAGTTTATTCTAGTGATCTTCGGATGCGCTTATGGGAGCACCTATGGGAGAGGTGTAGTCCAGTTTGGAGGGCGAGGTGCTCGGGAGTCCTAGAAGAGACATGGGTATGGTTTAGACTGCCAGATTTATTCTAGTGATCTTCGGATGGGCCTATGGAAGAGGTGTGGTCCGGTTTGGAGGGCAAAGTGCCCGAGAGTCCCAGGAGGGACAGGTTTAGAGGTAGTTATGGTAGCCTTACAGAAGACATTGGGTTAAGTGTTGGTTCACCCAAGGCAGTGTTAGAGGTCCCTGTAGTCACGGTACCCGAGTGCGTGGTGGATGAGAAATCTCAGGATAGTTGAGTGGGTTGAGGGTGTTTCGCCCACACATCGGTCGAGGGATGGTGCAGTTGAGGACAGCTCCCGCTGGTATGGTTTGTGATCCTCGGATAGCCGAGTGGGTTGAGGGTGTTTCACCCACACATCGGTCAAGGGATAGCGTGGTTTAGGATAGCTCCCGCTAGTATTGTTTTTTATCCTCAAATAGCCGAGTGGGTTAAGGATGTTTTGCCCACATATTGGTAAAGGGATGGTACAATTAGAGGTGTGTATTCCAAGCTATGACACCAACAAGGTGGGACAATCTGAAGTGTGTATTTCAGGCTATGACACCTACAGGGTGGGAACAATCTGAGGTGTAGTGTGATATGGTATTCCATGCTATGACACCGGTAGGGTGGGGACAATCTGAGGTGTGTATTCCAGGTTATGACACCAGCAGGGTGGGGACAGTTTGAGATATAGTGTGATATGGTACTCCAAGTTATAACATCGACAGGGTGGGGACAGTCTGAGGTGTGTGTTTCAGGCTATGACACCTGCAGGGTGGGGAGAGTGTGGTGGATGTGGACCTCTGTGGAGGTGGTGGCCCTAGAGGTAGGGCGGTTGTTGGTTATGTCGTGTACGTGTTGGATGCTTCACACGGTAGGTTATGTCGTGTACGTGACCATGCATATAGACATTCTTTATATCTCATAGTAGTTGATGAGCACAAGACCATGATTGTTTTACCCATGTATTTGGACTAGTTAGCCCTTGTTTTGAGTGTTTTAGGATATGTTTAATGGGATTTTGAAAGTTTTTCAGGATTTACAGGGAAATACAAGACTTGAGAATTCAAATGATGAATTTTGCAATTTGTGGGCATAAGTTGATATTTTTGGAAAGTTGAAATTTTTAATAATTATTTACCACAATTTTAGGGGTTTTATTTGTAAACTAATTAATTCAAATCCATTTATGAGAGTTTGAATTAATTTAATGCATTTTTAGAATTGAATGTAAGTGGTAAAATTATTTATTAGGTTTTTCATACTTTGAAAAACTCAATTATTAAGCCTATTAAGAAAAGCCCATGAAGAAATCCACATGTGTGAAGTCTATTTTCATCATCTCAAGATACATATGAGGAAATTCGAAATTTACAACTCAAGAGAATTTTCGAATTTGCTAAGTGGATTAAAGAAAAATAAACAAAATAAGAAGTGGAGAAAAAGAAGGAAGGTTTGACATAGCTTCGGTATTTTGGCCATAACTTCTCTCTCCGATATCCGATTGCATTAATTCTTATTCTTTGGAAAGAAGACTTCAAGGGCTACAACTTTATAGTTTATGAAATTTTGTGATTCGGATGTTAACCATGTCAAAACGGAGCTGAAAGGTGGTATATGTGTAAAAAATGGGATTTTGCACCTACTTTCCTTGCATGAATTTTACTGTTTTTCCTACCTCCTTACCTCCTTTAAGCCATTTGCTTTATTTAAATCTTTAAATTCTAGTCATTCACTCCACCTCCTTTCCCGTTGAGAAAATTGAACTTGGGATTTAAGATTTGTGGAGAGCTCGGGCGCTTGAGACTTTGGAGAATTAAGAGAAGAGTTTTGGAGTTTTAGAATTTTAGAATTTTGTCTTTAAGGTTAGTTTTTATTTTTATTTTTTAATTAGTTAGTTCTTCAATTTTACTTCATGTCTTGTAATTTAGTTCAATTAATAACAGTATAATTTCTGTCTTTTTATCTTTATTTTCTTCAATTCAACGTTAGTGTGTAATTAAATTCATTAATAAATTCAAAAATTCCATGAATCTTTTTGTTTTGATTTTTCTTAAAACGATGGTTCCAATGCATTGTAATTTTTAATTCATATTTTATTAATAAAATAAAAGATGAATTTATTTAGAATTATGGTCGTCCAATTATTTAATTATTTTATGATGAAAGTTTGATTTTATTTTAATTCTTTTTATAATTTTATCATTGAAATTATTCTAAGATATTTGAGGAAAGTGGACGAAATATTTGGATGTGGAATTGCAAGTGTAGATTTTATCTACACTAAGGCTTGAATTGGATTTTATTAGTGTAATGGAATTCATAATTTTAATGATGAGAATTTTAATAAATGAACAATTGGAATGCATGATTAATAATTTAAGTGATTTTCATATTCTAAGCCTTAATTTTATTGTTAAAATTTGAATAATAATGCCTTCTTGATTTTTTTATCCAGTTCCACTGTAAATATGTAAAGAGGTAATTTTAGGTGTTATTTTTTTTTTTTAAATTCAAAATTCTTGAAAATTGTGGAACTAGGTTGGTTAATTAATTAATTGCATCTTAGTTTGGTATTCTAAGTTAAGTTAAGATTATTTATATTTTTAGATTAAATCCACCATCTTAATTAAAATTAGATCTTTTTAATTGTTAAATTCTATTTTTAGATGTGGTTTCTAATTTTAGACCATATTTTATATTTTTAGAATGTTTCTAAATTAAAATTAAATTTCTTAGATTAGATAATTAATTCCATATTTAAGATTTATTTTCATGTTTTCTAAATTTCTTAAAATATATAATTCCATGACATATTTTTCACGGATATATTTTCCTAAGTTCCAATGGGTTCGACCTCGCACTCCTAAGCTATAATATAAATGGTTCGTGCGTTTGCAAATATAAATTTAAAACACAATAGTAGCGGGTATGCAGTGTATGATGTGTGTTAGGTGATCTATATTTATGCGTTTCTTCACTGGGCGTATAGAGCTAACCCCTTGCCTTTCAGGTGCTTGGAGGAAGGCAGGATCCGACATGTCCCCGGATCAGACTTAGGCAGTGGCGATTGTTGTTGACTTAGGTTGTTCTCATTTTTTTATCATTTTGAGAGAACCTTCTATATTTGCTTTGGTTGTCATCTGGTTTTATGAATAATTGTAATAGTTGTTAAATCCCACTACTAGATTGGTTGGTATTGTGATAATTCTATTGCTCCCCATTAATGTTATTGTTGTTAGTTCAAAAAAAAATAAAATTAGACCTGACATCTGTTTTTGGGTATTTAATGAGATGTTTTGGAAATAACACGCATATAGCGGGACGGGGTGTTACAAATCCATTCTCTCTCTCTCAAGAATTCTTTAGCTAGGATTGGACATGTAGTTATTTTATTCCTAACCATGTAATTTTAAATGGAGATGAAGACTATCTAATTTCACCATTCAAATAAAGAGATGAAAAATCCAATGGATCTAATTTGGAATTGCTAATATGGTTTTATAATTTTTATTATTTTAGATCTAAGTTAATCTAAAATTCTATGTTTTAGAATTCTTTTTCAAAATATTAATTCTATTTCATAAAACATATCTTTTTAAAAAGGGATATCAATTTAATTTATTTGATTTAAACATATATTTTGTGATTTTCATTGGATTCGACCTCGCACTCATATACTATACTATTTAATTGATTTGTACGCTTGCGAGTAATAAATGTAAGATTTACATCACAATACTCAAAACCACCGGCTACATAGCCAAACAAACCAGCACTACAACCTGACTAGTGCTCCTCATGCTCATGTCATGATATTCCACACTACACCACAACTCTCCCTTGATCCACCAACAAACCAAACCAAAGCCAAAGCCAACGCGCGTCGTCACCAAGTCCCAGCACCCTCTCAATAGGCGCAGCCCATTATGTGACTCATAGATGACCATGTCCCAGCAACCTTTCGATAAGCGCGGCCCACAGTGTTACAAGCAGCCTCTCAATAGGCGCAGCCCACTGATGGCACAACAGCCACGTCCACATCCAACATTTCCAAGTTCTGAGAAGAGAAAATTGGCACATACCAAAATGACATTGCCATTCCCACTCATAGACGAACTTGTTTTTATTCTGAATCTGAATCTAAAAATCAAATCCGGAATAAAAGATTTTGCATCTAAACTTAATTTTTTCAGGCAGGGTCATTCAGGTTATCATACTTACTGATCAAATTATTTAATACCCTAATAAACTTTGGGAAAAAAATTATGGGCCAGGCTTTTCCATTTGCTCGTTTTCCATTACAAATTGCTTATCTGAGTTCAAACTGATGGTCACTGTTACAACATGCAATCCTAGTTACAAAACCGATCCCAACCCATACATTTTCTACACAAAGTTAAGGCCCACAACATATGTAATGTACAGGCAGTTGACTAATCCATCTGATTTGTTGTGGGGAAATTTAGCCGTTTGAAACAAGTGAATCCTCCGTCAATCACAAGGTTGTGACCAGTCACATATTTTGCATCATCAGATGCCAGGTAGAGAGCAGCCCGCGCCACATCAGCCTTATCACATTGAGTCCCCTTGAGCTCCCCTAATCGGTTCACAATTTCTGTTATCTGTTTGGGTCCCAATCCCGGAAAGATTATCGAAAATTCTTCAATGACGAGTGGTGTAGGGATTGCAAATGGTGAAATACAGTTGATCCTCAAACCGTGTTGGCAAAGTTCACTGGCAACAGACTTCACAATTCCAGGGATTGCAAACTTGGAAACTGTATATGGATGAGGCCCAAGCCCACCCATGATTCCACTCACACTTGCAGTGCAAAGAATGCTGCCCTTGCCTGCAGGGATCATAACGCGTGCCGCATGCTTGATCCCCATAATAGTGCCTCGGACATTCACACCCATGACGCGATCAAACACATCGAGATCTAGTTCGGCAATGCTTGGTGGGACTGACGGGCCTGATATGCCAGCATTGTTGAACATGATATCTAGCTTACCATGTTGGGACATGGCAAAGTCGACAGCGTTTGAGATGTTTTGCTCACTGGCAACATCACAGTTAATGAAATGGGCATGTGGACCGAGGCCCTCTGCAGTCTTTGGGCCTAAATGGCCATCAATATCAGCGATCACAACCTTGGCGCCATGTTGGATGAATTCGTGGGCTGTGGCCTTTCCTAGCCCACTTGCTCCCCCCGTGATCAGGGCCACCTTTCCTTCAAGCCTGCATATCATCCCTAACATATTATCATTCTTCTAAGTTCTTCCCAAACTGTGAAACACAAGATAGTGTTACTCTGAGACTTAGTTGGGCCGCTTTACTAGTGACTAGTGAGTGGAAATTTGTGGAATTCAGATTTGCTTCTATATATATATATATATATATATATATATATATATTTTTTTTTTTCCTTCACCTATCGTGTGCCCAATGTTGTAGTTGGAGGAGGGTTGAACGTTAAAGTTTGACGGTAATTTCAGTATGTTACAGTGAAAATATAGAAATTAAGGCCATGTGTAGTGCATGAAATTACAAATGATGGTTGATATATGCCACTAAGGCGGTAGATTTGTGGTTTTCTTGCTCTTTTTCAAATTTCACAAGTTATAGCGGTTATTGACCAAATGATTCTTCTTTTCTTTCATTAAATGTTTTCAAAAGTTCATTAATTAAAAGCCTATCTGGCAATGTAGATCACAACAGATAAAAGATAAATAGTTGAAGGTCTGACATAAATTTGGATCAAATATGTGACATCAGACACATAAATAGGATAAACGATGGACACATACTTGACTCATGAGTCCAAAGGCCATGCCATGGCATAAAAGAAAAAAAAAATCTACAAAATAGGCTTCGAATACCCTTTTAAATCATAGAGAGATTTTTTCTTTTAAACTATCTTAGAAGTTTATCCACTTTACCATTGAAGGGTTCTTTAACATTTTCCAACTATAAAAATAAATGAAAAATGAGAACTGTCTCTCATCTTCCATCAAAGAAGGGTTAGAGTGCAATAATGAGACACTTCCTCTCTTTCTAGGAAATGGTTAAAAGAAAAGTTTTCTCGCTCACCAAAACAATACTTCATTCATTTTTAATAAAAACAAAGACAGACACAGATAACAAGAATAGTTTTCACATCCTATCACAAGGCCAGGCACCTTTCGGATGAAATGAATAGAACTAGAACCTAACTTTTTTCCATGGAATCCCTTTGCTTGAAGAAATAGACAAATGGTCTCTAAATGACAAAGGATTCTAGTAGTTGGATGCAAATTGTAAAGAAAAAGTAAGGATTTTTTTTTACTTTTAAATTTAGATATGGTAAATTCTCCACTCCAAGTTGTTACAAAAAATTCTTATTTTTAGATACTAACATGAAAAAAGAGGGCCGAAGTCTTCCAAAATCACAAAATTTAACCATAGAATATATTTTTCTGTTTCTTTCATTTTTGTACAAGTTTCTTTAAGCTTTCATATAATAACATGAACCAAATCCATCCACCTCCTCAATTCATTCTAAAATCATTTTTTCTATCTTTTTTTACACATTTTTCAATTTTTTAACACTAATATGGCAATGATGTGTCAAACCTTTTAAATTCACCAAAGCAAGTCATAAAATATCTTTTTAATTTTTAGCCACCCTTTTGGACAAATATTAAGATTAAAAAAAAATTACAACTCTTAAATGAATGAATGGTTAAGATTCATTTAATGGTCACATTAAACTATGTCTTTTATATATAAACTAGTTGTGGTACATGTTCAGCACAAAGCATGGCTTCATTTATTGATTTATTTAATAAATAAGTTAATCAATCAATGAATAAATATCTAATTAATCATTTAATGTTAACATGAAATAGATAATATATCGAACCAATAATCTATTTGTTAAAAATAAAAAATAAGAGTGAAATGTTGTACCTAAAACCAAAATATCAAATTTGTATGGGATCCATCTCAATAAACCTTATTTTTCTTTTAGTTCATGATCGGTCACAACCTTCAAACTCACTAAATCCTATCTTAAAATCATCCTCTCTTTTTTCTTTTTTTTATATCTAGTCATTTTGAGAAAAATTCACAAATATTTTTTTATTATTAAAATGACAAAAGTGTAATAAACCAATCCAACTTGTAGAATCTATTCTTAAAATCATTACGTTTATTCTTAGTCAATTTTTTTGTGTGAATATCCTTTATTTTGAGGTCTAGAATTAGTCTAACCGTAGTTTAAATCAGGGGTTTAAAAAACGCCCCGGCCGATATATCGGCCGATATGCAAATATCGGCCGATAATTTTATCTCTCCTCCGATATCGGCATTTCTCTCTCCTCCGATATCGGAACCGTGAAAAAACCGCAAAAACCTTGAAGAACCGTAAAAAACCGCAAAAAACCACAAAAAACCATGAAAGCCGTATCGAAAGAACCGTTAAAAACCGTGAAGAACCGCAAAAAACCGTAAAAACTGCAAAAAACGGTGGGAAAACCGTGAAAAACCGTGAAAAACCGTATCGGTGTTTTTAAAAAAAAATAAAAATAAATAAATTTTAAATACCGATATTTAAGAATATCGGCCGATATTATGACCGATATTTCGGATCGAATATCGGCTATATCAGCCGATAATATTTATGTACAGCCGATACATATCGTATCGGCCGATATCGTTCGGTATTAAAATACCGATACATATCAGCCGATACGATATGTATCGGCCGATATTTCGACCTTTGGTTTAAATGACTGATCATGATTCATTGAAAGTCACCTAAAACTATCTCTTTTATATTAAACAAAGGTAAAGGATAAACTAGTCATGGTATATGCTTCAAGCCCTAATATAGTCATGTGTTGATTTATTTAGTAATTAAGTTAATTAATTAATTAGTGAATGAATATCATCTTAAAAGTCCATTGATATATTGATCAATTATACTATAAGTACATAATAAAACGATGAGTACCAAGTGTGCGTCATGTTACCACACATGACAAGGCATGGGACCCATCAAATGGAGTATTGATTCATTTGTTGAAAATATCTTTGTTTGAGTATGAGGTCCATGAAAAATCACCTTGATTTAGATCAACCAAATCATATTTTTTAAGACCGCAAATTTTAAAGATTAAAACTAATTTAAATTGAATAGATTTTAGAATGCTTAAAAAGCATTGCTTGATTGATTCAAGTGATATTTTGTAAACAACTAATCGAAGGAAATAGCTTTTCAATATCCATCACCACCTTGTTTAGTAGGGCCCATGCCTAAGTGTGGAGTACGACACCAGACACACCATCGTGTGAGTGTGATAATTTGTAAAAAGATAAGAAAATAATAACCATTTCATAGAAGTGATCTTTCTAATCAAAATAAAAAATAAAGAAAAATGTAGGTTTGGTAAGAGCAATTTCAATAAATCTTAGGTAATGTAAAAACTTAATTTTCATTCTTTTCTCAATAAATATAGAAGTTGAATTTGTCATGGTCTTGTAAAAGTCATTGATAAATAAGTGTGTGCTTCTCTCATGATCTTTAAATCACCAAATTGACTCTTAATACTATTTTTCTATTTTGTCACTTTGGCATAATTTTTTATTTATTTTTATTCTTCCAACTCACTAAATTCAATCTTTAAATACTTTTTATCTAATTTAAGAAACTATTACATGAGTTTTCCTTTGTTATTTGTGGACATCATAATATGAAATCAAATCACTATAAATCATTGTATCCATTTATGAAATCCTCCTTCTATTTTACTCTTTTTTATATGAACTTTTCTTATTTTTAAGTCAGAATCAATTAAATCCTTGTACTAAATAAATCCAATTTGAAATCCCCTTTCTATTTTTAGCAATTTTTATATGAGTTACATATTTTAATTGTTGAAAACAAAAGGCTGATAAATTAATCCAACTCAGTAAATCTAATCCTAAAATGTCTAACAAAAGAATGATAACATGATCTAACTCACAAAAAAATAATTCTAAATACTCTACTTCTATTTTAATCCATTTTCTAGACAACTTTTTTCTATTTTTAAATCTTCATAAAATTATATTAAAATTGGAGATCAACAGATACTATTATTAGATCATACTCAATAGGGCCATTGTAAAAAATTGCACAGTTGATCACTTGATTGGATGATCTAGAATCATGAAGCCATGAATGGAAGTAATCAAGCATGTTCCAGGATATGCAAAGTCTAAGAAGGGATATTTTACAAGATTGTGCAGGGAAAGATTTTTTTTCGAGAATTATTATTATGATTACTACTATTATTGGGTTTTTTGCAAGTAATTATTTTTATATAAAAAAGAAATGACTGCGTACAAATATCTAATGATAGCATAATACATCCTTGGTTGCTTACTTGAATGTGACAATTGCTTTTTTACGGAATTATTATAGTATTAGTGTGGTTTAGATTTGAGAAGAGGGGAGAAACTCACTTTCACCTATATGATGGGCGGAGCAAGTAGGAGGCTAGTAGCAATCACGTTTTTGAGTTCTTCTTTTCAAGTCACCCACTAGTATGGGGAACTCAAGTCACACTAATGGAAGAAATTCAGGTTCTATCGGATACTTAATCTTTGTGGCCTCTAAACCAATTCTCAAAATGAGTTATTTATGATAATTTTAAAGAAATCTTCTATCAAATATAATTATTTTGACCAACCTATTTCAATAGTTTTAGAAATAGGGATTCTTCCACAAAAAATATAATGAGAATTCAAGTTGGAAATCTCACGGTTAAGTTCTCATTTTCAAATTGCCTAACTTAGATGTTTTCTTTGGCAAGTTACACTAATTAAAGAAATTTAATACTATCGATTGCTAGTCTTTGTAGCCTTTACATTAATTCTTAGAGTGATTTATTTGTGAGTTTTTAAAATCTCCTATCTAATATAGTTATTTCTAACCAATATACTTTCATAGTTTTAGCCAGCTCGAGATAGCGATTGGAGAATTGATTTGTGCACCAACACTTTCTCTTTATCGGAGAACCAGTGACACCACTATGAATTTCTTTTCATTTACCCTTGTTTCTATCTTTAAAGTGAAGGTTAAAGTGCATGGCAAAAATGAAGAAAAAATATTAATTAAATCACCCGTTCTCCACTCGAGGAAGTAGTGGTGATCAAATCAATTCTCTAGCGATCGGGTGGTGTATCTTGACCAATGAAAATCAAAATGTCATGAAAAGGAATTTAAATTCAAGAACAGAAAATGTATGATCATAATTTTTTCTTGTCTTGCTGCATTTTGTTTATACATTTTTATTGTTTCTATTTTTTAATATAAGCATTTAAAATATGACATGTTTTTAAGTATTAGACTGTTTAAAGGAAAGAGAATCCTATTGATTAGAAATATAAAAAATTCAAATAAAAAATGAAGTATTTGAGTTCTCAATCCAAGAAAATAAAATAGATAGATGACAAGAGAAATACTTTAAGTTCTGGTACAAAATTAGAATGTACAATATCAAGAAATACTGTAATTAGGTTGGGGTGATATTTGAATCCTAAAACAGCACAAGATTTTCCATTTATTCCACTCATACCGTGATTTGGGCCACATTTTTTAAATTTTCTATATAATTTATTTAAATGCTGGAGGGAGAGGGAGAGGGAGATGGAGACGGACATGGGAGGAAAACGTTGCTTTCTGTATAAACGACGAAAGGAACGCTACTTCTACTCGCCAAGGAGAATTTTGCTCATTCTGTCTAATGTCTATGATATTCAAATTCGTCTACAACAAACATTAGACACAATCTAACTTTCAGTAAATGGAAAGTCACCTACTGATGGCAATAGGTCAGGTTGAATTGATTAATAGATAATTACAGATTTTATATTCGACCCCACTCAATTTGATTCGAATTTTTAAATTACTGATCTAACATCTGTATTTTATTCTATTTAATTTGATCCAAGTTTTTATAAAAGTTTGGAAAAAATTAGAAAATGAGAAAAAATTATTTTAAAAAGAAAATAAAAGATAAGAGGACTTTCCTTTCACTTGAGTACATAAAAAAATTGAAGCAATAAGCTAAGATTTATGAACTTGGATAGAGTACATAGGTTAAAATTAGTAAGTAATAAATAAATAAATTAGTTAAATACTTCTTTTTAGGTTGGGTTAAGTTTGTGTTTGGCTCCCTCTATCCAACCCAACGGCTGTCTTTGGAAGAGGGTAATGGGGCTTATTTGGTAACTAAAGGATAGGGGTAAAAAATTAACTTTTTACCTTTCTCCTCCTACTTTGGAAAACCCTGTCTAAGCAAACTAAAATGAGAATATGGAATTGGTACACGAGCCCACCAACCAACCAAAGAAACTAAAGGCATTATAGATAATTCCTCAATTTAGACAGTCTCCGAGCATCAAATAAAAGTTGTTACAATATGCAGCTTTGATTAAAGACATCAAACATATTTTCCAAATACTATTGCACTTTGGTCAATTTAAATTATACCTTAGCACCTTTAGATGAGGATCATTTTTCTCACAGACATTATATGTATAAATACTTCATGTGTCCACTCTATTGAAGTGTTACTTGTGTATGAAAAAAATCTATAAACTGTAAGCGGGTCATTTGCCTGGACATATGGACCATGTAGGACCCATTCGATTATGAATCTAAACCATTAAATATTTTGTTGATTCGATGTATTTTTACCGTTAAATTGAAAATCATAGATAGAATTACTTATCTATAATTTTCTTTTGATCATAAAAAATTCAAAGGCAGAACAATTTGGTGGGCACCACTTTGGGTGGTTTGATATTTCCATTATAAACTATCAAGCAATGATCGAAATATTAATAGATATGTAACAGTTTATTGGCCAATAAATATATGGATGGGTGCTACATTTTGGGGTGTTAATTCGTCCGAACCTATTATGTGACTAACTTAAATCCGATTTAAATAAACGGAATTGTACAAGCATTTTTGTGCAACAGGTTAGACTCAGGCTTCTGCTTACAGTCTTAGGGCTTTTCGGCCCGTTTACTTTTTTTTTTTTATATTATATACATATATCACAAGATTGTACCTTGTAATTTTTTATTTTTTATATTTTAGTTTTGTAAATTGAAAAATCTAAAACGGTATTGATTGAAAGTAAATTTAAAGATCTACAACAAAAAAATATTGAATTGTAATAAAAGACAAATGTCACTATGGGGTACTAGAGAAGATGAATTTTATATTAGGTGTTTCTTCATGTTGGTCTCCTATTTTCTAAAATTTTTAGATAACCTTGTAATTTTTTATTTTATATATTTTAGTTTTGTAAATTGAAAAATCTAATGGTATAGATTGAAAGTAGACTTAAAGATCTACGACAATAAATTATTGAATTGTAATAAAAGATAAATGTCACTATGGGGTACTAGAGAAGATGAATTTTATATTAGGTGTTTCTTCACATTGGTCTCTTATTTTCTAAAATTTTTAGATATTTTTAAAATATTTAGCCATACTTTATTCGTATCAAAATTTGGATTCTTAAACCTCTAATACTCCATAAAATGACTATTTTTATATAAAAAAAAATTGCTCACAGTAGGTTTACATTTTTTTTTTCCTATTTTTTGTGTTTTTCTAAAAATAGGAAAAAGAGAGAAACCGTCGGCTATACGTATCGAACTATTGATTTTTTAATCCCATCTGCTCCCTTTTGTTTTTCTTATTGTTTATTACAGAGGGTAGGGCCTATTACTATTCATTAATTTTTACTGTGAGGATTTATAGATGTATCTTTTTAGATTTTGTAAACTCGTCGTTGGATGGATCGAATGAGAGAAGTATAATACACCTTATACATTTTCTAATAGTACTTTCATTTCATCCATCCAACCATAATTCTAATAATTTCACAAAATATATATATATATATATATATATATATATATCATATTTAAAAATTAATGATATTTTAAATTTTAAAAAGTAAAAGCCCACCAGTTTCAAAGAATGTCATTTGAAGTCTTGCTTATTCTTTAAACCAATCCACACAAAAATCGAGGTTTCCTTTAAGTTTAAGTACACCCGTACCATCTAATTCCTGATTTTAACATTTAGGATTTCATCTGTCTAATAATAAATGTTTTAAATATAATAACAAACATTCCTTAAATTGTTCGTAATGCTTTCTTAATAATTAACGAAAATTAAAATTTATAAATGATTGAGATTGATTGAGTCTCACTTTATTATTCCGAGTAAAACACAAACAAGTGAATTTGAACTGTAATAAGCAGTGTATTAAAATCCAAACCGATCTGAACCGTTTGGTTTGACTCAGTTGGATATGAACTGACTTTAAAGATAATACAACTTTTAAAATGGTTCAATTTATTCAAAAATTATTATTATTTATTTATTTTATTATTCTCTTCTTCTCTTTCATTGAAAATATATATATTTCCTTGTTTCTTCTAAAGTATTTGCAATGAAATTTTTAATTCTTTCATTTTTAAGTAATTTACTTCTAAATATAAAAATGTATTATATTATTTTAGTTATTATACTAACATTACTCAAAACAATCGAGCAGTTTGACGCGGCAGTTGAATCTAATTTAATTAGGGTGGCCATTTAGACACCCTACTTATCTTTTAAGAGACACTCCATTTCAAAATTTCGTGTGAAAATTACTATTTTACTCTTTAATTTTTTTAAAAAGACAATTTCTCTACACAAAATTGAGGGGCAAAATGGTAATTTTCACACACATTTTGAAATGGAGTGTATCATAAAAGAAAAGTCAGGTGTCTAAATAGTTATCCTTTAATTAAACTATTATATAAAAAATTTAATTTAAAGGTGGTCCTCATATAAACACGAGACACATGTCTCTCACAAGCAAAGGTCCCCTTAATGGGCCGAAGCCGTTAGCGCTAGATAATTTTCTCAACCATTTATGTTTATTTAAGAGATTAGTTTAAAATGATAAATTATATAATAGTATACTAAATTAATATGTAAAGTACAATATAAATAATAAGTGATAGATAAAACTTGTGGCACAATTGTCAAAAGGTTATGATCGCAAACTTAGAGGTTGCAAATTCAAATCTCATAGGTCTTATATATGTAATTAAATTATAGAAATAATTTCTCACACGTAAATTAAAAAAAAATTATAGAATAATTTTTCAAATTCATCTATAAAGATCAATTCCAGATTGATGGAAGAAATGCCTTAAATAATTATAATGATGAATATAAATAAGTGATTAGTGAAATTTTATCTTCATTTACTTATTTTATTGGTCAGTAAAATTTTAAATATTGTAAATCTTTGATTTTTTAAGACCGATTTCATAGGGCTAAAAATGATCAAATGAAATTTAAATACACATTTCATGTATTTTTTACCTACCTTTTCAATCGGCTCACCTGAAAAAGCACCCATTCTTACAGGATATGTTAAACCCATTCTTTAAACATGTGTCGCTCTTAATAAATAAAAACAATATTTTCTTTTATAAATGAAACATGGAGAGCTCACTTTGCAGCTCTGATTGGGACATATTTTGGTAATGTAAGATAGATCTATTGTTATTTTAATTAGTTTAATCAAGTCTAAAATTCCCAAACTTTAATGGACATAATTGATCAATTATTTTACTTTAGAGGATTTTATACATAAGCATGAAAGTAATTTAAAGTGATTAAAATTCAAAACTTTAAAGAATATGACTTTATTTTTCAATTAAAATATTCTTTTATAGAAACTATATTTTAGATAAATTTTTATGTACGTGGTTTTTAATGGGTCTCACCTGCTTTATGCTTTTAAAGGCTGCAAAATTTTACAGGTTAAAAAAATAATGGGAAGTGATTAAATTTTAGGAACTTGGAAAACTTGAGTTGAAATCTTGAATTGATACGATTTTTGGTGGATCGACCTTTTTTTACGAGAGCAAATTTTTTGTGGTCCATTATTTTATTGTGTCTCAATAATTTAAAGTTTAGAATATATATTTAGTGACGAAAATTTATGAGGCATAAAAAAAGTGGCTCACCTTGATTTCATTGATAGAGCCCTAATTTTAAATCTACAAATTTTGATCACTTAAAATTATTATTTTTATTGTTAAACTTATGTTAACTTAAAAAAAAAAAAACTTGAGACCCAAAAATCAAATTGATTGGATAAGTTAATATGAGATCTAAGAAAAATCACCTTGATCAACGAAGCCATGTCTTAGACTCTCTAAAATTTGATGGATTTAATTATTTTTCAATATCTTACTTTTTTTTTACTTCAACATGGGTTTCACTTTTACTCTATGTAACAGGTTCATTGAAAATAAAGTTTAATAACAACGACCTAAACATGATTAATAAACCATTTTTATGTACTCCAAATTACGGGCACTTTTAATTTTAATTTTAATTTTTATCTAATGTTTATGCATTTTAAAAACATGTAAGACCTAAAAAAATCACATGAAAAGTTAAATGCTCAAATACAAGCTCACAAAAGCCTTATCTTGAATTCACTAGTTCTAAACACAAAAGATTTACTCACTCACTTCTTATCCATATTTTTCATAACTCTTCAAATGTAAAAAGTGAGGCTCATTGTATTATTAATATTAAAGTTATATAAAAGAATTTAGGTGATATAATTTTGTCTAATTAGGAAGAGTGACTATCAAAACTTTAACTCAGTTATACATTTTTTACTGAGATATATAGACAGTTGCAAGAAAAGTAGGTCGATAAAATTTTAACATCATCTTATAATCTTAACCTTGTGATTTCTTATAATCTTAACCTTGTGATTTTTAGACTTTGAAATTTTATTTATTATAAATAATTGACTTGTTACCATTCATTTTATAAAATTATGATGATCAAATAGAAGAATTTAATTTGAATTATTTTATTCAACGAATCTTCCAACAATCCACCAAATCATATGAGGCTCAATCTATGATAAATATATAATGTTTTCCTACGTATATATTTATTGAGATTGCGACCAGCCTCCCGCGAATTCTGGCAACCGTCTACCTACAATTTCACATTAAATATTTGTATACTTATTGAATTTATCTACTGTTAACAAGAGTATTACATATATAAATAAAATTATATTTCTTAAAATAGATACTTTTTGTGCTACTCTTAACTTTTTTAAATTCACTATTGGATTTAACTAGCAAGAAGCACACCCTTTGTGCAAATAACATAGTTAATCATTTTTCTTTTGTTCATAAATTATTGTACAAAATTTCTTATTTTTAAAACTAATGTAAAAATTCTCAATCACATCCTTCAGACTCAACAAATATAATTATAAATTTACTTTTATATATTTTAATCAACTATTAGATGAATTTCTTTTATTTTTAAATAATAATATGATAAAGTTTGGACCAAATCTTTCAAATTTATCAAATTCCATCTTAATTTTTTTTCCCATTTTTAATTATTTTTAAACAAATTTTAATATTTTTATTTATCAACATGGAAGCGAATCCCATCATTTAATGAAAGAACAGTTATCTTAAACTTTCATTTGCATCTAGATTGTAGACAAGTAAATAGATTTATTTACTTTTAAGTTATTAAATTTTACATTATAATATAAGGGTGAACGAAATAAAAATAGGTCTCAAACTTAGTCGACAATACATCAAAATGATGTATAATCTAATAATTTCTATATAATCTCCTTAAAATGATCAGTCCATGCATCTAATCTTCTTCAAGAATATGCAAAAATATTGACTAATGTATACATTGTATAAAATTTGGATGACAACAACCACTTATGACATTGGATTTTAACTATTATTTGCATAAGAACTTTGATTTTAAAAACACCCAATTTATGAAAATGTTAACTATCTAAAGACAGCCTGCAAAATAGATGAAGAAAATCATTTATCATCAGCCACTGTCGAAGATAAAAATAGCCCTAAATGATTTGTTTGTTTAAGTAATTCGATTTTAAACAAATGTATTTAAAATAGAAATTTTCAACTTATTCAAAAGTAAATAATCTAGTTTTAAATTTACATCTTATGCCGATGAAAAGAAAGTAACATGTTAACCGATATATTAACTGCCATGACTGTCATTGGTCAAAATATAAATAATAAAAAACCACAAAAAAAAAGTGCTATAAGATATTACTAGTTTTCTTTGTGATCTTCCACTTTCTTCCAACTTAAATGATACATATGAACCTTCAAATAATTTGGAAATCCATCAATAAGGAAAAAAAAAGACAAGATTTTGGACGTAAATTTCTAGACTTTTACAAGTTTTTTTTTTTTCTTTTTCTATGAAATTCAAATTTTACTTCTCATACATTTTTGTGGATGTAGTTTGAAGCCAGAGTTTATTACTTTCAAATTTGACTTCATTGAAACTTAATTGAATTAAGTGCAATAAATTTTTTAATTTGACTTATTGATTCACGTGACTACTAATTTTTTTCTACCGAATTAACTTAGATTAACTTTATTTTTTATTTTTTATTAATTATATGTAAAATCTTTAGAGGATAGTGTAAAAGAGACTACAATTGGACACCAGATAGACAAAAGAATTTATAGATGATACGATTAGAAAAAAAACCTATTTAATTTGATACTTCAAATATGTCAAATAGGTTATAAAAAATTAACAGCTTGTAATAGTTAAATTTTTTAAATTTAAAATGATAAAAAAATAAAAAAAATGAACTCAAATTTTACACATTATATATTTTTATTATTTATTTTATAAGATATATAATTGACTTTCCCTTTAATATTTACACAACAACCTCTGATTCAAAATTTTCGCATGAGTTTGTTTGGAAAAAGTTACATAAAAGTCTAAGTACAGCCACTGTTTAATGGATGACAGGCGGCGGATTAAAAGGCAGAGTTTTGCAGATGATTGGTAGGTCATCTACAGTTGGTCTCCCTCACATAAAGAATCCAGACCGTCCAAGTTACAGTATGGATGGTTTAAAACCTTAACTCAAGGTTATCAAACTGATTAAATGGAGGATATTTAACTTAATTTTTTCAAAAAAATTTACTTTTGATTTAATGGAATATTGATAAAATCAAATCAAAATCTATATCATATGCAAACAAAAAAAATGAAAGTTTGGTCTGATCACCCAATGTGCATGTGGAATTACAAGGAAAGTCAGGTTCTCAGTTTGTCATTATATTATTTTCGATATATTAATTACGGGAATATAGCAACTAATATTTTTAAAATATGATATTGATTTATAAATGTGGATTTTTGGAGTCTTAAAGTTATTAGAAATGTGTGACTAAGTTAAGCTCGACAAGACAAGATGGGTTGTTGATAGAGGCATAGAACTAACTACATTCATTTCTCAGAAAGAAGAATGACGAGCAAGAGCAAACATACCTTCCTCCACCCGTCCCAGTCGAGGAAAACCCGTCTCTTTTTTCACAAAAATTAAAGCCCATGCCCCTCCATTCTCTCACTAAACTCTTCCTGTTTTCCATCACAACCATTTTCCTTCAAAAGAGTAACAAAATCCAAAGAAGAAAAAGAAGATTTCTGTCGTGAAGGATGACTCTACCTTGCAGCTAACCTCAGCATCTCTCTTTTACTTTGTGAACGGAAAGAGTGTGTAAGACCGACAAGGTATGGATTTCTGGCGAGACTGTGAAAAGGGCAGATAGGGGAGGAGGAAGTTATGGTCGTGGAGGATTGACCATGTATTTATGGGCAGAAAATGAGAGCTGTAAAAAGTCCGCTTTATTTCACATTTGTGTTTTTTTTTAATTTCCACGCACTTCCATGCAGCGGTCAGATCTCGACGCGGCGTTTATTGGACAGTAATTTTAAAATTAAAACACTGAAATTGGTTTAGTAGTCCGCGGACTACTGAAGGGCTTCAAGATCTCTTTGCTCATTTTTATTTATTAGGCAGATGAAATAATACTTCTAATGATAATATTAAAAAATAACAAACTATTTAATTGTTGCCTCCCAATTGAGTATTCGACTCTTTACAAAGATGCAAAATAGGGATGGTAATTTCTAACGAGATTATGAATTAATGTATATTTTGAAAGAAATTCAAATGAATCCAATTCAAATTAGAAAGAGAAGTTTTAAATTCAAATTGAATCTAATACGAATTGTAAAATGCCATTGAAGAACTATATTTTTTTTATCTAATCGTTTTGTTCTATGTATCTCATTTGAATTAAAAAAAAAATCTGAAAGTCCCATTTCTAATGGTGCTAGAACAACATAATTGACCTGGGAGGGGGGGGGGAGGAATAGGTCAATTCCATCTTTCATGATATTTACAAACTTCTTAATTGTTTTAAGTGTAACGGAACATTAATAATCAAGAGATTTATTTAGTGTGATAGATTGTTTTTAATTTCTTTGAACGATCACGCTGCGATTATAACCTTTTACATTTTGCTTGATTATCGATGCATGTGCATAATGTGTAAAATAAGATAATCAACATATAAAGAGATATGTGTTGAAAAGAGTACTTAACTATTAAACACAAACGTATAAAGATCAAACACATAAGAACAATTTAAAGTGGTTCGGTTAGACAACGTATATCCATTGTTAATCCACTAAGTGAGACTTTCACCCTCACAATTAGAGTAGGAATTCCACCTCATTCAATCGACTGAGAATTTTACCCACCACTGTATAATACGAATTCCACCTATTCATTTGGCTTGGAATTCTACCCACCACTGTGCGAGATATAGTGCTCTAGAGTTTTTTATAGTGGTTCTGGAGCAAATCCCCCTTAATCCACTTTCAGGTCAAAGGTTTTAAAATAAAATTAAAACCAACAAACACTTGCCTTTGTAGTTATATCTCTTGATGTGTGCTTCTTTAAGATCCACCAAATGTGTGCCGACGCTCCACCTTGTAGCCGTCGTAAAGCAATCACAATCCAGGGCTATAAGGAAACTGGTTATACCAAAGGTTTTCTAGTTTATAATCATTTCCTCTCTCTTTCTCACTTTCAAACTCAATCAATAGATTGGTTGTTTATGATTTTACTTTCCTCCTATCTCTCTCATTAACTCAATCCATATGATTGGTTGTATATGATTCCCGAAGTGTAAGTACGAGAGAGAGAGTGATCCTTCTGTTGACCCTTCTTTAAGTTCACTGATAATGACCCAACTGATTTTTTCCAAAGGATGTTAATTGGTTGCATAAAGATTGGTTTATATAGAGAAGGCAACCAGTTGAAGCAACAGTAATGTACCGACAGGTTGGGCGCAACGAGGGGTCGGTGACTAGAAATGTTACCGTTCAACAACCCAACCATTGAGCAATAATGCACTCCCAACTGTAATATTCTTTCCCTGTCGATATGTCGGTGTTGTTGATGGGTTCACAGTTATGACACCGAGAGGTCGGTCCGTACTAGAGACTCGGTCTGGGGCAACACCATGCTGATAGAGTTTCAAATCCAGAAACCAGTCATACGTAGAATGACCTGTCGCCCTTTACCGAGAGTCGGTCCTGGTACTCTCGATCGGTCTTGTACTACCGATATATCTGTTTTCTCGGGAGCCCACCTGAGTTCTAAATTCCAAAACTCATAAATCTTATCGAAGAGTCGTTGACCACGAGGGGTCGTTTCAACCTTTCACCGAGAGGTCAGTGTATACGAGACTTTCAATTAGAGGCTTTCTTAGAACGACAGTTCTACGATCCAGAACCTATGTCAATCTGGTCAACTAGTCCTTGACCATGATGGGTATCATGTCTCCATCACGGGGTCGGTAAAAACGATTGGTCGAGCTGACAGTGAAACCAAAATACATATTTTCAAGTTGGGTTCCAATTCACTGTCAAGCTTCCTTTCTAGGCTTTTAATGATTTTATCATTTGTTCAACTAGGCCTAGGAATGGTCATCTCTAAAGTGTGGGTACCACCTAAAGTCACTTATGGCCATAGTACCTGTTTTGTGATTGCCATAATAATGAGTTTCATTCTGGTGGAGCATGATCTTCACTCTTGATCACATTGGATGTTCAAGCTTCTTAGCAAGTGCTTCGTTTCGAGTCATGGAATTGACAAACTAGGGACTTGACAAAGCCGAGGCACTAACAAAATCTTTGTTCATTAACTCTATTTTCAATAATTTAATTGTTCTACATGAAATAAATATCCTTTTATCTTTCATTTTCTATTTAAAAATAATTTCATCTTATTTTTATTTCTAATTTTTATAAAATGTTAAGTTAGCTTAGGCATATCAAACTTGAATAAAATGAAATTTGAGTTGGACTAGGTCAATAATTAAAAAAAACAAATATAATTGAATTAAAATTTAAAAAAATCTACTATTATCTATAGCAGATATAAACATAACTCGTTTTAACCTATTGTCACTCCTAACATTGTAAACAAGGGCCACACCTGACCGTACGTGAGCTTGTTTTGAACTCTTGTTACGAGGTTGATGCAAAACTCCATCCCAACTTGATGAGTTCCTTTGTGTCTTCTATGTGTTCATATTAGATGGGTTAGCTAATTGTATATAACAATTAGAATGGAATATTTAATTTAAATAATAATATATAGTATAATTGATAATGACTTATTATTATATTTTAAAGATTGTGGGTTCAACTCCAATGGGTGTTAGATAGACAGTCCATTGAAATAAATAATTTATGGGTGTTAGATAGACAGTTCATTCAAATAAATAATTTGTCAAATTCAAATTAAAGGTCAATATCAAATTGATGTCTAAATGACTTGATGATACTAATAATGTTGATGAAATAATTTATAAGTGATTTTAGCAATGATGATGACAACGGCAATAAAGATAGGTAAATAACTGAGTTAATTGTAAATAAACTTTAACTTGAAGTCCATGCTTTAACCTTTTAAATAAATTTATTAATTTAAAATTTAATATTTATAAAGTTAGATAAATATAGTTAAAACCACAACTATTTGAGGTGATAGGTGATTGTAAAACACTTATATATGGCCAAATGTATATCTTTTAATATTGTAGCACTACAGAATTTATAATGTCACCAATCCCCAACTATTATGTGGACCAATTCAAGGATGAATTGTCATTTAGGTACAAAAAAGTCACTAAAATTTCTAGTGAAGCATCCCGCCTCAGGAGGTTGCGAGTTCGAGTCCCTATGGTCTAACCTTGGTGTACCCTAGGGGTAGTGGACTCACCCAAAGGAGTTTTACGCTGGGTATCCCACGGTTTCCCACGCTTAAATATAAAAAAGAAAATGTCACTAAAATTTCTAGAATGACCAACTTACATTGAAATTATCCACATGGCAGTTGAAGGTCGGTAACCATCATAAATTATCTAGAGATATAGAACTAGAATATCCATATTGGATAATAAGTTCATTTGTGGTGTTTTTATGAACTTTTAAAATAATTTTCATATATACATAATGTAAATGATCTATTTGAGTAATATTTCTATTTTTCACTAAAAGTGAGATTTTCTTAAATGACTTAACCTGTTATCATGCATTTTGAGGAGTTTATAGACTCTTAACCTTGACTTAAAAGTTGTTTTATTGTGTAGATCTCCGTGTGGGATTTTTGACGAGCCCAACTGTGATGGCCCTAGCCCAGAGGCCCAGGCTGAGCCCAAGAAAGGGCAAAAAATCTGAGAAATTGGGCCTCGTCTGTCGGACCGACATGCATAGTCGGTTGAACCGACAACGGACTGTTGTATGGGCGTGTGGGTATGGGAAAAAGTTCCACATCGCCCAGGAGATGGAAATTTTAGAGGTTTATATGAGGGAGCACACCCCTAACCTAGCACAACACATTTTGGGCCTATAAGTTGGACCAACCCAATACAAAGCTGTGTGGGCCCAGAGTGGACAATATTGTGTGGGTCGAATCGGGTCAGGGTCGTTACACTAACTTTGGCCAAATCCGAGCTTGAGTTACGGACTTTTGGAGTTGAAATATAGTGTGATCAGATGATCCGATGATAACTATTGGACGGTCCGACTCCGCATCGGACAAAAAACCCGAGACCACCCAGTTTTGAGAATTTGTAAATAGTGTCGATCGGGCGATCCGATTTGCGGTGTCAGACGATCTGACAGTAATTTAGAATTTTTATTTTCTGAAAAGCATGAATAGTTTGGAAAACTTTGATTTTCATTTTAATCTTGGGTTTGAACAACTGGACCCCAAAACTTGAACATATTCTTTCCTCAAATTAGCAAAACATGGGAAAACTCAAAACCTACTTAAAGTCACCCTGATTTTCTCTAAAAGTTGCATTTAATGTGACTCAGCTGATAACCCACTATTTTAATTATCTCTGGGTTTTTGTTTTCAACAAAATTTGATTGGCAACCTGTTTTCAAAATATAGGAACTACCGGAACTACGGAACTTTTAAATCACAGAAAGCCGTTGCCTATGTGTGACTTTTAAACATTATGTTTTGAATTAACCCGCAACTTGTTTGACCCGTTACTATTCAAAATGTTTTAAAATTCAAAAAATGGTTTAAATCAAGTGGCTTGGAGCGTCCCTTTTCAACCAAAATTGTCAGGTGACCCGATTTTCGTGCCTAGTATTTTTCTAAAAGAGTTCAACCCTAAAAAATGATCTCCAATTCAATTTTCTCATATTTGCGCGATAAACACCAAAAACAAATCGTCGGGCTGAACCCTTTTTTATTCTTCCTGGAAATTTTATTTATGGTTTTACAATCGGCCCTCGAGGCCTCCTTTGAGCCCTTTGTTACACCACCAACCCAGTAACATGGGCGTCGCAGCCCTGGTCTCCCACCAATTGGCCTCGTGCCCTTCTCACTTTCTTTTATTTCTTCTCTCCTCTACTGTTCACGGTCTTCCCTTCCACGCCGACTACGATTGGGACTCTTAGTTAAAGGGAAAACATCCCTTTGTCCCTTTCAATCTCTCTATCTATATCACTCAAGTTCTCTCTCTCTCTCGGACCTCCCTCTGACCAAAGCCGAAGCTCGCCGAGCCCATCTTTTCTTCTTCCTTTTCCAAGCTAAGTCCAGGTTGGCTCCCTTTCATTATTTTCATTTCAATTGAATTTAATATTAAAAAATTTACCCAATTAAAAATGGTTTTAACAAAGGGAATTTGATACTTAAGTAGTCTTAGAACTTAGTTTTAAAGGAATTTGAAAATGGATTTCAAGACCCATAATTTTCTCCCACTTTTTCTCTGTTTTTCGATGTTTCTGCAACTTTCTGTGTAGGGCTCAACATTGACATTCCAACGGCTCTTTTGGAGGAAACAATCGATCGTGGGTGGTGATCAATCGCCTATACCAACTTGGGAAACTTTTGTTTGTCTATTTAAACTTCAAACTCTTATAAGTAGGGTTGGACCTTTCAACTTGGAACATCTTAAGGCATACCTAGTGATACCAAACCTCTTCCAACCTCTCTCCATGCACTTAAATAGGTGAATCAATATAGGATCAACTTGCATATCTTAAATCCTAGATACCTTACCCAAGAGTTGTGATTGAGCATACACAAGGCACATCTTCGACACCGTCGACATCACATTGGGAAGGACATCTTCAAGAAGCACAATCTACAAGTTTGAGCTATCAAAAGGCAAATGCTTCTTAGTATTGATTATATTTTTAAATCATCATCTTGTGAAGTGGACTAAAGTAAGGAAGCTTGAACCACTATAAAAAATAAAGGGATAAGGACGTAGACCGGAGTTTGGTGGAAACATTCATAACCTTAGGCGGTTGGGTGAAATTCCCAATCAACTGGATAGGTGGAAGTCCTATTTTATTCGTGAGGATGTAATTGTAATACCTCAGTTTTTTAATGCAATAAATATATTGGCTATTATTTATTTTAATTGTTAAAAATTAAGATTTATAGATGGAATGGATGTTAGATGGATAAAAGTTGGGGCAATGGCGCAAGTATGGTCCAATGGATCATGGAAAGGATTAATTCTATTTAATTGAGTTAATGTTGTCAATTGGGTCAAATGCCCAATTGGGACCCAATGGGTCAAGATTGATTGAGGTTTAAGGTAAATGGGTAAGGAATTGACTTGATCGGGTCATGGACCCAAATAAGATCTAAGGCATGGGGCCCACCTCATCAAGTGATGTGGCAAGTGTATGTGGTAATATCAAAGTGGCATAGCCAAGTGGGACCCAAGTCCACCTCATCAAGTGAGGTGGCGTGTGGACTAAGGCACATGTGGGGCCGGCCACCATGATTGACTTGGTCAACCATGGGTGAGTTCAAAGGTGAGTCCAAAAGGATTAAGTGAGGTGAGTGGAGTTAAGGAATTAATTAATTTAGAAGAAATCCAAGTGCTTGAGTTAGGAGTTGAGTTTCTTTTAAATGAAGTGAGTTGAATGGGTGGTGAGTCACATAGAAGATGAAAAGGTGGAGTGAGTTAAAGGGGAGATGGAGGGTTTCCATCTCATGGAAACCACTAGCCACCAAAACCGTTGGAGAGGGTGTGTGTGCCATGTGTGAGGCATGCATCCACTTAGTGAGTCAAAGGGGAGGTGGAGGGTTCCATCTCAATGGAAACCACTAGCCACCAAAACCGTTGGAGAGGGTGTGTGTGCCATGTGGAAGGCATGCACCCTCTTGGTTAGTCAAGGGACTCATGGGGAAGACTCCACATTGATGAGGGTGGTTGGAGGTGGAGTCTTACCGAAAGAACCCTAAGACAAGATGGAAAGCTAACTTTTCATCTCATTCACTCTCTCCCTCTCTCTAGCTCTCCCTTGGCCGATCCTCTCACAAGACAAGAAAAAGACTTGGGGTTTTCCATTGTCAAATCCTCTCCCTCTCACCAAAAACCCTAGGGCCGACCTCTCTTTTTGAGACAAAGATAACTTTGAGTTTTCATCTCACTCTCCCTCTCTCAAACCTTCTCCTTGGCCGAGCCCTCTCTTAGGGTTTTCATCTTAAACCCTCTCCCTCTCAAGCACCACTCTTTGGCCGAAGATCAAGGAGGAAGAAAGAAAAGACTAAGGAAGGAGAAGAACGGAGGAGTAAGGCGGAACGAAAGAAAACGGAGGAGTCGCGGAATCGGTAAGTATTATTTGATAAGATTTATAAATTAAAAGGAGGTTAAGGGAACATTTCCATTTCGGATTGAAAATAGTTGGCCAAAAACTGTTATGGGCCATGGATTTGAAATCCATCCAAGGAATAAGATGGAAAAATGGACAAAACCCTAATCTTGCTAAGGGGTAAGATAGGTTATATAAATGAGGATTATTAAGGACAATATGTATATATGGCTTATGACAACATGCATGGTTAAAATGATCAAAGATCATGGTTCGGCCATTGCATGGCCGAACCCTAATCTTGACATCATGCATATTCAATATAAAGAATGGAGAATGATCAAAGATCATGGTTTGACCCTTGCATGGCCAAACCCTAGATGTTTATGTATAAGGACCATTAATGACAAAAATGATTGGATGAGGTTCGCCCATGATGTATGGCCGAACCCCATCAAATGATCTAATCATGGGTAGGTGATTTTTAAGAGAAAATGATGAACCATAGGGTTCGGCCATGCAATGGAAGTATGTTAATGATTTTAATGGGTTTTAAAGGATGAAAATGATGGAAGTATGTTAGTGATTTTAATGGGCTTTAAAGGATGAAAATGATGGAAGTATGTTAGTGATTTTAAATGGGTTTTAAATGTTGTAGATGATGATTTAAAATGAGGAGATGATGAAGAACAATGGACCATGGGTTCGGCCATGTTGTATGGCCGAACCCCATGGAAGAAATGTTGATGGATTTTGGGATTCACAATGATGAACCATGGCTAATAAGCTAAGAAGTAAATGGAGATGAAGGACCATGGGTTCGGCCATGGAGATGAAGGACCATGGGTTCAGCCATGTTGTATGGCCGAACCCCATGGATCATGTTTGTGGGATCTAAGTATGTGTAAGTGACCTAAGCGTATGATTAAACCCCATGGAGGGATTTTGTGTATGGATCTAATATTTGTAAATGATTTAAGAAAGGAAGGATGAAAATGAGACATCATGATGGCCGAACCCATGAATCATTTTGATGGGTCATTTGGTAGATCTATGCATGTTCAAGTGATTGAATGATCAAGCTAAGAAATGAGGGTTAAAATGGAAAGAAGATGGAATGAAAGAACCATGGGTTCGGCCATGTTGTATGGCCGAACCCCATGGATAATAAGGTATTTTTATCAAGTTAAATGATTAACTTATGTGATTGGATTAATAAATCAAAGGATGGAATGATGCTTGACCCATGGTGATTAAAGGACTAAAAAGAGGGGCCTAAAACCAAGAGAGTGAGGTTCAGCCATGTTGTATGGCCGAACCCCACTAATGCATTTTTTGTGGACTTAAACATGGTTCAGCCCCAATGTATGATGGAAACCTCTTAGGGGACTTAACCGGATAAAAGACTAGGATGGTAAAGGGAGATGAACCTAGGATGATGTAAGGTTTATGGAATTAAATGGATCACAAATTGATGTATGTATATGTGTTAAATGTAATAAGGTAACGGGATTTCACAAATGGTGTACGATCGGCTTGATGCGATCGGTGGTCGGTTTTTGGACGGAAACACAAGGACCTGATATTTGGACGTTGGTAGGATTCCTACCTTATTGAAAACCATGGAATATGTATATGTGATGGTTTTACTTCTATGTTAATTTTGGTATCAAAGTACTATATTTCAACTATGAGATTTTAATGCTATGATGTTTATTATTATATAGCATGTTTGCACTTGCATCTCATGCATGGCATGGGAGGCATCAAATGAGGGGAGTCCATGCTCCATTTGGATTTTCGATAAACAACCGTGGGGAGGAATCCACACTGATTCCAATGGTTGTATGCTTGAATTGTAACCGGAGTCCACGCTCCGTTCGGTGGGATAGATAAGGCATTTGTTAGGAGAGATATACTGTGTTTGAAATGTAACCGGAGTCCACGCTCCGTTCGGTGGGACCGATAAGGCATTCGTGGGGAGTCATGACAATACCTTGATGTGGATTATCCATCAAGAGGAATACTATGTGATTGTGATATAGATGATGGGTGGGATTCATGGCATATGACACCATGACATGGCATTGACTTACATGGTTTTGATATTATATGTATCTATGTGATTTTTATACTAACCCATGTGTTTGACCCTACCTGGAGTACCTACTGGGCGCGTTGTCTAACGCCCTACTTCTACCTTAGATGATGACACAGGAAATGGATAGAACAGAGGACGCAATCGGAGCCAAGCTTAAGAGCTTGGATAATCTAGTTTCATTTTATTTAAGTTTATTTATGGACAATGTAATTTGACTAGTTAGTATTTGTGACTGTAATAACTTAGACTATTTGCTATAGTTTGGATTTTAATTTTGGACATTTTAACTTAAGGTGATTATTATTTAGTGATGGACTTCCTTGCTATTTAAAATTGGATAGGTTAGAACTCTATTATAATTCCGCACTATGTTTATTCCGCATGTTTAGCCTTAGTACGTGTGAACCGTTTTAGTGGATTTGGTTCACGCACACGTATGGTTGGCCAGTTATGGGCCGGGCTTTGGAAACTCGGACTTAGCTCGCGTCGTGACGTCCCGCTCTCTCTCTTTTATGTCAAAAAAAAATATACTCTGATTTTCGGCGAGTGAAAAAGAGCGGGGCGTTATAGTAATTCCCCACATAGTGTATTTGAATAGCCCAAGGTTGGGTGAGTCCAACAGTGGATTTTGGTTTGTTTAAACTGAACCACTATACATCTTGTTTTATGGGTGTTTGGTATTATCTTTGTGTGATTGATCTTTTATTTGCACACTCTTGTATCACACAATACACTTATCTTGATTAATTTGTTTTATCCACTGCAAATCATTTTAATTAATAAAAAAATTTGTGAAGACCATAAAAATTGGTGATTGCCCTGTTCATCCCCCCCTCTAGGGTCAATCTTAACTAGCATTCTAGTACATTGGGAACTTTCAATTGGTATCAGAGCCTCGTGCTCTTCATAAAGATCTAACATCTGAGTTGATCCGTGCTAGAACATCATCATGGATTCCCGAAATTTTTTCTATATTCCTCCATTGTTTGTTTTATCTATATTGGTTTATTTGAAAACAAAAATAGAGAATATTTTGGCATCCTATGAGGAAAATGATTGGTCCTTTATCCAAGAAGTTTTTACTGAGAACATTTGCAATTCTTTGGATAGTTCAATGGATGGCTCCACCTCTCATAACCAAATGGAGAATCATGTGAGATGTGTAAATTTCAAATGTTTCATTGCCTCCATTGATGAACAAGTGATATCCTCAAGTGAAGAAGATGATTGTGAAGAGGATCTTGAAGAGGAAGATGACCTCCAAGAGTCCTTTAATGCCTTGTACTTAGAGAGTATGAGATTGGCTAAGGATATTGATAAGGGAAAAATTGAGAATGCTAAACTCTCTAGCCAACTTCAAGATGCTAATATGGAAAATGATCTTCTCTCATCAAATTTGAAAATGCAAATTATGAAATCTTGAATATGAGAGAAAATCAAAATTTGCTGCAAGGAAAATTAAAAGTTTTTGAAAAATGAAAACTTGAAGCTCAAGGAAGTTGGAAAATGTCTTGGAGATAAAAATGTTAAAAAATCTCAAGACATGGCTACCCAATGTGAACTAAAATTGGAAGAACTTATTTTGGGTAAGTCTCATGGTGATTGGCATGGTAATTCTCAATCAAACCTAAAGAGACCCATGAACCAATCCATACTAGGTAAAAGCCACACCACACACACTTCTATTATAAAATGTTTTTATTGTGGTTTAATCGGGCATTTCAAACATTAGTTTAAAATAGGAAGAATGAAAGTTAAAAAACAAGTGGCTAATGGTCTTTCTCCAAGTGCAAAGAAGAGAAAGAATGAGGTGATTGGAAATTCACATCTTGCAAAGAAGAATAAGGTAAATTATTTTGAATATGTGAATGTTCCTAGGAAACACAAAGCACCTCACATCAAGCATCATCCCTAAAATGGAAAATCAAATAGGGATAAGTTAAGGCCTCCTCATACCTTGGATAAGAATATATTTATGAGGGTCTTGTCTCAAACCTCTAAAATTGGGCCAAATGTTCAAATTGGAAGAATTAATCTGGCCCTCGTGCAGCGGACTCCGAAGAGTCGGTCAGTTGAGATTCTTATCTTGTCAGTGAGACATGATACCGTCTTAATCTTACTTCGAAAGATTCATACTTCCGGTTTCGCTCTGATACCAATTGTAACGCCCTGCCCTTTTTCACTAACCGAAAATCCGAGTCTATTTTTTTTTTGAAAATAAAGAGTGAGAGAGTGGGACGTCAAGACGTGAGTTAAGTTCGAGCTTCCAAAGCCCGGCCCTTAATTGGTCAACTATACGTGTGCGTGGATTAAGTCCACTAAAACGGTTCACACGTAATAAGGCTAAACATGCCGAATTATAATAGAGTTACTATCCTATCCAATTTTTAAGTAGCAAGGAAGTCCATCACATAATAATAATCACCTTAAGTTAAAATGTCGAAAATTAAAATCCAAACCATAGCAAATAGTTTTAAGTTATTACAATCCCAAATGCTAATTACTCAAATTACATTGTCCATAATAAAACTTAAATAAAATGAAAATAGATTATCCAAGCTCCTAAGCTTGGCTCTGATCGCGTCCTTCGCTCCGTCCATTCCCTGTGTCATCATCTAAGGTAGAAGTAGGGCATTAGACAATGCGCCTAGTAGGTACTCCGAGTAGGGTCAAACACTTCGGTTAGTATAAAAATCATATAGATATATATAATATCAAAACCATGCAAGTCAATGCCATGCCATGGGTGTCATATGCCATGAATCCCACCCATCAACCATATCACAATCACATAGTGTTCCTCTTGATGGATAATCCACATCAAGGTATTGTCATGACTCCCTACGTATGCCTTATCGGTCCCACCGAACGGAGCGTGGACTCCTCTTTTTCATTACAAACATCATAACCCGGAATCAGTACGGATCCCTCCCCACGTGTGTTTATCGGATATCAGAATGGAGCGTGGACTCCCCTCATTGATCCCTCCCATGCCATGCATGAGATATGAGTGTAAACATGCTATTCATATTACACATATAGCATGAAAATCCCATCATTAAAACATATCATTTGATACCAAAATAATTCATTGCACACAGAATTAAAAACATCACATATACATATTCCATGGTTTTCAATAAGGTAGGAATCCTACCAACGTCCAAATATCGTGTTCTTGCGTTTTGGTCCAAAAACCGATCACCGATTGTGTCAAGCCGATCGTACACCCGTTTGTGAAATCCCGTTACCTTATTACACATGAATAAATTAAATCGATGTCCCATTTGATTTCCATCATTCCATGTTCATTTCCACCTACGATTATAGTCCTTAGCCCGGTTAAGACCCCCAAGGGTTTCAGCCATACCTTAGGGGTGAACAATGTTTAAATCCATAAAAACTCACTAGTGGGGTTCGGCCATACAACATGGCCGAACCTCACTCTCTTGGTTTTGGACCCCTTTTCCTTTGGTCCTTGTTTCATCTTAACCAATGCGGGTCCAACATCATTGCATCTTTGATTTATTAATCCAATCACATAAGTTAATCATTTACTTTGATAAACAACCTAGGTCCATAAAATGTCATCCATGGGGTTTGGCCATACAACATGGCCGAACTCATGGTTCTTCCATCTTATCCTCTTTCCATCTTAGGCATCATTTCCTTTCCCTTTCATTTCTTAACTTGTTAACCCATAAAAATTATCCATGGGGTTCGACCATACAACATGGCCGAACCCATGGTGCTTCATTTTTTTCCTCTTAGTTCCTAACTCAATAGTTCATTAACATAACCATAGATCCATAAAATTTCCTCCATGGGGTTCGGCCATACAACATAGCCGAACCCTTTGTTTCATCATTTTTCCTCCTCATCATCCTATTTTCCATTTCATATCATTTTGAGGATGGTCTTCTTATAAATCACATACAGCAAGTTTTAGATCATTTGATGGGGTTTGGCCATGCAACATGGCCGAACCTCATCCAATCTCTTTGAGTCCTCATATGGTCCATAGATAAAACTTAGGGTTCGGCCATGCAAGGGGCCGAACCATGTTTTTCCTTCCTAATATTCAATCATGCATGTTGTCATAGATCATGTATACATATAGTCCTTAACAACTTCATTTATATAACCTATCTTACCCATTAGGGTTTTGTCCATTTTTCCAATCTCAAAAAAACCATATTTTGGATTTTGAATCATACTACACTTTTATGTCCACCTCATTGACATTCCTTGGATGGATTTCAAATCCATGGCCTATAACCATTTGGCCAAACTTTCCAATCCGAAATGGAACCCATGGTTTCGGCCATTCCATAGCCGAAACCATGGTTCCCTTAGCCTCTTTCTAATTAATAAATCTTGTTAAGAAATACATACCGATTCTGTGACTCATCCGTTTTCTTTCGTTCCGTCTTGCTCCTCCATTCTTCTCCTTCCTTGGTCTTTTCTTCTTCCTCCTTGATCTTCTGCCAAAGAGTGTGGAGAGGGAGAGTGTTTGGGGTGAAACCCTAAGGGAGGGTTCGGCCAAGGAGTGAAGGTTTGAGAGAGGGAGAGAGAGAGAGAGAATGAGAGGAAACTCTAAGTTCTCTTTGTCTTAAGGAGGAGGGAAGGGGGGGGGGGGGGGGTCGGCCTTAGGGTTTGAAGATTGAGAGAGGGAGAGGAGGAGATGACAAGATGGAAAGTTTTCTATCTTTTCCTCCAAGGGTCGGCCAAGAGTGTAGTGAGAGGGAGAGAGTGAATGAGATGAGAGCCCTAGGGTTTTGGTTGATGCTAACCCTAATCTCCCCAACCATCCTCATCAAGATGGGGTCTTTCCCATGTGTCCCTTGGCTAACCAAGAGGACACATGCCTTACACTTGTCCCTCTACCCAACGGTTTTCTTGTCTAGGGTTTCCATGAGATGGAAACCCTCCACCTCCCCTTTGACTCACCTAAATCCCTTCACCTTCCATGTGACTTACCACCCATCCAACTCACTTAACTTAAATAAAACTCATTCTCCTAACTCAAGCACTTGAATTTATTCTTAATTAATTAATTCCTTAACTCCACTCACTTCACTTAATCCTTTTGGACTCACCTATGAACTCACCCATGGTTGACCAAGTCAACCATGGTGGCTGGCCCCACATGTGCCTTAGTCCACACGCCACCTCACTTGATGAGGTGGACTTGGGTCCCACTTGGCTATGCCACTTCCATATTACCTCATACACTTGCCACCTCACTTGATGAGGTGGACCCCATGCCTTAGGTCTTAATTGGGTACATGACCGATTAAATCCATTCCTTACCCATTTACCCTAATCATCAATTCATCTTGACCCATTGGGTCCCAATTGGGCATTTGACCCAATTGACCACATTTACCCAATTAATTAGAATTAACCCTATCTATGATCCATTGGACCATACTTGGGCCATTGCCCTAAATCTTATCCATCTAACATCCATTCCATTTATAAATGTTAATTTTTAACAATTAAATTAGAAAATAGCCAATATAATTATTGCATTGAAAATCCGGGCTATTGCATGAACTTTTCTCCATGCTTGTGAATCGTATTGTTGATCCAAATGTGATCAAATGCTCAAATTGGTAATCCATTCACATACCATTCAAAAATTTAGAACCTAATTGGAGTATCTTTAGTTGAATGGTAAATGTGGTGAAAAGCATGGGGAACTGTAACACCCCGCCCTTTTCACTCTAAAAATCAGAGTTTATTTTTTATTTTTTAAATTATAATAAACAAGTGATCGGGGCGGAATGTCACGACGCGAGTTAAGTTCGGACTTCTCAAGTCCGACCCTTAACTGGCCAAGCCCATGTGCGTATGAACTAAGTCCATAAGAACTGATCCGCACATGGTACCAATAAGACTTGCGGAATAGCTTAATCTTAGTCTAACTGCGGGTTATAATAGATCCTAAGATTACTCCATTTTACATCTTTAGATAGCAAAGTACATGATCATAATCTCCAAAATTACTAAAATAACCTCAGATTAACATTCATTCCAAATCATCCAAAATAAACCAAACCATAGTAACTAGTTAACTACATTATTACATGCCGACATCATCTAACTATCAAATTACATTGTCCATATAAAAGTCCATAAGTCAATCCATTAAAAGTCCATTCAAAGCCCAAGCTTCTAGGCTTGGTTTCCTTCACGATCCTCGTTCTTCCCCTTTCCTGCGTCATCCACTAAGGATAGAGATAGGGCGTTAGATCAACACGCCCAGTAGGTGTTTCCGATTAGGTCTACCACAAGGTTAGTAACAAAACATGCAAATAATAGAATAATACATGTTCATCAAAATCTCATGAAAACAATGCTATATATGAAATGCACATGTAATGAGTCCCACCCATCACAAGTATACATAGCTTCCTCTTGACGGGATTCTCATCGTCAAGGTACCCCACAATGGTCTTTCAGATGCCCCGACGGAGTGTGGCCTCCGGATTCCTCTTGATGGGATTCTCATCATCAAGGTACCCACCCCACAGTGGTCTTTCGGATGCCCCGCCGGAGTGTGGCCTCCGGTTTCCATAATCACCACCCCATGCCATGCATGAGATGTCCATGATTTCATGCCATTTGTAAACACATCTTAACATATAAAACCACTTTGAAACATAATAACTTAGCACATAATTCATCAAAATTACGATAAAACATCAAATATGAGTGTGGTTCAAAAAGGTAGGAAACCTACACAAAGTCACTTAGATTGACCGTTCTTTAAAACCGTCACCCGTTCACGACTTGAATACCGTCCAAAGAGTCCCGTTACCCTATTTATACAGTAGCAAGTCAAACATATATCCATATCATTTCAAACTTAGTCTAAGTCCCAAAAACCACTTTGTGGGATTCGGCCATACCCCATGGCCGAACCTCACCCACCTAACTTTTGGTCTCTCTTTTTATTTAACTAAAACCATTCAATTAACTCAAACTTCCAAATGAACCTTGGTAGGGTTCGGCCATACAACATGGCCGAACCTTACCACTTTAGTTTTGGCCCATATTTCAAATCCTTTGGTCATTTCATCTTTGATCATTTCACCTTTGACCATTTCATCCATATTTACAATAATGCCATTATACTAATCTTTGTCTAATTTTTCTTAAAAACCAAAGTCCATAACCAAACCACCTTAGTGGGGTTCGGCCATACAACATGGCCGAACCTCACCACTTGATTTGGTCCTTTAAATCCTTCATTCACCCATCTCCAATTACCCTAAGTCCACCAAATGATCATTTGTGGGGTTCGGCCATACTACATGGCTGAACCTCACCCTATGGATTTTTATCCCATGTCCCATCATTTATCATGGTTGATCAATATAAAATCCATAACTAAGCATAGGTGATTCTTAAATCAAAAGCATAAAACAAACCATAATTTCCAACATGATTTTAATCCAATTAACCCATCAAAACAGTCCATGGGGTTCGGCCATACACATGGCCGAACCCTATGGTCCTCTTAACTCAATGATTCCATCATTTATCATATTAGGCTCAACACTTTTAGCCATAAGGACCATATGGTTCAGCCCTCCAATGGCCGACCAACATATTGCACTTATCTTCATTCAAAAACCCTTTTAAAACTTTCATTACATAATATGGATTTTATCTCTCAAAAACCCTAAAAATTCACCAATTCTTTTCATGGGGTTCGGCCATCCCAAGTGGCCGAACCCTATGATCCATTTCTTATCCTTTTTACACATCATTATCCATTCATTTTCTTCCATAGGGTTCGGCCATACTCATGGCCGAACCTATGGTTCCTTTACCTCTTCATTTAAACTTCATAGCCATGATCATACCCTTTGATGGGTTCGGCCATACATCATGGCCAAACCTAATCACCTCCTTTTCATACTCAATGGTTTTTGTACATCCCTTTTTAATATTTGAACATACAATGGACTGATCATGTTTCTTTGGTTATCTTACTAAATAAAAGTTATAGAACACCTACTGTTTCCGCGACTCCACCGATTTGATTTTTGCTTGTTCTTCCGTTCCTTTTGCTCCTCTTAGATCCTTAGCCTTCCTCCTTCCTTCCTGTCCTTTAGCCAAGGTTAATCTTGCTGGAAACTCCTTGAAATAATTCGGCCAAGATATTGATTTGAGAGAGAGGGAGATAGAAATTTGATCTTGAGTGGAAGTGACAACCTTGATGCCAAACTCTTTTGCTCTATGTGTATTTTGTCTTAGTGGAAGAATCAGCCAAGGACTGATTGGTATGGAAGACAATCAGCCAATGCCTTTGGTCTTGAGAGATGAACAACGTCCAAGAGAGGGAGAGAGAGAGAGAGAGAATGAAACTCTTTCTTTTGGCTAATGAACTTCAGCCCAAGGTTAACACTACATGTAACTCCCCTCCCATTAACTACCATAACTTATTTCATTTGGGGGTTTCATCCTTGAGATGAAACCCTCCAACGGTTTCTTGGCTCTTGGCTGCCCTAGATGCAACCTACCTCATCACTTCTCCATGTGTGAAACCATTTTGTAACTCCCATTTGCTTAATGCCTCCCTTGGGGTTTCATCCTTGAGATGAAACTCCCAAGGTACCCAACGGCTAGCTTTGGTTGACCTTGTGTAACTCCACAAGCCTACTCATCTTCCATCTTGGGGGTTTCATCCTTGATATGAAACTCCCATAGCATCCAACGGTCACATTTGAATAATACACTCCATAACTAACATCTTCCATTATGTGCTCATGTGGGAGTTTCATCCTTGAGATGAAACTCCTACATGCCAACGGTTTTGTGTCTTAATCTTTTACCCAACCATCCTTCCCATTGGCTGCCCATTTGAAGTCCCATGCATAGCATAAATCTCCATGCAATTCCAACGTGTAGTAAGTTTGAATTTAAAACATAACTCCTCACATATGTAACTCCCAAAACCGCTCCCCATTCATTTCTTATCTAGGGGTTACATGCATAGATTAGACCCTCCATGCAGCCAACGTTTTTCTTGTTTTAGAATTGGAATTAAAAACACTCCACTCTCATTCACACACTTCACTCACCTACAATTAATTTAACTCTCTCAACTCAACCCATTTAACTCATCAATTTAATGCAACTCAACTCATAAATTCAACTCAACTAAACTCCACCATTTACTTCAATTCAACCCAAACTCAAACATTAATTCATCTTAACCAATTAAGCTTTGAGCTCACCTAATGGCTAATCATATCATCCACGACCCATTGGGTTCCATTTGGGTCCTTTGACCCAATTAACCACTTTGACCCAAATAAATGTACATTACCCATTTAATTTAATTTAATCCCATAACACCTACATTGGGTCTTATTTGAACAATGGGTTCCACCATTTTCTCATCTACAATCATAACCCTTTAATTCATAACTCCGATGGCATTTTCGTAAATATTGATATATTGAAAAATCTAGGGTATTACAGGAACAAACCTTGGCAAACACTTGTGTTGAGTCTAAAAATCTTACATTTTTACCCTTTAATTATAATTAAGTTAGCCTTGATTTTGTATATAAAAGATACGTTTAATGGTTCTAGTTTTGTAGATAAAAAGAAGAAAAAATAAGATTCATGCATAACACAGTGGATAATTGCCGGAAGAGAGCTGAAAATGGAAAATTTAATTTCATAATTAATTCATGCCACTTTAGGGTTTTTAATGTAAATTGGATAATCTAGATCCGTTTACGAGAGTCTAGATTTATTCAATATTTAGAATTATAGTGGTATTGATTAATTATTTAATTTTAAAATCAAAGTCTGCAATAAAAAAAGCCAAGAGCTGAAATCAAGATCCATGGGCCAGAGATCCACTGCAATTGGTCCAAGCTTTGTTCCAAATACTAGACACTGGACCAGGCCAAGCACTTCAAGAGCATTTCCCAATGTGGGCTAGGCCAAAGTGAATTCAAGCCCAGCAAGCTTGTCCAAGTCTCCAATTCAAGTTCAAGTCCAATTTAAAGATCCAATGCTCCAGGTTCAAATCCAAGTTTACCAACCCTAAGCCCAAATCCATTTAGGTCCAAACCCAAAAGTCCATTTCCATGACCCATCTTACCCATCCAATCTTAATCATCCAATTTCCAATCTCCCATTTACACCATCCATTAGCCCAATCAACCAATCCAAACCATTCACTTCATGCATCTCATTTATCCCATGCATCTCATATCATCAAACCCTAGATCCACTTAGTCAATCCAACCCACTCATGCATCATGATTAGATTTAGGACATCCAAACCATTCATCATCTAGATTAACCATATATTTACATTCATCCATGCACCATCTATCCATCCATCCACTTAGATCATCCATCATGCATCATAGCCATTAGATCTAGGCCAATTAATTCTAGCCCTCCATTTCATGTTTCGTCTCATTAAAACCCTAGGCGTCTCATTAAATCCTAGAATTTAGGTGTTCATGCGCATAATGCATTGCATCACACGACACACATATTCTAGAGATCCATTCATGCCCATACTCCATGGTAAATCCCATTAATTCCTCTCCAAGCTTGCCACCTCACCTAGATCTTATTTCATCTCCACCTTGCTTGATTTTAGCACTATATTTTCTCCATGTATTTGATTCAAATCCCATCTAGATTCATTGCATACACCTCATTACCTTATCACGCATGCATCATTCGAATATTGCATTGATTTTATCTCATCCATGTGCATATCTCATCTAGATAGCCTCCATGTCATCTCATCTCATCCATTCATCCATCCATTCAATCTCATCCATTGATCCATAATTACACAACCCAAAACCCTAACCAATTAGCCAAATTCAAAAATCACACAGCAAAATCCTAATCCCAATTTTCACTCATTGCTTACTTGCACTCCACTCCAAGCCAACCCATCACATCTTTTTCTTTTAACGTAATGAGCCTACCCTCTCTTCTCTGTTCCTATTCCAAGATATCGAAACTGATACAAGACCAGAATTTCAAATTCATGTACACCCTTTGTAAACCCTAACCTTTTGCAATTTTTAATCCTAGCCACCCATGTTAAGTTAGATTTAATCCCAACCTTTCATCCATCAACTCAAACCTAGATTTAATCTTAGCCATCCATTCAATCCCAAGTCCTATAAATAGCCTAATAATCCACATACCAAACTCGAATTTGACTCTGGAGCCAAAGAGGACCAAAGGATTGAAAAGAAGACCAAGAGAAGACTCAAGGATACACAGAGAATTCGAATTTCACAAGTGAGTTTCTTTTGTAATTTCAATTTCCAAATATCTTGTATTCAATCAATCCCGTATTTAATTTTTTCAATAAATAATCAAAGGACAACCCGTATAGAATCTTGAAACATCCAATTTCTAAATTCCTTTTATGATTGTTCTTGACTCGATTTTAAGATTGTATGTTTAAGTATTTAATCGGACATGAAATAGTTAGGGCCTAGGTTAAGATTGTTAGATCTAAGTTACTAAGGTTTGATTTTATAATTTAAAGTTTATGAAATTAACGTTGATGATAAACATGAATTGGAACTTAAATTTTTATGTGAATTTCAAATCTAGGTCTTTTGTTTATTTAAATATTTTTGGCGATGAACGGTCTTTTCCAAACAAGACAAGATGGGTATATTTACTGCATTTTTATTTCTGTCATTTATTTTTTTTGCGGATTTACTTTTTATGTTTATTTTATTTCACTTGAATGTTGTATTTTAGTTTTTCTTTTTAAATGTTTAATTCATTTAAAATGTTTTTATTTCATGTATTTAAAATATCCTTAACAACTTGATTAACTAGTTAGAATTAAATTTAATTAGGTCTAGATTTTGTGAATTAGGATGTGCGGTGAGATTGTTTATAAACTCTTAATTAAAACATTGTTTTAATCACTTTTAATCAATGCTCTAAAATTGTTGATCTATTTATTTAATTGAAGATTTGATTAGTTGGAAATATACTTTTAAATATTAAAATTGATTTTCTATCCTAAATTTAATTTTAAATGTTGGTTTTCTAAGAAACATAAAAATTGAAGCGTGTGTATTTTGAATTTCATATATTTTGAATGTTTCCTTTAGGTTCGACCTTGCACTTAATCACTGTACTATGAATGGTTCGTGCGCTTGCGAGATTTACAAATTTAAAACAAATCAACAAGTTTTTGGTGCCGTTGCTGGGGAAACAATACAAATACATGTTCTTGAATTTTTATGGTTTTTGGAAAACACTTTTATTTTTGGAATCTTTTAATTTAGGCAAACTCTCTAAAATTGGAAATTTCTATTTTTAGAAATTCTAATTTTGGAAAGTTTTCTAAAATTAAATTTTCTTTAAAAATATAAGAGATTTAGAATTTTATCTAAGTTGTGAAATTTTGTTAAATCTAGATATTCTATTAATTTTTTGAAAGTTTCTATTTTTGTAGAAAATTTCCATTTTTGGAACAAGGTTCTATTTTTGTGGAAAATTTTCTATTTTTGGAAAAGTGATGAAATCATTTAATATCTTCCTTTAGCCTCTCTTGAATCTTAAAAATATAATCCATTTTAATGAAATCTTTGTTTTGTAAATAAATCTATTTTTGGAAAGTTTTAAAATTTCAGTCTATGGAAAATTTTAAGATTATCTATTTTTGGAAACAATCTATTTTTGAAATTGTTCGATTTTGTAGACGTCTAATTTTGGAAAGTTCTATTTTTGGAAAGTTTTTAAATTTGGATCTTTGATTAATTTTTTATTAAATGATGGCTTTAATTTAGAAATTTATTTACAATCTCAAATTATTCTAGGACACTTAATTAGACTAATTATTTTAATCTTAATCTAGTTGTAGTTTAGGATTTTGCATTTAGTTAGTCCATGCATTTTTTAGTTAGCATCTTCACCTAGGTTGGTGTTTTATTTTCAAGAGTTTTGAAAATCACGAGTCAAAGTTGCTGAAATTGGAGTGCATTGGCTAAGGTAAATGCCTAACTAGGTTCTTTTAGTTTTTATTTTCTCATGCATTCATATAGTTTTTATTATGATGTTTTTGCATATATTACTTGCATAAAAAAATTGCATATTTATTTTGCTCATCCATTTAGGTTGCTAGATTCATGCATTTAGTATAGTTTGTTTGCTTATTGCTTTGCATATTTGTTTGATGCTTGCATTGCTAGATTAGGTTGCATTCACATAAAAAAAAAAAAGATTAGTAATAAAATGGTTCATGCATTTTAAATAAAATTAAATTTGGAACCATAGGTTAGTATTTAAGGTTTTTCATGCTCAATAGGACAACCTTTTATTCAAGTAATTTTAAATAACCAATACTAGTTTTTCTTCAATCATGGCGTATAGGATTAGTTCTGTCACCAAGGTGTAAAAATCCTAAGGATAAGTGGAACATAAGCAGATGCCAGGTGCTCCTCCACTTACCTGGCCATGATTGTGGTTAAACTTTTAATTGGAGATTTAGAATTTTTGGAGAAAAGATTAGGAGCTAGTCTAGAGACACTAGGTTAGTCTAGGTTTTTATTTTTAGTCTTAGGTCATTTATTTTGTGTGAATTTGTTTTGTCTTGTATGGTCTTGTTTGAGTAACAATGAATATTTGGAGGCGTGATTCAAATAAGCGATTGGGTAGAGTTAGGTCCCCAATTGGTGAACCCCAAGTTAGTCATCAATCTACTTTGGAAAATAATATGGTTTTTGAAGTCATGTTAGTCTCAACACTAGCATCTTCGTCAAATCTCGAGAGTTTCAACCGAGATGAGGATAGTCTGACTAGGGAAGTTGATAATTCGAGCATCTAAGTAAAAAAAGAGTCTCAAATAAAGGACGAGCCTGTCAATGATAGTGAGATACAGCCCGCACCGGACTGTATCCCTTTTGATTTAAATGATCCATGGGCTTTTGTCATAAGAGTAGGAGATAATAAGTGGGAAAATAAATACTTGTCCCATGATGTTATGTACTCATTGGAGCACATTCACCATCACCATTTACCGAGCTTAATAGAACTCATTCAAGAAGGCCAAGGTTGTTTTATATGCGAAAAAATAATTGAGTTTGCATCTTTTATAGGTTTCTTTTAGAGTCAATCTAGAAAGTCAGTTTAGGTTGGGTTAGTTTTTAGGATGCTTCACTTAGATACGTCGAAACCCAAAATTTAACAATGTCTAGACATTTTGCATCTAACCGTTGAACATTGAGGATAATGTCAAATTTAAGTTTGGGGGTATCTAGGAGTTACATTAGTAGAGTCTAATAAAAAAAAAATTCAATCAAGGGAAGAGTAAGTGAAGACTGAGACTAATCCTTGAAAAAAAAATATTTAGTCTAAGTATTTTTTAGCATTAAGAGGTGAATAAAATTTTTTATATCACACTTTTTCAATTAACTTTTAATAGAGTTTATATTCGGAATAAATTTACACAGCCATGTTAAATTGAGTTAGAAAAGAAAAAATTCCACAAAGGAATACTAGTGGAGACTTAACCCAGTGAGTTTTAGTGCCAGTCTATTTTTCTGAGGGATTTAAGTCAATCCATTTTTGTTTCTTCAAATTTTGGTCATAATTACTGAGAACGCCATTAAATTTGAGTTAGAACATTTGAAATTTATTTAAAACAAGTAAATCACTGTATGAAACGTAGAATATGATTTAGGCCATTTTTGGATCGTTTGAGCCTTCATGCCTACTTATCTTTGGTCAAATTTATCCTAATAGTTCCCAGTTGAGCCTTTAATTTAGCCTGTTTTCTTAATCAGCCATGTTTACCAAACCCAACTCTGATTTTGGAGGCTGAGCTTCATTAAAAATATATCTGTGACCTATTCATAGAAAATGTTAGAGATGACAAATATTTGGATGGTACTAAAAAACAAGGGCACAAGAAAAGAAAAAGAAGAAAGTAACACAAAAAGAAAGGGAACATCTTGACATCAAAAGAAGGATGTGAAAAAAATGATGAATATTTTGAAAACTGCTGAAAAGAAAAAAAATAGAGGAAAAATATCCTGTCATATATCTTAAAGACCTCTAACCTTTTGATTAAAATATTTATTCTTAGAGTCTTATTATCCTTCTTTGATTTGACATGATCCCAAGCCACGTTTCATCCTAGTAGGAAGTCCTATTGATCTTAAGTTGAAATATGATATTTCATGTGGAGAATAAAGGAAGAAAAATGATAATGTATAACTCAACGTTCTCAAAAAGTGGCGTCCATTCATGAGATCCAATAATTATTTTCTTTGTCATGTGCTGTCTATCTAATACATATATGAGAAATTTTGAATTTGAATATACAAACTCTGCTCACATATACCTTTGAGAGAAAATAATCCAACCTCTGAGCGTTAATCTTTCTGAGAGATATCTAGTCAGGTTTGAAGTCAAAGCGCATCTTCCGATGTTAGGTACGAAACTTGTGTCTATTTGGAAAAGAAAACTAATTTTAATATTGGCTAATCGCACGCTACACTCCGAATATAAGTCTTATAAAATAAATTTTAGAATCGTATGATGTCTAGATTTTTATGAGCTTGTTTTTGCCGAATCTGAAACTAAGACTATACAAAATTGGATGTTTGTGGGTAACATCATTGTAAGCCGTCACGAGACTATAACTCGTCCACTAGGGGTAACCTAGGGGTTTAAAGGCTTGTTGCATACGCTAAATGCAATCGAGAGTGCCAACGAAAGTGGTGTAGTTTTTAGATTTAAATTTAGTTTTTAGGTCTAGGTTAGGTCTTGTAAAAAATAAAGCTTTAAGTTAGTATTAGGTTTAGATTAAGGATTTTTAGTTTTTAGATTTTTACACTTAGGTTTTTATTTTTAATTTTTGCTCGAGGACTAGCAAAATCTAAGTTTGGGGGTATTTGTTGAGTCTAAAAATCTTACATTTTTACCCATTAATTATGATTAAGCCAGCCTTGATTTTGTATGTAAAAATACGTTTATGGTTTTTTCTAGTTTTATAGATTAAAAGAAGGAAAAACAGGATTCATCATAAAACAATGGATAATTGCGGGAAGAGACTAAGTTAAGATTGTTAGATCTAAGTTCCTAATGTTTGATTTTATAATTTAAAATTTATGAAATTAACGTTGATGATAAATATGAGCTGGAACTTATATTTTTATGTGAATTTCAAATCTAGGTCGTTTGTTTATTTAAATATTTTTTGCGATGAATGGTCTTTTCCAAACAATCACCTTTTACGTTACTGCATTTTTATTTCTGTCATTTATTTTTCTTGCCAATTTACTTTTCATGTTTATTTTATTTCACTTGATTGTTGTATTTTAGTTTTTCTTTTTAAATCTTTAATTCTTTTAAAATGTATTTATTTCATGTATTTAAAACCTCCCTAACAACTTGATTAACTAGTTAGGATTAAATTTAATTAGGTCTAGATTTTGTGAATTAGGATGTGTGGTGAGATTGTTTATAAACTCTTAATTAAAAATATTATTTTAATCACTTTTAATCAATGCTCTAAAATTGTAGATCTATTTATTTAATTGAAGATTTGATTAGTTGGAAATATACTTTGAAGATTAAAATTGATTTTCTATCCTAACTTTAATTTTGAATGTTGGTTTTCTAAGAAAAAAAAAATTGAAGCGTGTGTATTTTGAATTTCATATATTTTGAATGTTTCCTTTGGGTTCGACCTCGAACTCAATCGCTGTACTATGAATGGTTCATGCGCTTGTGAGATTTACAAATTTAAAACACATCAACAACTTGCATGCTTTACATGGAGATCATTTTTTTTGCACCTATCTTTGATCCCATATAGGTATATCTTGGTGCAAATTGAAAGTACTTTGCAAGTGTTTGTTTGATATGGAATGACATGAGATTTTATCATTGGTGTATATTTTTGCATGCCATATATCTCTCATACTTCATTTCTATACTCTTTGTTGGTATATTCTTGAGAAATGATTGTATGTTGTGTGTTTTTGGTTTTCATTCCTATTCTCATCATTGGAATATATCATGAGGAATGATTTTGGTTCATGAAACATCAAGCTCTTGCTAAACCTAAGAATGCCTTATCATATGACATCACAGATGGACAATGAACTTCTAAATTGGTAAATTAAAAATGGCCAAGGTTATTGTATTGGATTGGATCAAAATTTTAGTTGGATTCAAATTGGTATATTGATCCAAGATCCAAGTTTTTGTGCCTATGCTAATGCTCCGGCTTGCCGAGTCACCTATTTGTCAAATTCGTGACCTCAATGAAGCATTGTCTTGGAAGATTGAAGCAAATGAAACAAGCCTTAAAGCAATGAAGATCAGTTGAAGTTTCCAAGTTCGTCACATGTATGGTAATCACACAGGTAAATTGGCCATAAATGATCTTAGGTGGAATCCACATCCTTAGTGGATGTTGCCTAGGCTTAGTGAAACAAGTTGGTAAATACATAATCAAGCCTTAGTGCACCCTGGACAAACATAGAACCAAATGGGACAAACATTAAAAATCTAGTAAATTGTTAGGTAGACACGTCGAGTCCACTGACCCATCTGTGAGACTGAAAAGACCCTTCGTGGTCATCGACACGTCGACCGGATAGACAAAGGTTCTAGATTGGAAGGATTGTCATTCGGGGTTGCTCTCAGATCGAGTGTATCGAGTTCACCAACCCCTCGGTGAGACAAGATCGACCTATCGAGGTCATCGATACGTCGATTGGAAAATTCGAGTTTCTGGTTGGAAATAGACTGTAAAACCAGGTTGCTCTGAGATTGAGTGTCTTGTGCACATCGACACATCGATAAGGAAAGATAGACCCATCGGTGCGCACGACACATCGACCTGGGTTGAGTTTGAGCTCTGGAACTTAGAACTCAGAACTCTGGGTACTCTCAGATAGACACATTGAAATAAACTACCCATCGAGAGTACCAGGACCAACCTATCGATGAACAAACATGTCTACCTGGGTTTGACAAATTTTTGGGACTGAAACTCTGTCTGCACCTTAGGTCAATACGATCGACAAGATCGACATGTTGAATATGAGTATGTCGACCCATCGGTGATACTGACCATCCATTGTGACCGTTATCTATCCGCTGAGTTACAATTAATGCACAACGGTCACCTTGGCAGGGATCACTTTCGGGACTCATAGACTGTGTATCGGTACAATTCTGACTTGAACTTATCCGGTTTGCTTATTTAAGCTCCAATTTCTTCCTTGAGAGGGTTGATGTTTTTGAAAACCAAACACCTGAGAAATTATTTGAAGTCTATTCTCTTCTCACCCTCATCCTCTCTACCTAATCTTCATCTTGGAAAATCAACTATTGAGTGAATTTAGAGAGAAAAGAAGAATCATTTCTAGGATAACATTGGTGAACCTTAGATCCTAGAACCTCCCAAGCTTGTGATTGTGCATACATTGGTATATCATCTACATCAAGAAGGTCAAGCAAGGGAGAATCTTTGAAGCACATCTACATTGAAAAGAGGTACGAAGGTAAGTGCTTCATTTAGTTTTATTTTGCACTTATCATCTTGTAAAGTGGATTAGAGAGGGTTTACTCATAAACCACTACAAAAAAAATAGAGGGATAAAGAAGTAGACCGGGGCTGGTCTAACCTTTCAAAATTTGGAGTGTGTAGGTAAAAGTCTTACACTATTAGTGATGGTGTAATTCCCCACATAATGAATTTGGGACAGCCTAAGATTGGGTGAGTCCAACAGTGGATGTAGGAGGGTTTACTCCGAACCACTATACATCGTGTGTCATTTATGGTTGGTGGATTGTATACTCTTGCAACTTGATTAATTGTGTTAGATTGTTACATTAAGTTAGTGCCACGGCTTTGCCGAGTCCCTATGTTTGTCAATTCCATGACTCGGGAAAGAAACAATTGCTAGAAGCTTGAAGACTCAAGGTGATCAAGGGTGAAGATCATGCTCCACCGGATTAAAGCACATAGTTATGGCAATCAGAAAACAGGTATTTGACCATAGATGACTCTAGGTGGTACCCACACTTTAGGTGGACCATTCTTAGGCTTAGTAGAACAAAATGTAAAATCACAAAAAGCCTAGAGAGAAAACTTGACAATGAATTGGAAGTGAACTTGGAAATATGAATTAAATTCATTATTAGCTCGACCAGTCGTTCTCACGGACCTCTCGGTGGAGACAGGATTGACCCATCGTGGTCAAAGACTAGTTTGCCAGATTGACAAAGGTTTTGGAACATTAAACTGTCATTCTGGGTATGCTTCTGATCGAGAGTCTCGTATGCACCGACCTCTTGGTGATGAACTTAACAACCCCTCGTGGTCAAATGACTCGTCGATAATAAATTGTAAGTTCTAGTCTTTGAAGTCAGGTGGGCTCTCAAGAAAACAGACATCTCGGTATTTTAAGACCGATCGAGAGTACCAGGACCGACCCCTTGGTAAAGGGCGACAAATCGTTTTGGGTAGGACAAGTTTTAAGACATGAAACTCTGTTTGCATGGTGTTGCCCCAGATCGAGACCCTCGTATGGACCGACCTCTCGTTGCCATGACTATCGACCCATTGGCGACACTGACCTGTTGACCGGGAAAGAATTATATCGTTGGGACTGCATTTAATGCGCAACGGTCACATTGTTGAACGGTAATAATTTTAGTCACCGATCCCTCGATGCGCCAGCCCGACCTGCCGGTACATGATAGATTCCGCAACTGGTTGTCTTCTCTATAAATACCAATCTTTGTGTAACGAGTTGGTATCGTTTTGGTAAATCCATTGGACCCTCATCATTATCATTGAGCTTAAACAAGGGCCAACAGAAAGATCAGTCTCTCTTTTGTGCTTACACTTGGGAAATCTAATACAACCAATCATATGTATTGAGTTTGTGAGAGAGAAAGGGGAAATGCTATACAACTAGGATATATATTGGTAGAAACAATTTCCTAGTCACCCTGAGGCTGTGATTGCTCAACGACGGCTACAAGGCGGAGTGTCGGGATTAACTCGGGCACACATTGGGTGGCTCTTGGAGAAGCACACTTCATCAGAATCGAGCTTGAAGGCAAGTGGTTCTTGGTTTTAATTTTATTTAAAACATTATCCTATGAAAGTGGATTAAGGAGGCTTGGCTCCGGAACCACTATAAAAAGTCTAGAGCATCATTTGTGGCACATGTGGTGGGTGGAATTCCCAGCCAAATGAATAGGTAGAATTCCTATTCTACATGTGGTGGGTGAAATTCCTAGCCAAAAGTGTAAGGTGAAATTCCTACTCAAATTGTGAGTGTGTAAGTCCTCACTTAGTGGATTTGGGGTTAGCTCAAGGTTGAGCTGGTCCTAACAGTGGATGTAGGTTGGCTAACCAAACCACAATAAATTTAGTCTTATGGTGTTTGATCATTGTGTGTTTGTGTTTTAGTATTTAAGCATTCTTCTCAACACACATCACTATGCATTTGATTATCTTTATTTATACATTGTGCACAAGCATGGATAATCAACCAATATGCAAAGGTTCTAAACTTAGTGTGATCATTTAAGTAATTAAAAACAATTTATCACACTAAACAAATCTCTTGATTAATATTGTCATTCCGCTGCACTTAAACTTTAAACAATAAAGACATTTGTGAACACCATGGAAACTGAGATTGGCCTATTTACCCCCCTCTAGAGTCAATAGTGTTCTAGCACCAAAGGAAGAACTTTCGATTGGTATCAGAGCCTCGTGCTTTACATAAAGGATTTAACCATTCGAGTTGATCCGTGCTAGAACAATGGCTATAAGAGAAAGCCATGGTATTTCCAAACCTTCATTTGTGATGAAAAATGGAATGAAAAACTTTAATCGTTTTCATCCATAAATATGTTTAGAAATAGGTGAATAGAAAGTGGTCTAATCCTATGGAAAAGGTATTTGATAAACCTTCATCTTCCATGACCACTCAGCTCAAAGACCAAATAGCTTGAACTAGTGATGAAATGACTATGCACTTTAATAAAAAAGTAGTAGCGTTCATTTGTGTTGTTTCATAATATGTTTTTAAGATAATTAAAAAGATATGAAACAACAAAAGAGGCTGAAAGAATCCACTAAAAATTTCCTCTTCTAGTCCAATGGATGACATCACTTACCATGACCAATGTGTATAGGTGATTGCCTAAGTTCATCCATTGAAAAAGCCCAAGCTAACTCCTCTAGAGAAGAAGAGGATGGAGTAGAGGAACTTGATGAAGGTAGTAACCTCCAAGTATTCTATGTGGCCATGTACCAAAATGTTTGCCTCTTATGAAAGGTTAAAATCTGGAGTTTTGATTCACAAAGTCAAAAGGGAAGGCACCCAAGATTAAAATCAGATTTGAGAAAAGGCCATCATTGGATTGTGGACTTCAATTCCAAGTCTCACAATGTTATGTTTAAATGTGTGAAGGGATACTACTATGAGTATCACATTTGAAACATGATTTTGGAATCACATGTGTATCTTACCTTCAAACCATGTTCTTGTTTGATTGTTGGATTGATCTAATGTAAGATATTCGTACGTACATGCAGGTTTGCACTCTAGTATTGGAATATACTTATCTCATTTCATTTCATATGCCATGTGACTTGTGCATCTTTAGGAAATGAATGTAGTTTGAGCATTACCTTATGTATAGGGTGTGTATGGTACACATACTGTGATACCCCTGCCCCTTGTGAAACACACCAAACTGATGTGGGAAGTCCCACATCGGTTTGGAAGAAAGAGGATGGTGGGTTTATTTGAGGCCTTTTAGGCCTGGCCATGTGGGCCAAGGCCGAGGAACAAAACCGTGCGGGCTCTCTTGTGTACGAGGCCCAGAGCGGACAATATCACACTGAGTTGGACCCTAAGCCCTGTGTTCGGATCGGGTCGTTACAAATTGGTATCATAGTTGAGTTCAACACTCGGACTGTGTGGGCTTTCCTCTTTCCTTGGTGTTGTTGAGCTGGGCCAAGTCAAGATGAGGGTGGCTCGAGGCCTTAGGGGGGGTGATTGTGATACCCCTGCCCTTTGTGAAACACACCAAGAAGTCCCACATTGGTTTGGAAGAAAGAGGATGGTGGGTTTATTTGAGGCCTTTTGGGCCTGGCCATGTGGGCCAGGGTCCAGGAACAAAACCGTGCGGGCTCGCTTGTTTGCAACGCCTAGAGCGGACAATATCACACTGAGTTGGACCCTAAGCCCTGTATTCTAGTCAGGTCGTTACACATACATAGTGTCGTTTCATTCTAAGTTCTTAAACTTGTGGATCCCTTGTGGAATGAAACATGCTCTATGTCTTTAAATGGATTTTTGGTTTGGTATAAATTACCAAAAGTGTTGGTCAAAATGATCAAATATGCTTATTTGTAATCCATTTATATACCAGCTCTTTCCAAGGAATGAACCTCCTTGGAGTATGCTTAAAAGAATGGTAAAAGTGTTTATCATGTTTTGGGTAATAACATGATAATAAGCATGAGAGCTGTGTGGGTAGCGTTATACTTCATTTCCATATGCATGATTAATGTATTCAAAATGTGAAATAAATGTATGGTTTGTGCGCTTAGTGTCTCATTCCAATATCCGTTATTTTACACACTATATGGAATGAGTTATGTTCATAGACACCTTGCTTTGTTAAAGCCTGGAGATGTCGCATCTCATGACATCACACACTTGGGCAATATGCTTGAATTGGTAAATTAAATGTGCCGAACGTACTTGGATTGGATCCGTAATCCATGTTTTTGCCTACTTTTAGAGAGATGTGTTGAATCTTCTAATGGCACAGAACATGTGTGAATATATGTATCTACACTGGCATTGAAAGGTGTATAAGCAAAACTTGATGAACCATGAACATCGCAAGCACACACACACACACACACATACACACACACACACCCAGTCTTCCTTCAATTTTAAAACCCAGGTAGAAGGATGAACTAGTCGGAGGAACAGACATGTCGATACTGTTGGAAATCATAACACTGTTTAAAAAGGGGGAAAATCAAAAGAATAAATAGGTCGGTATTTCTCGACATGTCGATACAGATCGGTCGTTGGTCATGACCTGTCAATGAGTCAGAAAGATTAAGTTAAAAGGTCTCTTTTTGTGAAAATGACAAATTAGTTCAAAATTGTCGTTCCTTCTCCCACTGAGCTCTAGCAATTTGCCTTTCTCCTTTCGTGCCCTAGACCAATCGATAGGACCTCTCGGAGCGATTTCTCGTTGGAAAATCAGAGGGTTTCTGGTTCTCCTGCCTCCAGTAGCTTGAAAACCACGGATTTTGTGATTCCCATTGGTTGGGTAAGCTCTGTGCATTTTTCTCTCCTCTAGTGGTTTTGCTGTTTCTGAATTAAAGAAAAGTATAGTGGAAAATGACAAGGAACAAGTCCCCATTCATCATTGAGTCCTCTGATTTTGAGAGTGATCAAGCCACTCTATCTAAGAAACCCAAATCTCAGTGGTATCAAGGAGAATATTCGTCTCTCCTGAATACTATAGGTCGTTGAGTCAAGACCCTCTCGAGGAGATCTCACAAGAAGAGCTCACCACCACCCACACCTTGAAGGCAAATTGGTATTACCATTAGAGAACCTACCTCTTCTTCTCGGATGCCAGTCAAAGAAAGTGGAAGAAAAAAAAAACGAGTTCAGGTCACAACCTCTCTAGGGATCTTGAGTGGTGAAGAAAAAGAAATGCATGCTGAAAGTAAGTGGATTAAGGTAAAGAGGAGATGGAAACTACAGAAGCCAAATCTAACAGAGCTCTTATAAGACAACTCTATTTCCTCCTTGAAAAACGTCGGAAGTTGCAAAGAAAGATTTGGTGCTTTAGCAACCTTCATAAACGAATCAATACAAACTCTTTCCACATTCATGGAAAAACTCGAAGAGAGTCCCCAACGAAAATCCTATTTCCCTCCAGCATCACCCCCTCTGGATGGCTCTGCTTAGGATAGTTTTTCATGCTGCAATTTGGAAAAACTATAGTTTCAGTATTGAACTAAGCATCCATGATGCCCCCTCTAAAACCATATATACTGCACAATTTGTTTATCAATGAAATGATATGGTTTAATTTATTGTGTGTGCTAATTTGATGGAATGCCTTCTATCTCATGTCTATTGTTAACATGGATTTTGTGATGAGTTGGTTTTGTATTGGCATGTTAGGGAGATAAGGATCGGGCTGTGATGTTGCACACATTCTTGGAGTTTTGGGGAGCACAGAAAATGTGATGTTAGCACTTATTACTGGTCATGACAGTGTAGGGAGGAATGATGATGCAAGTTTGAAAGAAAGCTTGGAGAAACATAAACTTAGAAGCAGCTAAGTTTATGGGCGAGTTAAGTCAAAGAAAATAGAGAAGATAGCTTTAAGAATGGGGGAGAAGATTCAAAAGAAGCTAGGTAAATTAGCTTGACACCATTGGGAGATCACCTATAAGACAACACAACTCTTAAAGGGGAAGAAGAAGAAAAACAGTAATGCAGTGACAATTTGCATTGTATTGTGGGGGAGATCAATGCTTGAACGCATGAGAAACATGCATTCTTCAATGGAGAGTTAATGAGGTTGGACATGAACTCATATAGAAACACTAAATGCAAGAAGCAAGGAGGAGTGCTTGAAATCCAAAACCTTCAAAATGAAGGCGAACTAGATCTCTGCCTACTAATCTTTGTCAATTGTATGACAAAATGGGGGAGAAATTAATAGAAACTATTAGACATCAAAGCCAATTAAGGGGAGTAATTGGTATGATGGGAAGAAGCATAAGTGCTTAGGCCCCTAAAAAGAGAGAGCCATTCAAAAGCCAATGGACATGGGAATGTCTATGCTTGGAGTTTAGGAAATCAAACTTAAGAAGATTGGGGAAGAAAATCTTCTCAACACTGATAGCTTGGATATGCTATGTGTAGTGTTAGTTGCTAGGAAATCATGGTGCATGGGGGAACATGAATACAAATCTAGTTTAGTCCATGAATGCATATTTATGTTTTAGACTAACCCCTCTAATGATTTTCTAGTATTCCTTGCTTATGTGCTTGAACAAGTAAATATGAATTGAAGCAAGCTAAACAAGAATATGAGAATATCATCCAGAGACAGTGTATCATCCGGTGATTCAAGGTATGGCAGTAGTTGGTAGTTCCTATGCTTTTGCATTATTTGATTCAGGAGCATCCCACTCCTTTTTATCTGCTACCTTCATATTTGCTACTGATACTTTGCTACAACAACTGTTCACTGCACTTACTATTGTATCCCCTATTGGTGACACGTCACTGGGTCTAATCTGCACCTCTGTAGACACTGAACTTGCTGAGTTCAGATTTAGATTCAATTATCTGGTACTTGAGATGACAGAGTATGACATCATATTTGGCATGGACTGGTTGGCTACCTTCCAGGCCGGCATTGACTGTCATCTTTGTCCGGTGATATTTTGGTCACCCGAGGGAAAGTGGTTTATAGTACATCCCAACAGACAGAGCATTCCTATGAGCAGGAGATTACGTGAAGAAATGAACCATCTAGTACTGAACAACATCAGACTAGACAAGACGCCAATGGCCGAACTACCTGCGGTAGTGAAAGACTACGCAGAGGTATTTCCGACAAAACTTCCTGGTTTGTCTCCAAAAAAGGAGATTGGCTTCGAGATCAAACTTTATCCTGTCACTACTCCTGTATCATTGCCGCATTACCGAATGGCCCCAACATAAATGTCTGAGCTGAAGAAACAAATTGATGAGTTGCTCAGACTAGGATGCATCCAGTACAACACCTCATCCTGGGGAGAACCAATATTATTCGTAAAGAATAAAGATGGTACTCTTCGAACGTGTGTGGACTACAGGAAACTAAATCAGTTAATGGTCAGGAACAAGTACCCTCTACCCAGAATTGATGATTTGTTCTATCAACGCAGAGGCTCCAGCCATTTCTCCAAGATCGATCTGATGTCAAGCTACCATCAAATCCGTGTCAGGGATGAGGACATGCCTTTTGGACTCACCAACGCACCGACTGTGTTCATGGACTTGATGAACAAAATCTTCCGTCCTTATCTGGATAAGTTTGTAATTGTCTTCATTGATGATATTCTGATTTATTCCACCAATCGGGAGAAGCATGCTGAGCATCTGAAGATAGTTCTGGACACCCTGAAGAAGAATCAGTTAAATGCCAAAGCAAGCAAGTGTGAGTTCTCGCTATCTGAGGTCAACTTCTTAGGACATGTTATATCATCAAAAGGAATAGCCGTGGACCCGGCTAAAGTGGCCGCAGTTAGAGACTGGAAAGCTCCGAAGAATGTGACAGAAATCCATAGCTTTCTCGGACTGGCTGGCTACTATCGGAAGTTTATTATGGACTTCCCCAAAATTGCAGCTCCACTCACCCTACTAACTCAGAAAGGAGTCAAATTTGAATGGTCGGACGTGTGCAATCAAAGATTTGAGGATCTGAAACGGAAGCTTACCACCGCTCCTATCCTGATCATGCCGGAAAGAGGCAAGGGATATGAAGTATACTGTGATGCTTCAGGAGAAGGACTTGGGTGCTCTCTCAATCAAAGTCATCATGTAGTGGCATACGGTTCAAGGCAATTGAAAATTCATGAACGCAACTATCCCACTCATGATCTGGAATTAGCTGCAGTGGTCTTCGCTCTTAAAATCTGGAGACACTATTTATATGGTGAGAAATTTGAAGTATTTTCAGACCATAAGAGCTTAAAGTATCTATTCGATCAGAAGGAATTCAATTTGAGACAACACAGATGGATTGAATATCTGCAAGATTATGAGTTTGCACTATGATATTATCTTGGCAAGGCGAACAAACTGGCGGATGCCCTCAATCGTATGTCACATGCAATGGTTGCCAGTTTGATTATGAAGGAATGGGAAATGCTGACAACCATCTGAGAGTTCAATTTGTACATCAAAGATCATGGGAACATGTATAATCTGATGGTACGATCCAGTATGGTCTCTAAAATTGAATAAGAACAGAGGACAGATCCGTAAGTGGCTGAAATATGGGCTAAGATGTCGACTGGAGAAGATGTACCAGAATGGGAATTACGACCTGGACAAGGTCTCTCATTCTGAGGCAGGACATATGTGCCTTAAAGCTGTAGAAGAGAGTTGTTGATCGAAGCTCATCAAACAAAACTCTCTATTCATCCAGGTAGCACCAAAATGTACCATGATTTTAAAAGACATTATTGGTGGCATGGACTCAAAAGAGACGTGGCTGACTTTGTTTCTCACTGCCTTACTTGTCAGTAAGTCAAGACAAAACATCAGAAGCCGCCAGGACTGCTCAAACCTCTACCTATGCCCGAATGGAAATGGGAACATATCTCCATGGACTTTGTGACAGGACTGTCAAGGTCTTCAAAGGGTAACGATGCAATTTGGGTTGTGGTGGACCGTCTGACCAAGTCTGCACATTTTCTCCCAATCAAGATGACAGACTCATCTGAGACTTTGGGACGGCTGTATATCAAGGACATCATCAGGCTACATGGTATTCCCAAGACTATTGTGTTCGACAGAGATGGTCAATTCACTGGCAAAGTGTGGTAGAGCATGCAGTCGGCTATGGGAACAAACTTGTTAATCAACATATCTTTTCATCCACAGAACGATGGTCAGTCGGAACGCACAATACAAACATTGGAAGATATGCTGAGAGTTTGCATCTTAGACTTCAAGGGTGGTTGGGAATATCATCTACCACTGGTGGAGTTCTCATACGACAACAGTTACCAGGCAAGCCTCAAGATGGCTCCATTTGAGGCATTGTATGGTAGACCCTGTAGATCTCCAGTGTGTTGGTGAGTTTGCACTTATTGGACCTGATCTGGTTGCAGAGACCACAGAATAGATCAAGGTGATACGATAGCATCTGCTTACAGCGCAAAGTCGTCAGAAGAGCTATGCTGACAAAAAGAGAAGATTGCTTGAGTTTGAAGTGGGAGATCTAGTGTTCTTGAAGGTCTCGCCACAAAAGGGACACATGAGATTTGGAAAGAAAGGGAAGCTGTCACCCAGATTTGTGGGACCCTTTCCAAACCATGAGAGGGTGGAGGAAGTGGCCTATCGTCTGATACTCCCTGTAACGCCCGCCCCTTTTCACTATGCTACTTAGCCGAAAATCAGAGTATATATATATTTTTTTTTTGAATTAAAGAGTTACAAAGAGCGCGGGACGTCACAACGCGAGTTATGTCCGAGCTTCCACAGCTCGGCCCTTAACTGGCCAACCTTACGTGTGCGTGGAACTAAGTTCATGAAGAACGGTTCACACGTAGAAAGTAAGCTTGTGGAATATTTAACCAAATGCGGAATTATAATAGAGTCTATCCTACCAATTTTAGATAGCAAGGAAATTACATCACTTAATTAATAATAACACCTCAAAATTATAATGTCCAACATAAAGTCCAACCCATAGCAAGTGATCTAAAATATTACAGTCCAACGAGCTAAGTTACTCAAATTACATTTCCAAAATAAACTTAAGTAAATAAACTAGCTCACTCCTCCAAGCTCCTACGCTTGGCTCCGGTCATTTCCTTCATTTCCTCCATTTCCTGCGTCATCATCTAAGGTGGAAGTAGGGCGTTAGACAACGCGCCCAGTAGGTACTCCGAGTAGGGCCAACACATGGATTAGTGATAACAAAATACATAGGTAGTAGTATATCAAAACCATGCAATTAAATACAATGCCATGAAATGGGTGTCATATGCCATGAGTCCCACCCATCTTCCGTATCACCATCATACAATGTCCCTCTTGATGGAAATGCCTCATCAAGATAATTATAAACACGTAGTAACCTTCTTGTTTGAATAACCTCATCAAGATAATCATAAACACATAATGTATCTTTATCGGTCGCCCCGACGGAGCATGGACTCCGGTTTCATTTCATCCCTCCCATACTATGCATGAGATGTAAGTGCAATATGCCATATAATAATATTACAAACCATAACATTAAATCCCATCTTAAAATATGTCATTTGATTACCAAAATAAATCAAGTAAAACATTCATATACACATAAACCATGGCTTACAATGAGGTAGGAATCCTACCAAATACCAACTAGTGTTACTTTGCGTTTTCGTCCACTAATTCGGTCGTCAATCGCGCACCGCTTACGAGGTCCCGTTTACCTTATTACACATCAACAATTAAACCCAATGTTTCAGCCATGTCCAAGTCCATCAAACATATCTTAGTGGGGTTCGGCCATACACCATGGCCGAACCTCACTAACTAGGTTCTTGGGTGCCTTTTTAATCCATAGATTATTTTAATCGTGTGAGTCTAAAAACCAGCAACTCTGTGCTTCATTAACCCACACATAAGGTCATAATAAAAGTACCTAAGTCCATAACCATCCTCCATAGGGTTCGGCCATACACCATGGCCGAACCCATGGTTCTTCATTTTTGGCCATATTTACACTTTTGCCATCCTTCTTTTCTATGGCTAACTCTCATTTTATTTTTATATCCTTAGGTCCATGACTGATCCATAAACATGGATCCATGATTGATTTATTAACCATGACATAAAATCATTAAAAATCAGCCATTTACTTAACCTAATTCCCATTCATTTAAACACATGCATAGACCTTAACTTAGCCCATAAAATGGCTCACAAATGGGTCATGGGTTCGGCCATACACCATGGCTGAACCCATGATGTCTTTTTCTCACTTTTCCTTGGGTCTTTTACTACATTTTAGATCCACCACAAGGTCCCTTCTTGAGGGGATTCCATCATACATTTAGATCATCATTTTTGATCATCATTAGGTACATTTTTGAGTCCATTAAGCTACCAACATTCCCCCATGATTTTCCATATTTTATACCCATTAAAGTCACTAATACATCACCATAGGTTCGGCCATACACCATGGCTGAACCCATGGTTCATGGTTCATCCTCATTTACAACTTTTGAGGCCATAAAAATCATTAACATCTTCCATGATTTTCCTCATTAAAACTCCTTTAAAATTTATAAATATTTAACCCTTCAAAACCCAAAATCATTAACCATTGCTCCATGGTTTCTATCCTTTAAATCCCTTAAGAATTACTTAATCTCCTTCCATGGGGTTCGGCCATACCACATGGCCGAACCCCATGGTCCATCATTCCTCCAAAAATCATATTTCCATGCTTATTATTTGATAGTTTTCATACAAGAAAACCCTAGGGTTTGGCCATGCAAAGGCCAAACCAACTATCTTGATCATCGACCATATTTTGACATGCATGAGGTCCTCTCCATGAATCCATAATGTTTAGGGTTCGGCCATGCAAAGGCTGAACCATGATCCTTGACCCATCATGTCATGCATGCTTATGTAATCCAAATATGTACATAGTGTCCTTAGTATTTATCTTCCTTAATTTATCTTACACTTTTGTCCATTTCTCATCCCCCCCTTGGATGGATTTTAAATCCATGGCCCATGACATTTTGGCCACCAGTTGATCCAAGGAAATGGACTCCATGATCTCCTTTTTAACCCTTTAAAAAATAAAATCTTGTTGAGGACTACTTACCAATCTGTGGCTCTTCCGTTTGCCTCTTGCTCCTCTTGGTCCTTAGCCTTTCTCCTTCTTTCTTCTCCTTGATGCTCGGCCAAAGGTGAGCTTGATCCAATGAAATCTCCAAGGGCTGGTTTGGCCAAGATGGAGATAGGTTTGAGAAAGGGAAAGGAGGAGAGAATGGAAGATGTCCTAAGGTTTTTGGTCTTTGAAAGTGGTCGGCCAAGCTTGGGTTTTTTCCCCTTTTTTTTCTAAGTCTTTTCTCTTCTTTCTTCTTGGTATTCTTTTTGGATGAGAGGGGAGGACGGCTTGGAGAGAAAGTGAGAGATGGAGGGATGGAAATGAGATGGGAAATGGGATGGAACCCTAGACTTTTCCCATCTTGTCTTGGGTAGCTTGGGTTAGACTCCACCTCATTAAGGTGGAGTCTTCCCCATGAGTCCATTGACCAAACCAAATGGAGGTATGGCCTTGCATGCCCTTAATCCTAGGTCCCTTGTCCCTTAGTGGTGGTGGTTGGGATGAGGTGGAACCACCACCACACAATGGTCAATGCATGTCCAATCTAGGCCCCCATTTCATGGATCTTGTCTTAGCCATACCACTCTTTCATGGCTAACGGTTTTGGTGGGTCTTATCTTGGTGGTTTGGGTGGTTTCTATGAGATGAAACCACTCATTGACTCACCCATTTGACTCACCCATTTATTTAAATTTGATATCTAAGTTAGGTTATTTAATTTCCATAATTTAATTCCATTTATTTCCCTTTAAATCTTCCATGAATCCACCCATGGTTGACCAAGTCAACCATGGTGGCCGTCCCCACCAACTCCTTAATTCCCTTTGACTTATCCATGGTTGACCATCCTTGACCCAATTAAGTATCATTGACCCATTTAAATGAAATTAATCTAATCCTTGGTCCATTGGACCCCGCTTGGGCATTGCCCCAATTTTTAATCAGTTTAACATCCATTCCATCAAAATTCTTAATTTCACTCATTAAAATAAATAATAGCCAACATATGTATTAATTTCAAAATCCGGGCTATTACACTCCCTCCATCATCACTACACGATGTGTTCCATGTTTCTATGTTGAGGAAATACAATCTTGACCCATTGCACGTGCTGAATGTGCAAGACGAAGTACAAAGCGATGTATCTTACGTCGAAAGGCCTGTTAGAGTGATTGAGAAGGAACAAAGGGTGTTATCGAACAGAGCAAGTTCGTTCGTCAAAGTGGTATGGGATCGACATGGTAATGAGGAAGCCACTTGGGAACTTGAATCAGAAATGAGGATAGCTCATCATGAGTTATTTGTGTAATTTGTTTGGAACCCTACTTCGCTCGATTTTCGGGACGAAAATTTCAAAAAGAGGGTAATATTGTGACAACCCCGATTTCCTTTGATTATAATATAAAGTGGATTGGCCTATTTGGATTTCAATTTAATAGAATTTGAAATTAAATGGTTGAAATGGACATTAGATGGGCAAGGAATTGAGTCAATTACCCAATTAAGACCCAATGGGTCTTAGATGAACTTGATTTTAAAATAATTGGGTAAGTTTGAATTAAACGGGTCCATTACCCAACTAAGACCCAATGTGTAATAGCCCGGATTTTCAATGCAATAAATATATTGGCTATTACCTATTTTAATTGTTAAAAATTAAGATTTATAGATGGAATGGATGTTAGGTGGATAAAAGTTGGGGCAATGGCCCAAGTATGGTCCAATGGATCATGGATAGGATTAATTCTATTTAATTGGTTCAATGTGGTCAATTGGGTCAAATGCCCAATTGGGACCCAATTGGTCAAGATGAATTGAGGTTTAGGGTAAATGGGTAAGGAGTTGACTTGATCGGGTCATGGACCCAAATAAGATCTAAGGCATGGGGTCTACCTCATCAAGTGAGGTGGCAAGTGTAGGAGTGATATCAAAGTGGCATAGCCAAGTGGGACCCAAGTCCACCTCATCAAGTGACGTGGTGTGTGGACTAAGGCACATGTGGGGCCAGCCACCATGGTTGACTTGGTCAACCATGAGTGAGTTCATGGGTGAATTAAAGAGGATCAAGTGAAGTGAGTTGAATTAAATTATTTAATTAAATCACCTAAGTTAGATGGAAATAAATTAAAATGCTTGAGTTAGGAGTTGAGTTTCATTTAAATGGAGTGAGTTGAATGGGCATGAGTCACATGAGAGATGAAAAGATGGAGTGAGTCAAAGGGGAGGTGGAGAGTTTCCATCTCAATGGAAATCCTAGACACAAAACGTTGGAGAGGGTGTGTGTGCCATGTGTGAGGCATGCATCTTCTTGGTTAGTCAAGGGACTCATAGGGAAGACTCCACATTGAATGAGGGTGGTTGGGAGGTGAGGTCTTGTCCAAGAAATCCTAGACTGTAATGCCCGCCCTTTTTCACTCGCTTTCCAAAAATCAGAGTCTATTTTTTTCTTTGAATCGAAGAGTGAGAGAGGGTGGAATGCCACGACACGAGCTAAGTTCGAGCTTCCAAAGCCCGACCCTTAACTGGCCAACCATACGTGTGCGTGGACCAAGTCCACTAAAACGGTTCACACGTACTCAAGTTATACATGCGGAATAACACATAACTGCGGATTATAATAGAACCTAATTTCTATTCCATTTTAGATAGCAAAGTAGTTCAAGTCTTAACCATAATTATGTTAACTTAAATATCCAAAATAAATCATCCAAACCATAGCAAAATATCTAAATTATTACATGCCCAAATGCTAGCTACTCGAATTACAAGTCCATGAGTAACTTAAACAAAATATAAATCAATCACATCCAAGCTCCTATGCTTGGCTCCGATCACGCTCATCGTTCCCTTCGTTTCCTGTGTCATCCACTAGGGTAGAAGTAGGGCGTTATACAACGCGCCCAATAGGTACTCCAAATAGGGTTAACACATGGTTAGTACAAATCATATATAATAACATAATGTCAAAACCATATAAAAACAATGCCATGTCATGGTGTCAAATGCAATGAGTACCACCCATCACAAGTACATATAACCTCTTGATGGAATTCTCCTCATCAAGGTATCCCCACAGTTGCCTTACGGACGCCCCGACTGAGTGTGTTCTCTGGATTCTTCTTGATGGATATGCACATCAAGGTCTTCCTACGAATGCCTTACGGACGCCCCGACAGAGCGTAGCCTCTGGTTACAAACTTCCCTCCCATGCCATGCATGAGATGTATATGTCCACATACTATGTAATAGAATAATCATAGCATCAAAACCACATATTTGAAACATAATATTTTTACAACATAAACCATCAAAATAAGAGATTAAACCATATTACATAATCCATGGTTTCAAAGAGGTAGAATCCTACCAAAGACCACTAGTGTGTCCTTGCGTTCACGTCCGAAAACCGCTCACGATCGTGCACCCCTAGTGAGGTCCCGTTACCTTATAACATGTCAACCAATCAATCCCATGTCCCATTTGATTTACAATAATGTCCAAGTCCATAAAATACACCTTTGTGGGGTTCGGCCATACAACATGGCCGAACCTCACCCACTTGATTTTGGTCCCTCTTTTGAGTCTTTTGATCCTTTAACTTAATCATCTAAACTTGGTAACCACCTAAGTCCATAAAAACATTCCTCATGGGGTTCGGCCATACACCATGGCCGAACCCATGATCTTTCATTTTAGCTTATATTTACAACATTGCCATTAATTCCCTTTCCTTACATAGTCATTCATCTAACATGATTGGTCCATGAATGACCCATAAAATGGTTCATGGGGTTCGGCCATACACCATGGCCGAACCCTATGATGTCTAAATTCCATGTTCTCCATTGAGTTCATTACCATTTTTAAGTCCATAAACAAGTCCCTTCATGGGGGTTTACTCATATCCTTAGGTCATCATTTACTACCCCAAGTCCATCAACATGATTTCCATCTTAAACCTTTTAAAAACATCAACAACCTTCCATGGGGTTCGGCCATACACCATGGTCGAACCTATGGTCCATGGTTCTTTCACCAATTATCATTTTAACACCATTTTAAAATGATTAGCATTCCTTCCTTTAAAGCCCTTTAAAATCCTCAACATGCATCTACAATTTCTATGTTTTGAAACCCAATAAAATTATTAATCAATCCGCATAAGTTCAACATCTACGAAAACCCTAAGTCCATAAATATTCCTTGGTGGGGTTCGGCCATACAACATGGCCGAACCTCACCCTTTGGTTTTGTGCCCTTCTTTTCAATTCTTTATGGTTCTCATACATACCTCCACTTAAGTCCTTTAAAACCTTTTAAAATCATACACACAAATCTATGTTTTTCATCCTTAAAAATCCATTCAAAATAACTAATGTCCTTCCATGCATGGCCGAACCCTATGGTTCATCCTTTCCATTAAAACAAAATGATACATCCATTTAAATCTTCTTCCATGGGGTTCGGCCATACACCATGGCCAAACCCTATGGTTCCTCATTTTCTCTTTTAAATCCAATAGCCATGATCCTAACCTTTGATGGGGTCCGACCACACATCATGGCCGAACCTCATCTACCCTTTTTTATTCATATGAAGGTCCTTAGCCATGACATGACTAGGGTTCGACCATTTCTCTGACCATATTTCCTTACTTTATTAAAAATCTATCAAAATACCTACCGGTTCCGCGACTCCTCCGGTTTTCCTTCGCTTCGACTTGTTCTTCGGATCCTTTCCTTCCTTAGCCTCTTCCTCCTTCTTTCTTGTTCCTTTGGCCGAGAGTGAGACTTGAGAGAGAGAGAGAGAGAGAGAGAGAGAGTTCGGCCTTGAGTGATAGCTTGAGATCAAAAACTTTTCTAAGTCTTTTGTCTTGAGGAGTGGTTGGCCAAGAGAGGGTTTGAGGGAGAGAAACAGCCAAGAGGGAGAGGGAGAGAGTGAATGGAAACCAAACTTGTTTTGTTCCAATGGAGTGATCGGCCAAAGGTGATGCCTTTTGGTAAAGCCTTTTGTGTAACTCCCATTTTCATTAACTTCCCTCCTTAGTGCTCCACTTGGGGGTTTCATCCATGAGATGAAACTCCCAAGGCTCCAACGGTGTGCCTTGTTTATCTTGTGTAACCACCACTAAAATCATTCATCCCCCATTAATGTTCCATTTGGGGGTTTCATCTATGAGATGAAACTCCCCCTCCAACCTGTACCCTTGGTTTGAATTTTGAAATAAGAGAACTCCTCATCTCTCCATTAATGATCCAAGTGGGGGTTTCATCCATGAGATGAAACTCCCATGTCCAACGTGTAACCTTAGGTTTGACTTGGGTTTTTGAAACAACCAAGACTCCTTCATCTTCACACTTCACCCACTTAAGATGGAGGTCCCATTGACTTCCACTCAACTCACCATGACTCAATTTTAATTCTTTTAAACCCAACTCACTTAACTCACTTAAAATTAAGTTAATCACTTGATTCCCTTCCAACTCAATTCAGCTCAATTTAATTAGGCTTGAACTCACTTGGTGGTCAACCAAGTCAACCATGACCCATTGGGTCCCAATTGGGCATTTTAACACAAATAACAACCTTGACCCAATTAAACACACCTTACCCATTTATTTTAAATTGAACCTTATAACATATCCGTTGGGTCTTAATTGGGCAATTGACCCAACACCTTACCTATCTAAGGTCCATATCCGTTAATTCACAATTTAAATGGGCAAATTTCATATATATTGCTAACTTAAAAATCCGGGGTGTTACATAGACAAGATGGAAAGGGCTAACTCTTCATCTCATTCACTCTCTCCCTCTCTCAAGCTCTTCTTTGGCTGACCTCTCACTAGACAAGAAAAAGACTTAGAGTGTTTTCCATCTCAAGTCCTCTCCCTCTCACCAAAACCCTAGGGTCGACCTCTCTCTTCGAGACAAAGATAACTTAGAGTTTTCATCTCTCTCTCCCTCTCTCAAACCTTCACTCCTTGGCCGAACCTTCTCTTAGGGTTTTCATCTTAAACCCTCTCCCTCTCAAGCAACACTCTTTGGCCGAAGATCAAGGAGGAAGAAAGAAAAGACTAAGGAAGGAGAAGATCGGAGGAGCAAGACGGAACGAAAGAAAACGGACAAGTCGCCGAATCGGTATGTATGATTTATTATTTAAAAGGAGGTTAAGGGAATTCCATTTCGGATTGAAAATGGTTGGCCAAAATTTTATGGGCCATGGATTCAAAATCCATCCAAGGAATGAGATGGAAAAATGGACAAAACCCTAATGGGTAAGATAGATTATTAAGGACAATATGTATACATGCATGGTTAAATATGAGGAATGATCAAAGAACATGGTTCGGCCCTTGCATGGCCGAACCCTAATCTTGTTATGCATAAGGACCTTATGCATGTTCAATATAAGGAATGGGGAATGATCCAAGATCATGGTTTGGCCCTTGCATGGCTGAACCCTAGATTTTATGTATAAGAACCATTAAGGACAAAAGGGATTGGATGAGGTTCGGCCATGATGTATGGCTGAACCCCATCAAGTGATCTAATCATGGGTATATGATTGTTAAGAAAAAATGATGAACCATAGGGTTCGGCCATGTTGTATGGCCGAACCCCATGGAAGAATGTTGGTGATTTTAAATAGGTTTTAATGATAAAAATGATGGAAAAATATGTTTGGATCTAGAGTTGTTTTTAAATAAACCATGGGCTATCAAGTAGGAAATGATGGAAAACAATGGACCATGGGTTAGGCCATGATGTATGGCTGAACCCCATGGAGAAATATTGATGGATTTAAATGTATGATTGAATTGTAACCGGAGTCCACGCTCCGTTCGGTGGGACCGATAAGGCATTCGTGGGGAGAGATATACTGTGTTTGAAATGTAACCGGAGTCCACACTCAGTTCTGTGGGACCGATAAGGCATTCGTGGGGAGTCATGACAATACCTTGAAGTGGATTATCCATCAAGAGGAATACTATGTGATTGTGATATGGATGATGGGTGGGATTCATGGCATATGACACCCATGGCATAGCATTGACTTGCATGGTTTTGATCTTCTATACATCTATGTAATTTTTATACTAACCCATGTGTTTAACCCTACTTGGAGTACCTACTGGGTGCGTTGTCTAACGCCCTACTTCTACCTTAGATAATGACACAGGAAATGGACGGAGCGAAGGACGCGATCGGAGCCAAGCTTAGGAGCTTGGATGATCTAGTTTCATTTTATTTAAGTTTATTTATGGACAATATAATTTGAGTAGTTAGTATTTGGGACTGTAATAACTTAGACTGTTTGCTATGGTTTGGATTCTAATTTTGGACATTTTAAGTTAAGTTGATTATTATTAAGTGATAGACTTCCTTGCTATTTAAAATTGGATAGGATAGTAATTCTATTATAATTCCGCATTATGTTTAATTCTGCATGTATAGCCTTAGTACGTGTGAACAGATTTAGTGGACTTAGTCTACGCACACGTATGGTTGGCCAGTTAAGGGCCGGGCTTTGGAAGCTCGGACTTAGCTTGCGTCGTGATGTCTTGCTCTCTCTCACTCTTTATTTCCAAAAAAAAAAAAAAAAATAGACTCTGATTTCAGAGAGTGAAAAAGGACGGGGCATTACACAATGGATCCTAGATGAGCTTAATTGAGTAAGTTTAATTAAAATATTTGGATTGAATAATTAATGTATTTGATCTATTAAAATCCACCTCATTAAGTGAGATGGCATGTGAATGATGTGGCATTGCCATGTGGCATGCATGTCATCACATGGAAGCCTAGTAAACAAGGAGGCCACATGGTCGAGTGACATGGCCAAGATGGAACCCCAGTGCCATGTGGTGACCAAGTCACCGCATGCATGGCCGGCCACGTCATGGTTGACTTGGTCAACCATCTAGTGAGTTCAAGTTTCATTTATTTAATTTTGATGTTTATGATGTATTGGGAGGACTAATATTTTGGACTGTAATAACTTAGACTTATTTGTTATGGTTTGATAATTTAATATTTTAATTTGAAGTATATGGGGATTGGTTTTCCTTGCATAATGATGACATTAATATGGATAATATTTTATTCATATATATTATTCCGCAAATATTCAGAGAAAAACATGTGAAGTGTTTTAGTGGACTTAGTCCATGCACACATAAAGGTGGCCAGTTAAGGGTCGGGTTTTGGAAACTCGGACTTAACTTGCTTCATGATGACCCGCTCTCTCTCACTCATTTAAAAAAAAAATATACTTTGATTTTGTGGCGAGTGAAAAAAGGCGGGGCGTTACAAACTTAATGACCCCTCGTTGTCAAATGACTCGCTGATAATAACCTGTGAGTTCTGGTTTTTGAAGTCAAGTGGGCTCTCAAGAAAATAGACATCTCGGTATTTCAAGACCGATCGAGAGTACCAGGACCATCCCTCGATAAAAGGCGACAGGTTGTTCTGGGCAGGACAAGTTTCAAGACATGAAACTATGTCTGCATGGTGTTGCCCCCGATCGAGACCCTCGTATGGACCGACCTCTTGGTGCCATGACTATCGACCCATTGGAGACACCGACCTGTCGACCGAGAAAGAATTATACCGTTCGGAGTGCATTTAATGCACAACTGGACCCTGCCCTTTTCATTCTAATTTTCAGAGTTTATTTTTTTTTTTTTTAAATATAATAATCATGTGATCGGGGCGGAGTGTCACGACGCGAGTTAAGTTCGAATCTCTAAATCCGACCCTTAACTGGCCAAGCCCATGTGCGTATGAACTAAGTCCATAAAACTGATCCGCACATGGTATATATATAACTTGCGGAATTAACTTAGTCTTATTCTAACTGAGGTTATAATAGAACTATGACTATTCCATTTTTTTTTTCAATATTAGATAGCAAATTACATAATCTTATTCTCCAAAATTACTAACTAATATTATTCTACTATTCAATCCAACCATCCAAAATAAACTAATCCACAGCATCTACTTATCTACTTATTACATGCCAACAAATCTAGCTACCAAATTACATTGTCCACATAATTCAAATAACACATCCATGAATAGTCCATTCAAAATCATTCAAACCGGCCAAGTTTCCGTGCTTGGTCCTCTTCTCCAACCACGTTCTTTCCTTTCCCTGCATCATCCACTAAGGATATAGATAGGGCGTTAGATCAACGCGCCCAGTAGTGTTTCCGAATAGGGCTACCACATGGTTAGTTAAAACATGCAAATAATATCATAATAATACATGTGAGACAAAATTCCATAAAATCATGCTATGTATGAAATGAACATGTAATGAGTCCCACCCATCACCATTCAACACAGCCATCACTTGACGGGATTCTCATCGTCAAGGTAACCCACAGTGGTCTTTCGGACGCCCCGACGGAGTGTGGCCTCCGGATTCCTCCTGATGGGATTCTCATCATCAGGGTACCCCACAGTGGTCTTTCGGACGCCCCGACGAAGTGTGGCCTCCGGTTACAACACCATCATCCCATGCCATGCATGAGATGTCTATGCATATATATCATTTAGAAACATAACTTTACAATCATATAATTTATCGAAATCAACATAAAACAGCATATTAAATTGTGGTTACAATAAAGGTAGGAAACCTACGAAGAATCCCTTCAGTAACTGATCTTTCTTTCGCGTCACCCGATCACAACTCGCACGTCGTTCGACTTCCGGTACCTTATCCATATACCAATCAGCAAGTCATAACATCATTTACTTATTCAATCACATCTACGACCCATCCGCATCATGTGGGGTTCGACCATGCCCTTTGGCCGAACATCACCAACTTAGTATTTAACTTCCTACTTTATTTAATCAACTCTTAAACACTTAACCCTTTTAAAATGACATGGTTCAGCCCTATGTTGGCCAACCAATAATCAGCAAGTTAAACTTCCATAAATCACATTAAACACCATATTTTATATGGTTTAAAACTCACCAACTTCATCAAAACTAACATGGGGTTCGGCCATCCAAAGTAGCCGAACCCTATGTCCATGTCTTGTCCTTATGTATATGTTTTAAATCCTCATTTAGACAAGTATTAATCAGTATATTACTACTGCATTTTTACCTCTCAAAACCATAGAAATAAATTAATCACTTTGTCCGAATGACCACAACATTTTATGGGATTCGGCCATCCAAGATGGCCGATCCAAATGGTCCATAATATCAATTTAAATCTACTGTTTAAACCCATATTAACTTCAGTCTTCTTGTCATTCAGATCCATGTTTATCATCCCTTCTATAACATGTATTTGATTCTTAAATAAAAACCCAAAACAGTCCACCAAAGTTCTATGGTTCCCATGTTTCAAACACCTTAAAACCAACCATCATTTGCATGGGGTTCGGCCCTCCATAGTGGCCGAACCCAATGGCTATGTTTACTGTTTTTAAACCTCATATAAACATGTATAAACAGTATATTAAATCAGGTTTTAACTCTCAAAGAAATCATCCAAAACAGTCCATAAAAAGTCTATGGTTTACATGTTTTTCCAACATGAAACCAACATTCTTTTACATGGGGTTCGGCCCTCCATGGTGGCCGAACCCAATGGCTATGTTTACTGTTTTTAAACCTCATATAAACATGTATAAACAGTATATTAATATCAGGTTTTAACTCTCAAAGAAATCATCCAAAAACCAACACCATATCATGGGATTCGGCCATCCAAGATGGCCGATCCCCATGGTCCATCTTTTCCAATTTTACTCCACTGATTAGACCACATATCTTCAGCCTTTTCTGATATTCAAACCCATGTTTTAACCCTCTTTAAGCATGTATTTTAAATCTTAATAAAATATGTAAAAACAGTCCCCAAATGGATGGTTTTAAATTTCAAAAACCATAACCATTAACTAACTCTTTTCATGAGGTTCGGCCACCCAAAGTGGCCGAACCCAATGGTTCATTTCATTTCTTTTTGACACCTTCTTCTATGGTTTAGACCCTTGTCAAATTCGGCCATGGTATGGCCAAATTATAACATGCAAATCCATGTTTTCAATCTTTCCAAAGCATGTATCTTAGACCTCTAAAATCGGTCCTATTCTTGCATGGTTTAATCCTTACAAAACCATCAACACTAACCATAAAATTCCATGGGGTTCGGCCATCCAAAGTGGCCGAACCCTACGTCCATGCTTTCCATCTAATTGAGCATAAAGGAATCATATTTTAACCCTTTGATAGATTTGACCATCACATGGCCAAATCATGTCCTATTTTACCCATTTTATTAACCATTAATCAATGGGAAAAACTTACCACTTTCCTTTGCCTTTTGCTCTTGACTTTTAATCCTTGTTTCCTTAACTCCTTGCTGATTGTATGCTTGAATATCTGGTACCAAAAGCCTCTGCTGTTCCAGCCAAGAATACCAATTGAAGAGAGGGAGAAAGAGATGGGAACAATTGGGTTTCCTTTGACAAAAACGGCCAACCATGGGTGTTTGTTGTTCTTTTGTAGTTCAGCCCCAAAAACCTCTCAATTCCTCATAACTTCTTGCTCAAAACGGTGGGCATTGGGTGCCATCCAAGGCACCCCTTGGCAGCTACCAATACAGCCATTCAAATCCCCAAGCATCTCATCACAATCCCATGTATTCCCATTTAATACATCATGGAAATCACCCCAAACAAGTCCCCAACGTGTGGGACTTGTTTGGGTGGTTAAAGCTGGGCCAACCTCTTCAAATTCCCATTAGACTCAATGATTTACAGTCCATTGAATTTCCATTTTGACTCACCCAACTCAAGGTATTTTTATTCCAACCCAACTCATCACATTTAATGCATTTCATTTAATGCACATGAGTTAACTCACCTTTTTATTTAATTCCAACTCACCTCAGTCCCACTCAACTGATTTGACTCGTGTTTGAGCTCCCTTGAGGGTTCACACGGTCAACAATAGTCAACTCGACCCGTTGGGTCCACTTTTAGCTCCTTGACCCGTTTTGACAACATGACCCATTTATGGTATTTTGGTCATTTCTAATTGGTTTTTACATATGGATCAAGCCTACCCATTTTTATTCCACTTGATTTCCAATCAAATAGGCTTAACCCCTTTTAATTTAAAATCACAAAACAGTCAAATAACCCCGCAAGACCCGATGGGCCCCATTTGGGCCCTTTGACCCATTTAGCCATTTTTGACCCAAATGATGAAAATTACCCAACCAGTCAAACTTAACATTCATAATATGCTCATATGATTTTAATTTGAGCAATGGGTCCCACTATTTCCTTTATTCACATCACAAAATAATTAATTTAACAACTCAGGGGCATTTTGGTAATTTTCCATTTCATTGAGAAATTGGGGTGTTACAACAACGGTCAGGTTGTTGACGGTAATACTTTTAGTCACCGATCCCTCGGTGCGCCAGCCCGACCTGTCGGTACATGACAGATTCCGCAACTGGTTGCCTTCCCTATAAATACCAATCTTTGTGCAACCAGTTGGTATCCTTTGGTAAATCTGTTGGTCCCTCATCATTATGATTGAATTTAAACAAGGGCCAACAAAATGACCACACTCTCTCTTGTGCTTACACTTGGGATATCTAATACAACCAATCATATGGATTGAGTTTGTGTGAGAGAGGGGAAATGATATACAAGTAGGATAGGTATTAGTAGAGCCAATTCCTTGTCACCCTGAGATTGTGATTGCTCAACGACGGCTACAAGGCGGAGCGTCGGGATTAACTCGGGTACACATTGGGTGGATCTTGGAGAAGCACACTTGATCAGAATCGAGATTCAAGGCAAGTGGTTATTGGTTTTAATTTTATTTAAAATTTTATCATGTGAAAGTGGATTAAGGAGGCTTGGCTCTGGAACCACTATAAAAAGTTTAGAGCGTCGTCTCTGGCACATGTGGTGGTTGAAATTCCAAGCCAAATGAATAGGTGGAATTCTTATTCTACATGTGGTGGGTAAAATTCCCATCCAAATGTGTAAGGTGGAATTCCTACTCAAATTGTGAGGGTGTAGGTCCCACCTTAGTGGATTTAGGGATAGCTCAAGGTTGAGCTAGTCCTAACAGTGGATGTAGGATGGCTAACCGAACCACTATAAATTTTGTCTTATGGTGTTTGATCATTGTGTGTTTGTGTTTTAGTATTTAAACACTCTTCTCAACACACATCACTATGCATTTGATTATCTTTATTTATACATTGTGCACAAGCATGGATAAAATATGCAAAGGGTTTTAAACTTAGTGTGATCGTTTAAGTAATTAAAAACAATTTATCACACTAAACAAATCTCTTGATTAATTTTGTCATTCCTCTGCATTTAAACTCTAAGTAATAAAGAAATTTGTGAAGACCATGGAAACTGGGATTGACCTATTCATCCCCCTCTAGGGTCAATCGTGTTCTAGCACCTAAAGTGAGAACTTTCACATTAATTTTTATTAATCAAGTCATGTTGAGCACTGAAAATTACAATTTTACCCTTTTAAATTTGGTTAGTTAGTCCTGATTTTGTGTATATTAGATATTTTTAATGTTATTTTTGAGTTTTGCAGTGTATTTATGAGAATGGAAGAAAAAAGAATTAAAATGCAGAAACATGGGCCATAGTTCTATTTTTGGAAAGTTTGTAATTTTTACCACCTAATTTGATTTTGGAATTAATGTACATTATTGTAATTTAAACTTAGATATGATAGTTTTAATCATAATAATAATTTTTTAGATTGTGTTAAATTGTATAGGTGGTAGAAATTTATAAACACACAAATGAACCCACTTTTTGAGTCTGAAGCCTGAAGCCTGCAATTGAAGTCTATGAGCCAAAGTCCACCAGTATTCCTGGCCAGATAAAAGTCCAAGTATGGGATCCAATTCCAAATGCCCAAGATAAGGAGGAAACTTGTAAAATTCGTGTGAAGCCTTGTGGAGGAAGAAATGGAGAAAAAATGGGATTTGGATTGACCAGATAGAAAATTTTGGAAGACTAGTTTTGATACAACTTTGGTATTTTGGCTATAACTTTCCACTTCGATATTCGATTGCGTTGATTCTTGTTTCATTGGAAAGAAGACTTCAAGTGCTAAAACTTTGTATTTCACGAAATTTTGTGATTCGGAAGTTGACTAGGCCAAAATCGAGATGTAAGATGGTATATGTATAGAAAAACGGGATTTGCATTCTACTTTCCAAACTAATCCAAAATCCCAAAATCATAGAGTCTTATCTGTAAAATTCGCCCATGGTAGGAAGAGAAAGTAAATTTCAAATTTGGATAATTAAAGGAGAGAAAATCATGGAGGAGAGAGACTTTCGGAGAAAGTTTTGGAGAGAGAATTATGGAAGAATTTTCTCCAAGACTTGCATAATCTAGTCTTTTTTAAACACTATAAATAGAGGTGCCAGGGAACAGTAAAATTTGAATTTGGAGCAAGCAATAAATGTGTGATGAAGACTGGAAGAGAAAGGAATAATCGAGTTTTGTCTGTGAGTTCTTGTACTTTTCTTTTTATTTCATGTCTTTGATGCAAAAAATCCAAAGCATTGTAATTTTAATTTCCAATTTATCTGAATGAAATTAATGGTAGTTTTCTTTAGATTTATGGTTTTCCAGTTGTTAAATATTTTATGGTGATTGTTTTTTATGTTATTTTAATTCTTTTTAAGATGTTATGGAATAAATTATTTTAAGAGTTTTTAAGGAAAGTAGAACCTCGTTTAGGATCGGTGGAACTTATCATTTTCAGATCTAAGGCTCTTTTCGAAGAGTAGCTTATTTTTAGACTCGAAAAGGAGAGTAGAAATTCTGCCCAAGCCTAAGGCTTGAATTGAAAATTTTTGACTTCATGGACATTATAATTTTCTTAATTAGAATTTTAATAAAACAGAATATGAATTTATATTTAATAATTCTAGAAGATTTCATAGTCTAGGCCATGGTATTATCTTTAAATGGGATAATATGCCACCCTAATTACTTGTCTTAATTCCATCGTAAATTATGTGAATACTTTATTTTATTTGTCATTCATTTCTTTTATTCATTAAATTCTTTATTATTTTCTTTTATTCATTCAATTCCTTATTATTTTCTTTTGTTTCACTTTTTCAATTCTCTGAAATTATTTTGAACTAGGTTGAGATTGATTTAATTGCATTTTAATTTTTATTCCATTAAACTCGTTTTAGATTATTTACAAATTCTAGATCCATATCATTGTTGTAATTAAATTGGATTTATTGGTTAGATTTTAGATTTAGATGATGATACTCTAACTTTTAGATTTGATTCTTAAAACTGGAATGCCACTAATTTAAAGTCATATTTTAAAAATTAGAATTTGATTTTCATATTTAGGTTTTTTCTAAAGATCTATATATATATATATTAATCACAACATTTCAATTTCATATATTTTGTTTTTGCATATATTTTGTTGTTTCCTTTTAGGATCGACCTCGCACTCAATCGCTATACTATTAAATGGTTCGTGCGCTTGCGAGTTCTAAATTTAAAATTTGCAGAACAAGTCATTTGCGAAATGTTAGAAAAATTGGGGATTGTGCTATTTATTCCCCTCTAGACAATCCATTCTAGCATTTCGGGACTTTCAATTGGTATCAGAGCCTCGTGCTCTTCATAAAGGATCTAACAATCCGAGTAGATCTTTGTGCTAGAACATCAATTGTGAATACATTGAAAAACTATCATTGGATGACTCAAATTCACTACACTATCTAGATGTATGCAACACTGTATTTGGTCTTGCCTCTGTGAACTCTTTGACAGGTCATCACACTTGCATTCAAGAAAATGGTGATTCAAAAGGGAAGGAAATGGAGACTACATTGAGTGCAATGGAAGAATCTGAGTTGGCATCAAACTTGGAGAAACAAAGAGAAGATAAATCTTTAAATATTTTTGTGGCTTCAATTACTTCAGATAAAAAAGAATGCACTAGTGAATCAGAAGATGATGAGGATTATAATGACCTCCAAGAATCTTATAATGCACTGCATTTTGAGAGTGTGGATTTGGCTAAGAAAGGTCACAAACTTAGAAGTGAAAATGCCAAATTTACAAACCTTCTTGAAATTGAGAAATCTGAGAAAGAAGCTCTCTCTACAAAATTTAAAAACTCAATTTATGAGATACTGAAGTTGAGAACAAAAGTGAAGTTGATCTTCAAGGCCAAGTGGACTTGTGTGAAAAAGGACCACAAAAATTTGGTTGAAATGAAAAGATGCCTTGAAAATAAAATTTTAATCTTGAGCTCAGATTTAGAAAAGTTGAAACATCACAAGTCTCAATTTCAAGATAAATTCATTCAAGGTGAAGAAAAACTAGAGAAGTTTCTTAACTTTGGTAAGAAGTACAAGGATAGGTCTGGGCTTGTATATAATGAGAATTTGGAAATCAAGCCTAGACATTCTATCACCTTTGTTAAGAGCCAATTGCCTACTCTCTCAAATACAATGTGCTATTATTGTGGTAAGGTTGGTCACTTCAAATTTGAATGCCTCCTTAGGAAAAACCATTTGAGAAATCATCCACTTGTCTCAATACAAAATCGTGAATCATCAAAGACAAAAGAAAAGAGGAAACACAGGACTTGATTTCCTAAATCAAAATTGAAAAATATTCTACAGAATTTGGGGAACCCAAGGCTCAAATATTTTCATGGAAAACCTCACTTCAAATCTAGTCAAATTGTACATTAAAAGGCCATGAACCCTACTTCTTCTTCCTCATCTAAGTGGGTTCCCAAGGTTAACAACCTCATGTTTCACACCGCCTTAAATGTTGAAATAGCTCATCTATGTCGGATTTGGTTGACTTCAAGGGAGGAACCGCAATATTTGGCGATAGAAATATGGCCAACATAATTGCGAAAGGTTCAATAAGTCTATCATCATCCGGTGTCATTCATGATGTATATCTTGTTGATTAGCTTAAACATAACTTGCTTAGTATTTCCCAATTGTGTGCAAAAGATAATGAAGTCACCTTTATAAAGAATGATTGCCATGTCTATTCCAAAGAATGTAATGTTGTTTTGAGTGGAATTTTTACTTCGGATGATTGTTATGTCTTGGATAGTGCATCAACTCCCATCAAACATGGTTGCTTCATGTCCAAAATTAGTATGACAGAACTTTGGCACCAAAGGCTTGGACATGTAAATTTCAAAGATTTATCCAAATTAAGTGACCATATAAAGGGGTTACCTAAAGTAAGCCGATTCGAAAAGTCCATATGTGGAGATTGCCAAAAAGGAAAACAAATTAGGGAAGCTCACAAACATACCAATTTGATTGCAACATCTAGACCCTTAGAGTTGCTTCATATGGACTTGGTAGGACCCACTCAACATGAAAGTGTTGGTGGAAAGAAATATTTCTTGGTGATTGTTGATGACTATACTAAGTATACACGGGTGGCCTTTCTAATAGAGAAATCTGATGCATTCCATGAATTCAAAATCATAGCTAAACGTTTTATGAATGCAAAAGAATCCACTATTCATAGAATAAGGACTGATCATGGAAGAGAATTTTGAAAATCAATCTTTTGACAAATTTTGTGAAAAATATGGAATTCATCATGAATATTCTGCTCCCATAACTCCACAACAAAATGGAGTAGCTGAAAGGAAAAATAGAGTCCTCTAAGAGATGGCCACCACTCTTCTTGAAAGTAAAAATGTCTTTAAGAATTTGTGGGCCGAAGCCGTTAATATTGCATGCTTTATGATTAACCGTGTTTATTTAAGAGCGAATTTAAACAAAACTGCTTTTGAACTTTGGACTGGTAGAAAACCTATCTCTAAGTACTTCAAAGTCTTTGGAAGCAAATGTCACATACTTAGAGATAGAGAACATTTGGGGAAATTTGAATCCAAGAGTGATGAAGGTATCTTCCTAGGGTATTCCAATACTAGTTGTGCCTATAGAGTGAAGAAGTTAAGAACTGGAGCCATCCAAGAGTCAGTGAATGTTGTAGTGGATGATCATGTGCTCACCCCTAGTGAAGAACCAAAAGAAGAGGACTCTACCACTCTAGTTCAAAATGAGGGAAGTCAAGTAGCCTCTTCTAAACTCAAGCCCCTAAAAAATGTAAAGGAACACCCTCTCTAGCAAATCATAGGAGAACCCACAGTTGGAGTGAAAACTAGAAGGCAACTTTAAAATTTTGCAAATTATGCTTTCTTCACTTCACAATTGGAACCCAATAGAATAGAGGAAGCCATCAATGATGATGATGCAATGCAAGAGGAGTAAAGGCAATTCACAAGGAATGAAGTTTGGGATTTGGTTCCTAGACCCAAGGATACCCATATAATTGGTACCAAATGGATATTAAAAAACAAGTTGGCTGAACATGGGATCATTGTAAGGAACAACACAAGATTGGTAGCTCAAGGGTACACTCAAATAGAAGGGATTGATTTTGATGAGACCTTTGCCCCGGTAGCTAGATTGGAATCCATTAGAATCTTACTCTCCATTGCATGCTATCTCAAGATGTAACGCCCCTCCCTCTAACCACCGTCATCAGAGTAATCTATTAGGAATATATTAGTGGAGAGGAGATGAGCGTCACAACGCGAGCCAACTTTAGTCCGAAGACCCGACCCTTGATTGGCCCAACTAGTGTGTGTGTGATAATATTTGCACACATTAACATAAACCTGTAGAAATTTAAACATTTTTTTCATTGCATGAATACATAACATTGTCCTACTATTCCCAAAATACATAAGTCTGCTTCACTAGTCCAAGCTTCCTTCTTAGTTCTTCATCTTGTCTGCATTCGGCCATCGCTTGGTCCAATTTCATCTACGTATTTCAAACTTGCATACACAATCTAAGGGGGGAATTTATGGGCTTAGTCAACGAGCCCAGGAGGAATTTCGATCACATAGTATGCACTACAGCTTGTCATATTAAGACCTTATACATACTTGTACTTTGAAAAATTAAACATTTACATATTCTATGCCTATATGTAAACCTCCAAGCTGTAACGCCCCTCCCTTTTTCACTCGCCGAAAATCAGAGTCTATTTTTTTTTTGAAAAAAGAGTGAGAGAGAGCGGGACGTCACGACGCGAGCTAAGTTCGAGCTTCCAAAGCCCGGCCCTTAAGTGGCTAAGCATACGTGTGCGTGGACTAAGTCCACTAAAACGGTTCACACGCAATAAGGCTATACTTGCGGAATAAAACGTAATACGGAATTATAATAGAGTTACTATTCCTATCCATTTTAAGCAAGGAAGTCCATCACATAAATTAATCGTTAAAAATGCCCAAAATTAAAACCAAACCACAGCAGGATAGTTCTAAGTTATTACAGTCCCAAAATGCGAATAGCTCAAATTACATTGTCCGAAATAAAAACTTAAATAAAATAAATCTAAATTATCCAAGCTCCTAAGCTTGGCTCCGTTCGCGTCCTTCGTTTGTACATTCCCTGTGTCATCATCTAAGGTAGAAGTAGGGCGTTAGACAACGCGCCCAGTAGGTATTCTGAGTAGGGTTACACACATGGATTAATATGAAAATCACAGTAGATATATAATGTCAAAAACATGCAAATCAATGCCATTTCATGGGTGTAATATGCCATGATTCCCACCCATCAACCATATCACAATCCATAAGTAATCCTCTTGATGTACAAGCCACATCAAAGTATACATTGTCATGACTCCCCACGTATGCCTTATCGGTCCCACCGAACGGAGCGGGGACTCCTCATTCATTTCAAACATCATAATTGGAATCAGTGCGGATCCCTCCCCACGTTTGTTTATCTGATACCCAAACGGAGCTTATAAGTTCCCTCCCATGCCATGCATGAGATGTGAGTGCATCATGCCATTACATGTTAAACATATAGCATTAAAATTCCATTCCTTTAAACATAGCATTTTGATACCAAAAATAAATCATAACACATAGGAATAAAAACCATCCATATACATAAATCCAAGTGTATCAACAAGGTAGGAATCCTACCAACGTCCAAATATTGTATCCTTGTGTTTTCGTCAAAACCGATCACCGATTGCGTCAAGCCGATCGTATTCCCCTTTGTGAAATCCCGTTACCTTAAATTAATTCCATCATATAAAATGGTCAAATTAATTATCCAATTAATTTAAATCATACATTCCCTCATTCCATGTTCATGTCCACCCAAAACCCATTAGTGGGGTTTGGCCATACAACATGGCCGAACCTCACTCTTTGATTTTGACCCTCTTTTTAACCCTTGCTTTATTGTAGACAAAGCGGGTCCAACACCATTCATTCTTTGATTCCTTAATCTACTAATATTCCATAGTTAAACATTTAACTTGATAAAAACACACTTAGTTCCATGAAAGTCCTTCATGGGATTCGGCCATACAACATATCCGAACCCATGGTTCTTTATTTTTATCATCTCCCCAACTTAGCCATCCTTTAGCCATATTTGGATCCATAAAAATTCCTTCATGGGGTTCGACCATACAACATGGCCGAACCCATGGTCCATCATTTTTCATCATTTTCCTAAATTGATAGCCCATGATTCATCAGTTAAAACATTTTTAAATCCATAAACATTCCTCCATGGTGTTCGGCCATACAACATGGCCGAACCCATGGTCCATCATTTTTCATCCTCTTTCCATTTTAATCCTCATTCCTTTTCCTTTCATTCCTTAACTAGGTAATCCATCATTTTTCTCTTCTTCCCATTGTATATCACTTTGAGGATAGGTTCTCTTAAAAATTACATACAACATGTTTAGATCATTTGATGGGGTTTCCAAACTCTTTTTGAGCCCTCATATGATTCCCATAAAATTTTGGGTTCGGCCATGCAAAAGGCCGACCCTTGTTCTTGGTTATTTCCTAGATGAACTTGATCCCTTATATTTAACATGATAAGATCATTTGATGGGGTTTGTCCGTACAACATGGCCGAACCCATGGTTCTTACATTTCATCCTATTTCCATCTTATAGGTATTTACATCCAACATGTTTAGCACTTGATGGGGTTCGGCCATACAACATGGCTAAACCTCATCTTGTCTATGCTTGAATGGATCTTAAATGTGTGAGGGAGAGAGATGAGAAGAGAAGAAGATCTCTAGGCTCCTTAGAGGTGTATTCGGCCAAGGCGTGTAGAGAGGGAGAGTGATTGAGGTGAAACCCTAAGGGAGGGTTCGCCCCAAATGGGTGAAGGTTTGAGAGAGGGAGAGAGGGAGAGAATGAGATGGGAATTTTTCTTTCTTCCAAAGAGTGGATCGACCAAGAGTGTAGAGAGAGGGAGAGAGTGCATGAGATGAAACTTGTCTCAAGGAGAGTTAGCCCTAGGGTTTTGGTGTGAGCCTTGTTACTAACCCTAATCACCCCAACCACCCTCATCACTTCTTTTGTCTTTCCCATGTGTCCCTTGGCTAACCAAGAGGGCACATGGCTTACACTTGGCCATCACTCCCTTCCCAATGGTTTTTGGTCTAGGGTTTCCATGAGATGGAAACCCTCCACCTTCCTCTTTGACTCACTTAAGTCCTTTCAACTTCCATATGACTCACTTGTGAACTCACTTCCCATTCAACTCACTTCACTTAAATGAAACTCATTCCCCTAGACTTTATTCTTAATTAATTAATTCTTTAACTCTACTCACTTCACTTAGCCCTCTTGAACTCACATATGAACTCACCCATGGTTGACCAAGTCAACCATGGTGGCCGGCCCTACATGTGACCTTAGACCACACGCCACCTCACTTGATGAGGTGGACTAGGGTCCCACTTGGCTACGCCACTTCCATGTCACCTCCTACACTTGCCACCTCACTTGATGAGGTGGATCCCATGCCTTAGATCTTAATTGGGTACATGACCCGATTAAATCAATTCCTTATCCATTTACCCTAAACATCAATTCTTCTTGATCCATTGGGTATTTGACCCAATTGACCACATTTACCCAATTAATTAGAATCAACCCTATCCATGATCCATTGAATCATAATTGGGCCATTGCCCCAATTCTTACCCATCAAACATCCATTCCATCTATAAATCTTAAATTTACCAATTAAAGTAGATAATATCCACTATAATAATGGCATTGAAAATCTGGGATGTTGCAATATTACCCTCTTTTGAAATTTTCGTCCCGAAATTCGAGTGAAGTAGGGTTTCAAATAACTCATACAAAAAGCTCAGGATGAGCTGCTCTCATTTCTGATTCAAGTTCCCAAGTGGCTTCCTCATTATCATGTCGATCCCATACCACCTTGACGAACTGAATGGTTCGGTTCCATAGTACCCTCTGTTCTTTGCCGATCACTCTGACCGGCTTGTCCACATAAATTACGTCGCTTTGCCCATCAACATCTTGCATGTTCAACACGTGTGAAGGATCAGGATTGTATTTCCTCAACATAGAAACGTGGAATACATCGTGCAAAGATGACAACTGTGGAGGAAGTGCCAATTGATAAGCCACTTCCCCCACCCTCTTTAGGATTGGAAACGGCCCCACAAATCTAGGCAACAGCTTCCCTTTCTTCCCAAATCTCATGCGTCCCTTTCGTGGCGAGACTTTCAAGGACACTGAGTCCCCCACTTCAAACTCAAGGAACCTCCTTCTCTTGTTAGCGTAGCTCTTCTAACGACTCTGTGCAGTAAGTAGATGTTGTCGTATCACCTTAATTTGCTCCGTGGTCTCTGCAACTAGCTTGGGTCCAATAAGTGCAGGTTCACCAGCCTCTGGCCAACACTGGTGATCTACAGGGTCTACCATACAACGCCTCGAATGGAGCCATCTGGAGGCTTGCCTGGTAACTGTTGTTGTAAGAGAACTCAACCAGCGGTAACTGATCCTCCCATCCACCCTTGAAGTATAACATACATGCTCTCAATATATCCTCCAATGTCTGTATTGTCCTCTCTGACTGTCCATCATTCTGTGGATGGAACGCTGTGCTAATCAATAGATCTGTGCCCACAGCCGACTGCATGCTCTGCCACACCCTGTCGGTGAATCGGCCATCTCTGTTGGACACAATGGTCCTGGGGATACCATGTAGTCTGATGATATCTGTAACACTTTGGAATTTCATATTATTAATATTTATGAAATTTGTTATTTAATTGTGAAATTATTGGATATGGACCTTAGATGGGTAAAGGATTGGGTCAATTGCCCAATTAAGACCCAACGGATTGTGGATATGGTAGCAATTAGAATAATTGGGTAAGATGTATTCAATTGGGTCAAAGTTGTTAATTGGGTCAAAATGTCCAATTGGGACCCAATGGGTCGTGTTTGACTTGGTTGACCACCAAGTGAGTTGAGTTGGACGGTTTGCATTTTAAATTTAAATTCAAATGATGGGTTGGACGGTTTTTATTTCAAATTCAAATGAAATGAAGGAGTTATTTTTATTTCAAATTCAAATGAGCTGAAGGAGTTATTTTTATTTCAAATTCAAGTGAGATGAAGGAGTTATTTTTATTTCAAATTCAAATGAGTTGGGTTGGATGGCTTTTACATTTGGAATTCAAATTCAAAGGTAATGATACACGTTGGAGAAGATGGAGGAGGTTTGTTTGTTTCAAAATTTAAACTTAGGAGAGATGAAGGTGGTTTAAAATTCAAATTCAAAATAATGGGGTGGACGGTTTTTTGTTTGAAATTAAAACAAATAAGATGGAGGAAGCTATGTTTAATTCAAATTCAAAATAATGATACACGTTGGAGAGATGAAGGAATATTGGTTTATTTCAAAATACAAAGGCAAGGCACACGATGGAGAGATAATGGAGATGGATATGGCTTAATGTTCAAATTCAAACAAAGAGAGGAGTATGGGTTTATTTCAAATTCAAAGGCACACGATGGAGAGATATTGGAGGTGGTTTTGGCTTATTTCAAAATCAAAACAAGGATGCACATGGAAAGATAATGAAGATAGTTTTACATTTAAAAATATTCAAATTTCAAATGGCATACACGTTGGAGTCTTGAGAATTCTACCTCATGTGGAGATAGGGAAGATAATCCCTCTTGGCTATCTCTCCCTCACACTCTCTCTTAGCCGATCACTCTCAAAGACAAGAGAGAAAAAGAGCTTAGAGTTTACATTCCACTCAAGCCGATCCTCTCTCAAACCTATACCCTCTTGACCGAAACATTTTTGGAGGAGTTATATTGATCAAGCTCACAATCGGCCAAAAGATCAAGAAAAGAAGGAGAAACTAAGGAAGGAAAGAAACAAGCGGGAGTGAAGAACAAATTGGAGGAGTCGCGGAATTAGTAAGTGCTCTACTAAGTCTTTGTAAATAAGAAAGTGGTTAAGACATGGTTCGGCTATGTATATGGCCGAATCTACCAAAGGTTTAAATTATGGATGATGAGGTTTAAAAGGGTAGAAACATGGATCATAGGGTTTGGCCACTTTGGATGGCCGAACCCCATGAAGAGATTGGGTTATTTTGATGGTTTTTGAAAGTTAAAAACCATGCAATATTATGGAGATTTTTAGATGTTTTAATTAGAGATAAGATGTATGTTTTGGGTTGGCCATGGGATGGCTGAACCATACTATGATTATGGCTAAAATATGGGGTATGAACCATGCACAAAGGATGGAATGTTTGAGTGAAGAGAACCATAGGGTTTGGCCATGTGTATGGCCGAACCCCATGGACCCTTGTATGGGTATTTGGATTTAAGTATATGATTAGAAATTATTGTTGGTTTTATCCAAGCTCCTAAGCTTGGCTCCGTTCGCGTCCTTCGTTTTGTACATTCCCTGTGTCATCATCTAAGGTAGAAGTAGGGCGTTAGACAACGCGCCCAGTAGGTATTCTGAGTAGGGTTACACACATGGATTAATATGAAAATCACAGTAGATATATAATGTCAAAAACATGCAAATCAATGCCATTTCATGGGTGTAATATGCCATGATTCCCACCCATCAACCATATCACAATCCATAAGTAATCCTCTTGATGTACAAGCCACATCAAAGTATACATTGTCATGACTCCCCACGTATGCCTTATCGGTCCCACCGAACGGAGCGGGGACTCCTCATTCATTTCAAACATCATAATTGGAATCAGTGCGGATCCCTCCCCACGTTTGTTTATCTGATACCCAAACGGAGCTTATAAGTTCCCTCCCATGCCATGCATGAGATGTGAGTGCATCATGCCATTACATGTTAAACATATAGCATTAAAATTCCATTCCTTTAAACATAGCATTTTGATACCAAAAATAAATCATAACACATAGGAATAAAAACCATCCATATACATAAATCCAAGTGTATCAACAAGGTAGGAATCCTACCAACGTCCAAATATTGTATCCTTGTGTTTTCGTCAAAACCGATCACCGATTGCATCAAGCTGATCGTATTCCCGTTTATGAAATCCCGTTACCTTAAATTAATTCCATCATATAAAATGGTCAAATTAATTATCCAATTAATTTAAATCATACATTCCCTCATTCCATGTTCATGTCCGCCCAAAACCCATTAGTGGGTTTCGGCCATATAACATGGCCGAACCTCACTCTTTGATTTTCACCCCCTTTTTTAACCCTTGTTTTATTTTAGACAAAGCGGGTCCAACACCATTCATTCTTTGATTCCTTAATCTACTAATATTCCATAGTTAAACATTTAACTTGATAAAAACACACCTAAGTCCATGAACCATGGTTCTTTATTTTTATCATCTCCCCAACTTAGCCATCCTTTAACCATATTTGGATCCATAAAAATTCTTTCATGGGGTTCGGCTATCCAACATGGCCGAACCCATGGTCCATCATTTTTCATCATTTTCCTAACTTGATGGCCCATGGTTCATCATTTAAAAGATTTTTAAATCCATAAACATTCCTCCATGGGGTTCGGCCATACAACATGGCTGAACCCATGGTCCATCATTTTTCATCCTCTTTCCATGTTAATCCTCATTCCTTTTCCTTTCATTCCTTAACCAGGTAATCCATAGTTAATCATTTAATCCTTTAAATATACGTACATTCACAAAAACTTCCTCCATGGGGTTCGGCCATACAACATGGTCAAACCCATGATTCATCATTTTTCTCTTCTTCCCATTGTATATCACTTTCAGGATAGGTTCTCTTAAAAATTACATACAATATGTTTAGATCATTTGATGGGGTTCAGCCATACATCATGGCCGAACCTCATCCAAACTCTTTTTGAGCCCTCATATGATTCCCATAAAATTTACGGTTCGGCCATGCAAGAGGCCGACCCTTGTTCTTGGTTATTTCCTTGATGAACTTGATCCCTTATATTTAACATACATAAGGTCATTTGATGGGGTTCGGCCATACAACATGGCCAAACCCATGGTCCTTACATTTCATCTTATTTCCATCTTATAGGTATTTACATCCAACATGTTTAGCACTTGATGGGGTTCGACCATACAACATGGCTGAACCTCATCTTGTCTTTCCTTGAATGGATCTTAAATCCATGGCCTTATAATCATTTGGCTGACCTTTCAATCAGAAATGGAACCCCATGGTTTCGGCCATTCCATAGCCGAAACCATGGTTCCCTTATTTTCTTCTTAATCATCAAACCCTTGTTGAATATTACATACCTCTCCCGCAACTCCTCCGTTTCTTTAGATCTGATTTTGTTCCTTCCTTAATGCTTCATGTAATAGCTCGGATTTTTAATACAATATATATATTGGCTATTATTTGATTTAATTGTGAAAAATTAAGAATTATAGATGGAGTGGATGTTAGATGGATCAAAAGTTGGGGCAATGGCCCAAGTATGGTCCAATGGACCATGGATTGGATTAATTTCATTTAATTGGGTCAATGAGGGTCAATCGGGTCAAATGCCCAATTGGGACCCAATGGGTCAAGATGGATTGAGCATTAGAGAAAAATTGGGTCATGGATCCAATTGTGATCAAAGGCATGGGGTCCATCTTAATTGCAAGTGTAGGAATGGATTTATCCAAATGGCATCGCCAAGTGGGGTCCAACTCCACCTCATCAAGTGAGGTGGTGTGTGGACCAAGGCACTTGTGGGGCCGACCACCATGGTTGACGTGGTCAACCATGGGTGGGTCAAAGATAAATTAAAGGAGATAAATATAGTAAGTGGAATTAAATTATTTGATTGCAATGACCTAAGTTGGATATCAATTTAAATGAATGAGTTGCATTACATGGAGTCAGTTAAATGGGGGTGAGTCACCTAGATAATGGAGTGAGTCAAGAGGATTTTTTCATCCCATTTAATCCATCAAAATCGTTGGGATAGTGTGGAGTGCCATGTGGAAGGCATGCTCCCCCCTTGGCTAGACCAAAAGCTTAGGTGGAGAGCATGCATTGGCCAAAAATGAGGTGGTGGTTCCACCTCATCCAAACCACCAAACTACCCATGGAGAAGCAACCAAAACCGTTGGCCGGGGGGGGGGGGGGTGTTGGGTATGCCATGGCTAGACAAGGAGCTTAAAAGGTGGACATGCTGGGGCATGCATTGACCCATGGAGAGGTGGTGGTTCCACCTCACCCAAACCACCAAACCACCAAGGAAACCCAAACCCAAAACCGTGTACATGGGGTGGTGTACTAGACAAGAAGCCTAAAATGAAGGGCATGCAAGACCATACATTGGTCAAAGGAGTGGTGGTGGAGTCTAGCCCCAGCAAACCCCAAGACAAGATGGAAAGATGGATTTTCCATCTCATTCCTCTCATCTCACTCTCTCTCTCTCCCTCTCCCTCTCCTAGCCGACCCTCACCCTAAGAGAAAGAAGAAAAGACTTAGAGAAAATTGGATCTCAAAGCTTGGCCGACCACCCTCTCAAGACAAAAGACTAGGGTTTCCATTCTCTCCTCCTCTCCCTCTCTAAAAACCTACACCATTCTTGGCCGAACCACTCTTGGAGATTTTACCTTGATCAAACTCACACATTGGCGGAAGATCAACGAGGAAAGAAAGAAGGAAGGCTAAGGAGCAAGAGAAACCAGAGGAGTCGCGGAAGTGGTAAGTATACCTTGATGTGTTTTATTAATTTGAAAGAGTTAAAGGAAACAATGGAACTCCATTTTCTTGGATTGAAGAGTGGCCAAAATGTTATGGGCCATGGATTTAAAATTCATCCAAGAGATGAGATAGAAAATGGACAAACCTAATGGGTAAGATAGGCTATGATTAATGGATATGATTAAGGACACTATGTATATAAGGCTTAAGCATGGAAAATGGTTAAAGATCATGGTTCGGCCCTTGCATGGCCGAACCCTAATTTTATTATGGCCAAGGACCTTGTGCATGTTCCATGAAAGGAATGGTGAATGATCAAGATGCATGGTTTGGCCTTTGCATGGCCAAACCCTAGGGTTTTATGTATGAGAACCATCAAGGGATATAAACATGGTTATATGTTGTTTTTAATGAAAATGATGAACCATAGGGTTCAGCCATGTTGTATGGCCGAACCCCAAGGGTGTTAATGATTTAAAAGTTTTTAAATGGGTGTATGTTAAGGATTTTTAAGGGTTTTAAAGGAGGGAAATAATGGAGGAATGTTAATCATTTTTAATGGTCTCAAAAGTTGTAATGGTAAAGAACCATGGACCATGGGTTCGGACATGTTGTATGGCCGAACCCCATGGAGAAAATATTAATGGAATTGAGCTATTTGGACCATGAAATGATGGAGGAAATGTTAAGGGATTATGGGTTACAAAATATTGGACCAAAGTACATTATTAAACCCCCCCGTGGAGGGACCTTATTTATGAACATAATGTTACAAATGATTCAAGAGGGGGATGAAAAATAAGACATCATGGGTTCGGCCATGTTGTATGGCCGAACCCCATGACCCATTTTATGGATATGGTAGGTCCATGCATGTTGAAGAAATCAAATGTTCAAATGAATGGATTATGAAGCTAAGGAATGGAGGCATTGTTAGGGATTTGTTATGGTTTTTATGTCATGATTAATGAGTCATTTATGGATCCATGTTTGTAGATCAGTTATGGACCTAGATATGTATAAATGAAAGGAGTGCTTAGCCATGGAAAGAATAATGGCAAAAAGGTAAATAATGGGGCAAATGGAAGGACCATGGGTTCGGCCGTGGTGTGTGGCAGAACCCCATGGGGAATGTTTGTGAACTTAGGGTCTTTTGAATGATTTAACTTGTATGTGCTTGGATTAATGAATCAAAGATAGCATGATCTTGGACTTAATTAAAATGATCTAAGGATTAGAAAGGGACCCAAAACCAAGTGGGTGAGGTTCAGCCATGTTGTATGGCCGAACCCCACTAAGACATGTATTGTGGACTTAGACATGGTTGGAACATTGGTTTGATTTGTTGATGTGTAATAAGGTAACGAGATGTCGCAAGAGGTGAGCGATCGGTGATTGATCTTTGGACGGAAAACCCAAGGACTCGGTATTTAGACATTGGTAGGATTCCTACCTCATTGAAAGCCATGGATTATGTGTATATGAATGTTTTACTTCAATTATTTTGGTATCAAATGGTATGTCTTAATGATAGGATTTTAATGCTATGGTTTGTATTATCATATAGCATGGTGGCACTTGCATCTCATGCATGGCATGGGAGGGATCAATTGAAAGGAGTCCACACTCCATTCAGATTTCCAATAAAGCAACGTGGGGTGGAATCCACACTGATTCCAAGGGATGTATGTTTGAAATGAAACCGGAGTCCACGCTCCGTTGGGGCGACCGATAAACAAATGTGGGGATACCTTGATGTGCTTTATCCATCAAGAGGGATACTATGAGATAGTGATACCTTGATGAGGTTTTTCCATTAAGAGGGACATTATGTGATTGTGGTTGTAACCGGAGTCCATGCTCCGTCTGGGCGACCGATAAACAAACGTGGGGAAACCTTGATGTGTTTTTTCCATCAAGAGGGACAATATGTGATTGTGGTTGTAACCGGAGTCCAAGCTCCGTCGGGGCGACCGATAAACAAACGTGGGGATACCTTGATGTGCCTTTTCCATCAAGAGAGATATTATGTGATGATGATATGGATGATGGGTGAGACTCATGGCGGCATATGACACCCATGGCATGGCATTTACTTGCATGGTTTTGATATTACTTATATCTATGTGTTTTTGTTTATACTAATCCATGTGTTGACCCTACTCGGAGTACCTACTGGGCGCGTTGTGTAACGCCGTACTTCCACCTTAGATGATGACACAGGAAATGGACAAGGCGATGGATGTGATCGGAGCCAAGCGTAGGAGCTAGATTAATTTATTTACTTTTTTATTATGGGAATGTAATTTGGGTAACTTAGCTCGTTGGACTGTAATAATTTAGACTACTTGCTATGGTTTGGACTTTTATTTTGGACATTTTAAGTTGAGGTATTTATTAATTAAGTGATGTAATTCCTTGCTATCTAAAATTGGTAGGATAGACTCTATTATAATTCCACATTAAGTTTATAATTACACAAGCTTACTTAGTACGTGTGAACTGTTCTCGTTCTTAGTTCCACGCACACGTAGGGTTGGCCAGTTAAGGCCCGGGTTTTGGAAGCTCGGACTTAACTCGTGTCGTGACGTCCTGCGCTCTTTGTCACTCTTTTTTTTTTTAAAAAAAATAGACTCTGATTTTCGACATAGTGAAAAACGACGGGGCGTTACACTTCCTTCCTCCTCCTTGTTCTTTGGTTTCTCCAAGTTTAGAGCCGAAAAATGTGTGAGGGAGAGAGATGAGAAGAGAGGATGATCTCTAGGTTCCTTAGAGGTGTATTCGGCCAAGGAGTGTAGAGAGGTAGAGGGATTGAGGTGAAACCCTAAGGGAGGGTTCGGCCAAATGGGTGAAGGTTTGAGAGAGGGAGAGAATGAGATGGGAATTTTTCTTTCTTTCTTCCAAAGAGTGGATCGGCCAACGGTGTAGAGAGAGGGAGAGAGTGAATGAGATGAAACTTGTCTCAAGGAGAGTTAGACCTAGGGTTTTGGTGTGAGCCTTTGTTACTAACCCTAATCTCCCCAACCATCCTCATCAATTCTTTGTCTTTCCCATGTGTCCCTTGGCTAACCAAGACAGCACATGGCTTACATTTGGCCATCACTCCCTTCCCACGGTTTTTGGTCTTGGGTTTCCATGAGATGGAAACCCTCCACCTTCTGATGAGGTGGACTAGGGTCCCACTTGGCTATGTCACTTTCATGTCACCTCCTACACTTGCCACCTCATTTGATGAGGTGGATCCCATGCCTTAGATCTTAATTGGGTACATGACCCGATTAAATCAATTCCTTACCCATTTACCTTAAACATCAATTCTTCTTGACCCAATTGGGTATTTGACCCAATTGACCACATTTACCCAATTAATTAGAATCAACCCTATCCATGATCCATTGGATCATAATTGGGCCATTGCCCCAATTCTTACCCATAAAACATCCATTCCATCTATAAATCTTAAATTTACCAATTAAAATAGATAATATCAAATATAATAAATGCATTGAAAATCCGGGATGTTACACAAGCATTTATCAAAATTCATTTACTTATAATATCAAAGTTACATACTCACCTCATACTTCTTTAGCTACATACTCACCTCATACTTCTTTTAATACTAGAAATCTCATAATTGAAATCATGAATAATAGTTTTCTCAAAACCTTTCTCATATCTTAGTCATATCATAATAGTATAATTATTTCAATACTTTTCCTCAAAATACTTATCATACTAAGAATCTCATTTTCAACTTATTATGGAAAGCTTATATTTGAAAGCATAATGCATATTTCATTATAAGGTATCATACTCATACCTAACTTATCTCATAATTTCATTATCATAATGATATCAACCCAATACTTATAATGAAATCACATTCACTTGTCTTTTCAAAATACCACATGTCAATCATGTAAATGCTCATCAATGTGCAATGTATTATGCCATGGGTATAACACTCCGCCCTTTTTCACTTGCATAAATCAGAGTATATATTTTTTTTATTAGTAAGAGAGAACGGGCTGTTACGACGCAAATCAAGTTCGAGATTCCAAAACCCAACCCCTGACTGGCCACCATTATGTGTGCGTGGATCAAGTCCACTAAAACATTTACACACGCTTATCTTATTTGCTTGCAGAATAATTTATATGAATATGATGCTATTCATTTTCTTAACATCATTAGGCAAGGAAAGCCAATCACTATAAAATTTCAATAAAAGTTAAAGATTATCAAACCATAGTAAATAAATTCTAAGGTGTCCCAAATAGTCTAAATTATTAAAACCCAAAATGTAAGTCCTCTGAATACATCATTGAAATCAAAACTAAGTAATTTAAACTTAAACCTTCCCAAGCTCCTACGCTTGGATCCCTTCCGGTCCTACATCCTTTTCCTTAGCATTTCCTGTTCCATCATCTATAGGGTAGAAGTAGGGCATTAGTCAACATGCTCAGTAGGTATTCCAATTAGGGTTAGGGTACACATAGGAGTAATATTAGAATATTATAAATCAAGGGTTTATACATCATTAATAGCATATTTGTAAAACATCTTGTAAGTAATAAAACAATGTTTGATGTCCATATCATAATCATGCTAACATAAGCGTCATGTCATGGGTGTCAATGCCAAATGAAATCTCACCCAATGTCCATACCCAATCACATCGTAAATCAATCAATGGTTTCCTTGGCCAATTATGTTCACATTGTTTGAGGAAGCAACCACCAGGGCACTGTATACCCATCCACAAATTAACCGGGATTGCCGGTGGGGTGTGGTCTCCTCCCTCTGCGCAGGGTTTTAGGACTGACAACCTAAGAGCTCTTTGGCCCAATTACGTCGTACTTTTCTATCAACCGGACACAACCAAATTTCAACGGTTCATATAGCTTCATATAAGCTAATCTCAAGCCGAAGTTATGTCCGGGCCGCTCAGAACTTGGCTTGTTGGTCATATGTGTTCCCTTCCATGCCATGCATGAGATAATGTATGCAAGAATTCTATTTCATTTAAAGTACATCATATCATTGAAAATCAACTCATAATCATATACAATTTATTTAGCCCATGTATTCATCATATTTTGAATAAAACAAGTGTCATATTATACTTCATAGTGCTCTTAATGAGGTAGGAATCCTACCAATGTCTGTTATACTATCCTTTTTTGTCTTGTAAGGATAACACTAACGGTCGCGTGAAATGAATTGCAATCCCTTTGCGGACCTTTGTACCTCGTCAAATTCAAACATACATATTAGTTTAGTATTCCATTTCAATTTCATCATCCCTATCTGCATCTAAGTTCTACGTTCATTTCTCAACGCATTCCTAGTCCTTAAATCGTTTAAGACCCTCAATGGGGTTTGGCCATACAACATGGCCAAAACCTATTGTCCCCTTTTTCTTTTAAGTGTGTTTATGTTCCACAAAACCCATCAATGAGGTTCGGCCATACAACATGGCCAAACCTCATTCTTTGGTTTTGACCCTTTTTTTCTTAATCCTCATATTATTTCAATCAATGTGAGTCAATCATTAATTTCTTAATCTAATAATCCCAAGTTAGTCATTTAACCTTTAAATATACATAGATCCATAAAATCGTCCGTGGGGTTCGGTCATACAACATGGCCGAACCCATTGTTCTTCCTTTTCATATGCCTTCCATCCCACATCATCTTGAGGATGAGTTTTTCTTAAAAAATATACATAAACCATGTTTTAGATCACTTGATGGGGTTCGGCCATACAACTTGGCTGAACCTCATCTAGTATCTCTTTTGGTCCTCAAATGGTCCCCATACAAAAATAGGGTTCGGCCATGCAAGAGGCCAAACCTTGTTCTTTGATTCTTTCTCCTTCAAATCCATCCTTAATCATATTTAAGCATGGATTCCATCTTCAATACTTACCTTAATAAATTTATCCTACCCACTAGCCAAGGTTAGGGTTCAGCCATACAACATGGCCAAACCATCATGGTGGGTTTTTCATAATCCATCCAATCATAGTTTCATCATAGCATGGGTTCGGACATTCATTATGGCCGAACATATGTATCCTTATGTTTGTTTATTCCCCCCTCTTACAAGTTCTTAACAAGGATTAATCAAACCTTAAAATGTTAGACCCATGGATTTGACCATATCATGACCGAATCCATGATGATCCGGATTAATCTTATGGTTGATTTGTTTCAACCCATAACCATCCTTTGGATGGATTTCCAACTCCATGGTCTTATAACATTTTTTTGGCCATTCATTCCAACCAACATGGAACCCATTGGTTCGGCCACACCATGGCCGAACGTATGGTTTCCATAGATTAATCTCCATTTTATTAAGTCTAGACATACCTTCCTTCAATGAGTTGCTCCTCCTCTTTGGCTCTTCAATCTCATTCTTTCCTTTTGGTCTTTCTCTTCTTTCTTAATTCTTATTCTCCTTTCTTTGGTCTTCAAAGTCTTCAAGTGTATGGAGGTAGAGGTGGGAGAGAGAGGAGAGGAGTGGCGAGAAAATCCTTGCTCAAGAGAAGAGGTCGGCCAAGGGGTTTGGAGTGCCCATTGGTTTGGGTTTTTTATATTAAAGCCTTAATCTCTTCCCTCCCTCTCATAATGGATTGGTCTAACCAAGGAGGCCCTTGGTTTCCCAATGGTGGCTTCATGGCTTTTGAGGTGAAGACCCTTGGGTTCCCAAGTGTCTAGGTACAATGTACTTAGACAAGATACCCCAACTTTTAATCTCCACCCTTGATCTTTCCTTAGATGAAATCCTTGCCTTTCATCTTATCCCTTCATCTTCCCATCCTAAGCAAAACCCTAATTCAAGATTTAAAAATTCAAAAGTGGTTGACCAAGTCAACCCATGCCATGGTCACCACATGGCACTTGGGTCCCACTGTGGCCATGACACTTGGTTGTGTCACCTCCACTTGTATGCCACCTCAATTCTACTTTCCACCTCACTTGATGAGGTGGCATCCTCGCTTAGTTGGCTTCCATGTAATGAATGCCACATCACCCACATGCCACCTCACTTGATGAGGTGGACTTTAATGCATTAAATGCACTAACTTATCCAATTTCAACTAACTTAACTAAATTTATCCAATTATTTTTCAAACTTGCATATATGGTTTTATTTCATTATTTTAATTCCATTATCCCCTCTTATTATGTAATTTATGTATGATGATCTAATTCGCCAACTATTTCTTTAGATCAAGGTCACCCATGACCCATTGGGTCTTAATTGGGTAATTGACCCATTTCCTTGTCCATCTAATGTCCATCTCAACTTTTTAATTTCAAATTCAATTAAATTGTAATCCAAGTGGGCCCATCCAATTAATTTACAAGCTAAGGAAAATCCAGGGTGTTACAATATTACCCTTTTTTATCATTTTCGTCCCGAAAATTGGGCGAAAGTAGGGTTTCAAACCAATCATACAAATAACTCAGGATGAGCTGCTCTCATTTCTGACTCCAGTTCTCAAGTGGCTTCCTCTTTACTGTGTCGGTGCCATACCACTTTGACGAACAGAATCGTACTGTTCCATAACACCCTTTGCTCTGTATCAATTACTTGGACTGGCCTCTCAACGTAAAATACGTCGCTTTGCACTTCTAAGTCTTGTACGTTCAGCACGTGTGATGAGTCAGGGTTGTACTTCCTTAGCATGGAAACATGGAATACATTGTGTAGTCCTAACAACTGTGGAGGGAGTATCAGACGATAGGCCACTTCCACCACTTTCTCATGGATTAGGAAGGGTGCCACAAATCTGGGTAACAACTTCCCTTTCTTTCCAAACCTCACATGTCCCTTTCATGGCGAGACCTTCAAGAATACTAGGTCTCCCACTTCAAACTCAAGAGGTCTTCTTTTGTCAACGTAGTTCTTCTGACGACTTTGTGCCTTGAGCAGATGCTATTGTATCACCTTGATCTGTTCTGTGGTCTCTACAACCAGAACAGGTCCATTAAGAGCAGGTACACTGGCCTCTGTTCAACACACTGGGGATATGTAGGGTCTACCATACAATGCCTCAAATGGAGCCATCTTGAGGCTTGCCTGGTAACTGTTGTTGTATGAGAACTCGACCAGTGGTAGGTAACCTTACCAACTGTCCATGAAGTCTAGCATGCAGGCTCTCAGTATATCCTCCAATGTTTGTATTGTTCGCTCTGATTGACAGTCGGTCTGTGGATGGAAAGTTGCGCTGTATAATAAATTTGTCCCCATAGCCGATTGCATGCTCTGCCACACCCTACCAGTGATGATGTCCTTGATAATGTCCTGGGTATGCCATGTAGCCTAATGATGTCCTTGATATACCGCCGTCCAAAAGTCTCAGACGGGTCAGTCACCTTGATAGGGAGAAAATGTGCAGACTTGGTCATGTAAAGCCCCGCCCTTTTTCACTCACAAAAAATCAGAGTCTATTTTTTTAATAAAGAGTGAGAGAGAGCGGAACGCCACGACGAGAGCTAAGTCCAAGCTTCCAAAGCCCGACCCTTAACTGGCCACCAATACGTGCCCGTGGACAAGTCCACTAAAACATTTCGCACGCATTATGAATATTGCGGAATTATTATATGAATACATATACCATCCATAATATTAATTAACTGAACTTAATATCCAAATGCAACATCAAACCATAGCAAAATATGTCTAAGTTATTCCAGACCCAAAGTGCAATTATCTCAAATACATTCTCCAAAATAAAAATTAAATAAAGTAAGCATAAGCTATCCAAGCTCCTAAGCTTGGCTTCTTTCACGTCCATCGTCCATTCCATTCCTTGTACCATCATCTAAAGGAAGAAGTAGGGCGTTAGTCAACGCGCCCAGTAGGAATTCCAAGTAGGGTTATACACATGGGATTAATATAAAATCACGATAGAAAGATAATATCAAAACTGTAAACAACTTATAATACTAAAATCAGCGCATGATATTTATAACAAAATCATGCTAAGTTAATGCCATGCCATGGGTGTCATATGTCAATGATTTCCCACCCAACAACCATATCACAAATCACATTGTTAATCTCCTTGATGAACAAGCCACATCAAAGTATCCACTGTTATGTCTCCCCACGTATGTTAATCGGTCCCACCGAATGGAGCGTGGACTCCTCTAACATTTCAAACATCACATATCTCTTCCCACGTATGTTAATCGGTCCCACCGAATGGAGCGTGGACTCCTCTTACATTCCAAACATCATATATCTCTTCACGTATGTCAATCAAAATCAGTGTGGATTCCTCCTCACGTTTGTTTATCGGTAAACACCGAATGGAGCATGGACTCCTTCCTTGCGTTCCCTCCCATGCCATGCATGAGGTAATAAGTGCAATGATGCCATTTATATCAAAGTACATAATAGCATTTTAATTCAGTTCTTAAAAATATAATCATTTGATACCCAAAGTACATCATCAAATATGGAAGTAAAAATAGTGCATGTATATAATCCACAGTTTGTCAACAAGGTAGGAATCCTACCAACGTCCAAGATGATATCCTTGCTATTTTCGTGAAGATATCGATCACCGATCATGTCAAAGCCGATCGTACACTCATTTGTGAAATCTCGTTACCTTAACGAATTCATCATACATATATGTTAATTTAATTACCCATTCAATTCCCATTATCCTTTACTCATCCAAATAAACTTAAACAATCTGGAAAAATTATATTAAACATTTCACTTTAAAATTCTGTTGACTGAATCAAGAATTCAGTAGACTGAACTCGGCAGATCATCATCCGCTGCCTATCCTACGGATGATAGAAACCCGTCCGCGGACGGTAGAAACCAGTCCTGCAGACAGTAGAAACCCATCCTACAGGCAGTGCAACCCGTCCGCAGACAGCACCCTGTCCAGTCCATTACCCGTCCGCGGATGATTGAAACCCGTCCTGTAGACGATAGAAACCCGTCCTACAAACATGTAACCCGTCAGCAGACAACACTCTATCCAGTCTATTACCCGCTAGCGAAAGGTCGAAACCCGTCCCGCGGACGATAGAAACCCTTCCACAGACAGTGCAACCCGTCTGCACCCACAACACCTGGTTCACATATGTTACCCGTGACCCGGTACCCATGAGCAGTCCACATCCGTCCCGCAGACAATAGAAATCCGTCCCGCAGACGGCAGAAACCTGTCCTACAAACATGCAAGCCGTCCGCAGACAATATCATATTTATGTTTGTTACCCGTCCACGGACGGTCGAAACCCATCCCGGGGAAGATAAAACCCTGTCCGCATACAATTAAATTCGTCCAGCAGACAACATACAATCCCTGTCTGTTACCCATCCGCGGACAGTCGAAACCCTGTCCGCTGACGGTGATACCCGTTCAGCAGACAGTTTCTTATCACCCTTATCCATTTTAAACATGTATTAGGTCATTTTTATGTAAAATCAGGGGACATACTTTACCCACTAACCAAAGTTAGAGTCCTTTTCATAATCCATTCCTATCTTAAGCCATTAAACATAATCATCAATTAAATCTCTTGATTGTTGGTTTTCCAATACATATTCATTCTTCAAATGGATATCCACTTTCATGGCTTGCAATGGTTTAGCCAATCCTTTCAATCAAATCAGGAACTCATGAGTTTGGCCATACCGAGATCAAAACCACAGTTTCCCTTAATCTTAATCTAACACTATGAACATAGAACCTGACCTTTTTCCCGTCTCCTTCGTTTTTTTTTAATCTGAACTTGCTCCTCAGTCCTTCTCCTTCCTTTCTTGTTCCTCGCCGATTTCTCCAAGTGTAACCGTGTAGAGATGGAGAGAGAGAGAATGGAGAAGATGCAAGAGATGGGTTTTTTGGCCACAAGTGTATTTGAGAGAGGGAGAGAGAGATGAAAATATCTATCTTTGAAAGAGATGCAATCGGCCAAAGGTGTAGTTGAAAGAGGGAGAGAGATGAAAATCTCTATTTTTCCAAAGAGAGAGGATCGGCCCAAAGGGTGAAGTGTACCCCTTAGTAAACCAGCCCTACACCCTCCCAACCACCCTCCTTAATGTTTTCCTCTCACCAAGGTGTCTCTTGCCTTACCCAAGACACCCCTTGGCTAACACCAAGACACCATTGAGCTCTCCAGTCGTGTGCCCCTTGGGTTTCCATCAGATGGAAGCCCTCCATCTTCCACTTGACTCATTAAAAGTCGCCTCCACTTCCATGCAACTCGGCTCAACTCACTTATCTCAACTCAACTCTATTTAACTTATTTAAATCAACTCAACTTAACTCAATCCACCTTGACTCATTTCCCACTTAACTCAAGTGATTTTAATTTCCAACTCAACATAATTTAACTCAACCTTTGAACTCACCCATGGTAGCCCATTGTTGACCAAGTCAACCATTGTTAGCCGACCATGCATTATAACTTAACCACTTGCCACCTCACTTGATGAGGTGGATTTGGGTCCCACTTGGCCATGTCACTCACATGCCACCTCATACACATGCCACTTCACTTGATGCGGTGGATCCCATGCCTTGGATCTTAATTGGGTATTTGACCCAATTAAATTAATCTTTTACCCATTTACTTTCAAAATCCGTTCACCTTGATCCATTGCGTTCCAATTGTGTTGTTGACCCATTTAATCACACATACCCAATTATTTCCAAATCGAATTCCATCCTTGATCCATTGGATCATAATTGGGCTATTGAGCCATTGCTTACCCACCTAAAGTCCATTAAATCCATAAATCTTAAATTCAACCAATTTAATAATTTAAATAGACAAAATCCAATATATTAATGCATTGAAAAATCCTGAGTGTTACAATATTACCCTTTTTTTAATTTTTGTCTCGAAAATCGAGCGAAGTAGGGTTTCAAACAACTTATACAAAAAACTTAGGATGAGTTGCTCTCATTTCTGATTCGAGTTCCCAGGTGGCTTCCTCACTACCATGTCAATCCCATACCACCTTCACGAACAGAATTGTTTGGTTCCATGACACCCTTTGTTCTGTCTCCCCACTCTGACAGGCTTTTCGACGTAAGTCACGTCGCTTTGCACTTCTATGTCTTGTACATTCAGCACATGCGAGGGATCAAGATTGTACTTCCTCAACATAGATACATGGAACACATCGTGCAGTGATGATAATTGTGGAGGAAGTTTCAATTGATAAGCCACTTCCCCCACCATCTTTTGGATTGGAAAGGGTCCCACAAATCTTGGTGACAGTTTCCCTTTCTTTCCGAATCGCATGTGCCCCTTTCGTGATGAGACTTTCAAGAACACTAAGTCTCCCACCTCAAACTCAAGGAATCTCTTTCTCTTGTCAGCGTAGCTCTTCTGATGACTCTGTGCAGTGAGCATATGTTGTCGTATCACCTTGATCTGTTCTGTGGTTTCTGCAAGTAGATCAGGTCCAATAAATGCAGGCTCACCGGCCTCTGTCCAACACACTGGTGATCTACAAGGTCTACCATACAACGCCTCGAATGGAGCCATCTGGAGGCTTGCCTAGTAACTGTTGTTGTACGAGAACTCAACCAGTGGTAGATGATTTTCCAACCCACCCTTGAAGTCTATCATGCAAGCTCTCAGCATATCCTCCAAGGTTTGTATTGTCCTCTCTGACTGTCCATTAGTCTGTGGATGGAACACTGTGCTAATCAATAAATTCGTTCCCATAGCTGACTGCATGCTCTGCCACACCCTGCCGGTGAATCGACCATCTCTGTCGGGCACAATAGTCATGAGGATACCATGCAGCCTGATGATATTCTTGATGTATTGTCGTCCCAAAGTCTCAAATGAATCTGTCATCTTGATTGGGAGAAAGTGTGCAGACTTGGTCAATCGATCTACTACAACCCAGATTGCATCGTTGCCCTTTGATGACCTTGGCAACCCTGTCACAAAATCCATGGAAATATGTTCCCATTTCCATTCCAGCACTGGTAAGGGTTTGAGTAATCCTGGTGGCTTTTGGTGTTCAGTCTTAACTTGCTGACAAGTCAGGCAATTAGCAACAAAATCTACTATATCTCTTTTAAGTCCGTGCCACCAATATTTCATTTTCAAGTCATGGTACATCTTGGTGCTACCCGGATGAATAGAGAGTTTTGTTTGGTGTGCTTCGATCAACAACTCTCATTTGCAGCTTTGAGGCACATACGTCCTGCCTTGGAATAAAAGACCTTGTCCAGGTCGTAATTCCCATTTCGGTACAACGTCACCAGTAGACATTTTAGCCCACATCTCTTCCATTTCTGGATTTGTCTGTTGTTTCTGCTCAATCTTGGAAACCATGCTGGACCGTATTATCAGATTATACATACTCCCTTGATTCTTAATGTACAAATTGAATTTTCGAATGTTATTCAGCATTTCCCATTCCTTCATAATCAAACTGGCCACTGTTGCATGCTTCATGCGATTGAGGGCATCCGCCACTTTGTTCGCCTTGCCTGGATGATATCGAAGCGCAAACTCATAATCTTATGGATATTTCATCCATCTGCGCTGCCTCATATTGAGTTCCTTCTGATCAAACAAATACTTCAAACTTTTGTGATCTCAAAATACCTCAAACTTATCGCCATAAAGACAGTGTCTCTAGCTTTTGAGAGTGAAAACCACTGCGGCTAATGCCAGATCATGTGTGGGATAGTGGCGTTCATGAATTTTCAATTGCCTTAAACCATAAGCCACTACGTGTTGACTTTGAGTGAGAGAACACCCAAGTCCTTCTCCTGAAGCATCACAATATACTTCATAACCCTTGCCTCTTTCCAGCAAAATCAAAATGGAAGCAGCCGTAAGCCTCTCCTTCAGGTCTTCGAATCTTTGTTGCATACAACAGACCATTGAAATTTGACTCCTTTCTGAGTGAGTCAGGTAAGTGGAGCTGCAATCTTGAAGAAGTCCATAATAAACTTCCGATAATAACCAGCCAATCCCAGAAAGCTGCGGATTTCGGTCACATTCCTTGGAGCTTTCCAGTCTCTAACTGCTGCCACTTTAGCCGGGTCCACAGCTATTCTTTCAGTTGATATAACATGCCCTAAGAAGTTAACCTTAGATAGCCAGAATTCGCACTTGCTTGCTTTGGCATACAACTGATTCTTCTTCAGGGTGTCCAAGACTATCCTTAGATGTTCAGCATTCTCCTCATGACTTTTAGAATAAATCAGGATGTCGTCAATGAAAACAATTACAAACTTATCCAAGTAAGGACAAAAGATCCTGTTCATCAAATCCATGAACACAACTGATGCATTGATGAGTCCAAACGGCATGACCACATACTCATATAGCCCATACCGAGTTCTGAAAGCCATCATCTCTATGTCTTCATCGCTGACACGAATTTGATGGTAGCCTGACATCAGATCAATCTTGGAGAAATAGCTTGGAACCCCTGAGTTGATCGAATACATCATCAATTCTGGGTAGTGGGTATTTGTTTCTGACTGTCAGCTGATTCAACTTCCGATAATCTACACACATCCGAAGTGTACCATCCTTCTTCTTCGTAAATAATACCGGTGCTCCCCATGTTGATGTGCTGTTCCGATGCATCCTAGTCTGAGCAGTTCATCAATTTGCTTCTTTAAATTCGACATCTCAGCTGGGGCCTTCCAGTAATGTGGCAATGACACTAGAGCAGTGCCAGGATACAACTTGATCTCGAAATTAATCTTCCTCTTTGGAGGCAAACCAGGGAGTTCTGTCGGAAATACCTCTGCGTAGTCTTTCACTATCGCAGGTAGTTCAGCCATTGGAGCCTTGTCTAGTCTGATGTTGTTTCGTACTAGACGGTTCATATCCTCGTGCAGTCTTCTGGTCATTGGTATGCTCTGTCTCTCGGCATGTACCACATATCGTTTTCCCTCAGGTGACCAGAATATCACCCTGCGGAGATGTCAGTCAATACTGGCCTGGAAGTTAGCCAGCCAATCCATGTAGAATATGATGTTGTACTCTATCATCTCGAGTACCAGATAGTTGAACTCAAATCTGAACCCAACAAGTTCAGTGTTTACCGATGTGCAGATCAGTCCCAATGATGTGTCTCCAATAGGGGATACAATTGTAAGTGCAATGGACAGTTGTTGTACAAGGGTCCCAGTATTAGATATAAAAGCAGTAGATACAAAGGATTGGGATGCTCCCGAATCAAATAATGCAAAAGCATAGGAACTACCAACAACTGCCATACCTTGAACCACTGAGTGATCCACCGTCTCTGTAGGAGGAGCCAAAGTATACAGTCGTCCAGATCCTGTCGGAATAGGTGCCCATCCTATCTGGTTATATGCTATGGATGCTTGTAAATGAGCTGGTCGAGCTGGAGGACAAACTGAACCCCTGGAGTGAGACGGTCTATTGTTCTGCAGACATTCCTTTTTGAAATGGCCCAGCTGGCCACGCTGAAAATAGGTG